>CM040630.1:71781681-72381681 GCA_022818045.1 Neotoxoptera formosana
ACAAACGTGTAACATACTAAATTTACGCTCAGCAGTTCACGTTTTATGCCGTTAGCTTAAAAATTAGAGTGAATCGACCTATTATAAAAGTTGATGGTAAAAACTTTATCTGTGTTTTGTTGGAAATCTTTTTACTATAATTCAGTTTTTAAGTGAGTTATGAGCATTTTTAATTTACATTTATTATACACACATAACTCACGTAAAAACTGAATTATCATAAAAAAATGTCCAACAAAACATAGATAAAGTTCTTACCATCAAGTTTCATAATAGGTCGATTCACTCTCATTTTTAAGCTAACGTCATAAAACGTGAACTGCTGAGCGTAAATTTGGTATGTTACGCACTTGTAAGACGGAAACAACACATGCGGGTATGGCATCCTCTTAAAGGTATATTAATGTTTTAGGAATCAATTGAATAATTTATTTAGGGGGTGCTATTACAATTTTTTTTTTGGGGGGGGGGCTAAGCCCCCCCCTAGTTGCGCTTATGGTTCTATATCATCTGGTAAACTGTTTTACATTTATTAAAACATAAATGAAAAATAAATAATAATAAATAATTTTGTTAAAACATTAATGTACCAAAATTAAAAAAATATAATATGATTATTTAAAATTGAATTACTTAATTATTTTACTAATTTGTATAGAAAATATTCCAGTTATTACATTATCCGATTTGAAAGAAATAGTGAATGATCCTAACAATTTGCCAGAAAGAGTTAAGAAAATTAATGTACTAAAAGAGAAAATTGATAATATTCTAGAAGATGGTCATTATGATTGTGATGATATTTTCCTTGATCGTGATTATGCTGATTCAACATCTTTTGAATCTATCGTTTATTATTTAGCTGGGTTTGTATTTTTTAACTTTTATGTATAATTTGATAAAATACAAAATAAATACATTTTTTTTAGGTATATAGCAAGACGTTTAATAAAAAATTCCAAGTGTGAATTTTGCATAAACAATTTAAAAGATTATCATAATATATCCAAAAGTGAAGCAAGTTTGGTCAATTTAAAATCTCATGGGTTTTTGACAAAACCAGATCAAAATGTATTTAATATTTTGAAATTGCTAGAATCTTGTTTTGTTAAGCATGCAAATTCCCAAAATGTATTTGAGAATACATTTGAAGAGTTATTTAAAATAAATAATTTCTATTTAAAATTTCCATGTTCCGACCATAAATCTTGTGTTATGAGTGATTTATTCATTTATTATACAACAATGAGAATGTGTCAATACACATATCAAATAAATCAGGAAAATAAAAAAAAATAATAGATCAAAAAAAAAGTTATCAAAATTAACCAATGATTAAATTAATTTTATGCCTAACACAAGGTAAAAAAATCAACTTATTAATCTCTAAACGTACTTATTTTTAATAAATTATAACTCCAATTCTCCATTAACCAATTACTCGCCTTTTCTTTAAGTTCTTTGAAGGTTTTGACTTTTGCTTAAAGTCGCATTTAATTTGTCCTATATAAGAGTTCCGGGGACGTCCTGCAGTTTTCTTTCCTTCTATCATACCCTCTAATATTATATTATGTAATTCTTCTGGGTGTCTCAGGGCAAGTCCAACCATTTTCCAGCGTCTTCCTGTAATCGCATCTATAAGTGTACGTTTTTCTCCCACTGTTCTGAGTACTTCTTCATTCGTTTTTCGCTCTATCCAGCTTATCCTTTCCATACTCCTCCAACACACATTTCGAAGGCTTCTAGTTTTTTCTTTTTTTCTAACTTGTATCTATTGTGAAATATGAATTGTTATCCCATTAGCGTCCAAGAATAGATGCATTTAATTGTTAATATCCTTGAATAATGGTAACATTAAACTATACTATTAACGACTATTGTTTTAAATTATGCATAAGATTGTAGTCCTCAGAATTCTGAGACTAATATTAATTATTTGAACTTCGAGTAGAACCTAACTCTTACAGTAACTACAGTAAAATTGTGTATTTGTGTGTACTGTGTAATACTGCAATGTGTATCAGTGTTTTGTATCTTATCTAGCATAAGAAAAATCATGACAAAATAATCATGTGGCTCGTGTTTCCATAATTTCACACAAGGAGCGCTCATTCGTAGTTCTTCGGGCTTATGATAATGCAATTATGAGATGGTCCATATTTTATTACATTGTGCAACCATTATATCTACAATCGTGATTATGAGCGTAAACATTTTATCAATGAACAATATTTTGTTTTACTATACGATCGTTGTCCCGAGTATAT
Source organism: Neotoxoptera formosana (assembly GCA_022818045.1). Lineage (NCBI taxonomy): Eukaryota > Metazoa > Arthropoda > Insecta > Hemiptera > Aphididae > Neotoxoptera > Neotoxoptera formosana. The sequence continues at coordinate 71,783,949 of CM040630.1, forward strand.
GGGAGTATAAGTGTCGTAATTTTCAGTTGTTTTTACCAAGTTGTTTAAGTGTTTATACTGTATTTAATATTATAAATGAACAGCAAAAATTATCTTGGTAAAAAGTTCAGGACATATTTTAGTAGAAAAAAAAATAAAGGCAATAATATATTAGCGTTGAGAAAAGAAAATGTACGAAAATAAATTGTTAATAATTATAAATTCAATCCCCGAATTTGTGAACGCCCCTAATGTTGAAATTTCGAAAACAAATACATAAAAATCACGATAATTTGCAGTTTTTTTGGATTATTAAATTCATAAAAAATTGTCTAATCAAATCTAAGATTTAAAAAATCAACAAAAGGACCTATATGTTTTTCTACATGCCTAAAAAAAAATTTAAAGGAAAGTCCAACTAATTTTTTATGAGCGTTTGAAATAATTATTAATAATGGCAGTATACCTAAATATAATATAAAATATGCTAGGCTGACAGACAGTCTCCGTCAGAATCGTTTTTCATATACGATGATATTCTATCATTGAATTCAAATTTAATACGATCCGTTACAGTGACCCGCTCTACACCTACTGTTCAGCAAAGTCAAAAATATTTACAGCTTATATATGTACAATATTGATAGTTGATACACATAACAATATTGTTTATTACAATTTTGATTAGTGAAATAAAAAAGTTTTTTCAATGATGAGTATTCTTTTGCTCACAACCAAATACAGTAGTAGGTAGGTAATAGGTAAATGATATAATAATTGACGTACTATGTATTATTTTATATACGTAATGTATCCTATCAATAATTTAAATAATGATTAAGTTCAAATAATATATTTTACTGTATAACTATTAAATAATATTAATTCAATAATATTTTATGTTCCTGAAGAAAAATCTAAAGATTAAAAATGAATAATTATGTCGAATAACAATAACATTTTGAAATGTATTACTAAAAAAAAAATGTTAAAAAAAAAGTAAAAATTATTTCCGCCCGGGCAGGGGCTCGAACCCTGGACCCTTAGGTTAAAAGCCTAATGCTCTACCGACTGAGCTACCCGGGCTACGTGAAATCGATTGCAATTCTATAACTATTATTCCAGTAATTAGTATGTAATATAAATTTAAATGATATTAGTTTTGTATACAAAAAAAACCATTTTTGAGAATAGGTACAATATTTTGATTTAACGTGTGTGTCGGTGCAATCCATTCATTGAAATGGTATACAAGCCACAAGGTTTTTTTACGTATACGTTTTTGATTTCTGAGTGAAAACACGTTATGATTTTGAGTTTGTGCATGTGTGATGTATGAGTATGATTGTATGAACACTTTATTTGGAGTAAACGTGTCTTATACGACGAAGTATTATTATATACGTGATGTGAGAATCGGTACGATGCCATTTACAACTTACCATATAATTCTACATGTGTGTAGTTTAAGGCTAACATATAAAGGTTTGTATTTAATATTAATAATTATTTTATTTTTATTATTTTTTAATTTAATTTAACTTTAAATTTAAACAAGATTCTGTTTAAATATTTTTTTGGTACTTATTTGTTTTTTACGAAATAATATAACGAATACAGTATAAAGTATATCTTATGTATATGTCGAAATTTCAACTTTAGATGCTTAAAAAAACTATTCGAGACTTACGTTTCACTTTTTTTTTAACTACCACTTACATAACAGCTTATGACAAGTTATGAGGAATCTTTTATTACATTTTTAAACCTTATGTTTATATTCTCAAAATGTTATACATTTTTCACAACAAAATAGATTGTATATTTTCGTGATTTTGACGGATTTCGTAAGAATTTAGACTTTAAACGCTAATAATATTTTTGAACTGTTTTCCTATCAAATTTTTCACATTTGCACCTACACACACGTTAAGTCAAAATATCGTGTTCTCATTTCTGGTATACTACTACACACCAAGTGTAAATGTATTGAGTATAGTACATAATATATATTATATACTCATAAAAATCCAAAATATCGCATTAGCTTACACACACATAAAAGTACATTCAAAATATCACGTACATATAGGTCACACACTCCAAAATTATATCTTCACCCTCACATGCAAAAACAACAAAATCGTACTCACGAAAATTGCACTTCACTTGTCGAATAAAAAAAAAATCGAAAATTGTGTCAAATAATAACCACACAAAATACCGTGTTTAGAGGTTGAGGTACCAATTAAATAATATTAATTTGATATTATTTTATGTTTCTGAAGAAAAATCTAAAGATTAAAAATGAATAATTATGTCCGATTAACATTTTGAAATGTATAACCACAAAAAATTTAATTAAATTAAATTAATTCTGTGGTATAACTAAAAAAAAAATGTTAAAAAAAAAGGCAAAAATTATTTCCGCCCGGGCAGGGGCTCGAACCCTGGACCCTTAGGTTAAAAGCCTAATGCTCTACCGACTGAGCTACCCGGGCTATGAAAAATCAATAGCAATTTAGGTCATTTCAGTTATACCATAACTACAACTGATACACGAACAAATCATTTTTGAATAGAAGATTTATATTGATAGGTATTATTTATAAAATACTTAAATTTAAGCATATCTTTGGAATTGTCATTTGGACAACTTATCTCAGATACGCGTTTCCCAACCGATGTGCCTCGTCATATTAGTATTAGCAGTTAGCACTTAGCACAGATTATATTAAACTAATATTTAATATATTAATATAATCTGTGGTATTAGTGTGCCATGATACCTCCATAGGTGTGCCGCGTAATTTGATTTACATCATTAACAAATTTAATATATTTTGAATAAATTAAAATATGATTTTACATGAGTATTCCTAACCTCCATAAACACAAAATTTTAACTTTTTTACTTTTAATTCACTGATATACTTTGGTACTAATTACTAATATGATAAAAGCTTAATGTTGATAATAAAAAAAAAGTCTGTGTCAAGTGTGCCACTGCTGAATTATAATTTATAACTAAGGATTTCTGTGCCTCAAGGTTAAAAAAGGTTGGGAAAGACTATACTTTAGACTATCAGCGAAGTGATGTACAGATGTATTAGTCTTACAATTATGTGTTTAGAGTGTGTGTGTGTCTGAATAAAACATTTTTTATTTAAAAATAAAACTATTTTGATTTTCAACGTCGAGAGTTCATTCAGGTATTAAATTGGGCCTAGACAGGTACTTTAAAGGAGAGAAGGTATGATTAAACTATTACCATTGACCATTGCCAAAAATATTTTGGAACAATAGTACAAATTCATGCAAAACACGTTCTAAATATTTGAATAGAAAAATTTTCAACATTTGAAATGGGTGGGCTGGGTAAATGTACGTCATATGGTAGGTGCAAATAAACTATAATCTATATTATATCATTATTGAAACAATAAAGATTTATAAACATTTTAAAAGAATTGTGTTGCTATGATAATACAAGTGTTTACTATCTTAAGCATAATAATTCTTATATAATATAATATTATTAATAATAGGTATGTAACAGCAATTGTTTAAGTAACGATGCGAATTGCACTAATTTTATTACTATTATATAATGTGGCATTATCTGAATCTAAGTCGACCAAGCTCATACACAAAGGACTTATAGCCAATAGAGAAATGTATGATGTCGAAAATTATCCGTACATAATGTCTTTAAAAGTATTGTTACCTAATAAAAGGATTGATACTTGCACAGGCTCGTTGGTAACAGACTTGTTCGTATTGACTGCTGCTCACTGTGTTTACGGTAAAGACAAAAGGGATTTAAAAGTAAATATATCTATGTAGTATGTGCCTAGATAATGTAATAAACCACATAGGTATTATATCATACAAAAAATACATTTAAATACGTTGTTACTTAAATACCCATGTTTATGCAGGTATATCAAGGTTCATGGATAAAAAATCACGATTCACGAAACATAGTTAAATTATACGTACACGAAAGCTATAACCCTATATCTGATGTTATAATTGGAGATCTTAGTGTGTTGAAAGTAGGTGTACTTTTCTTTTATACTATACTACCTAAGAATATTAAGATTCAATTGTACTTTGCTATTAACATTTAAAGAGATCCCATTTAATTACTTTTGCATGTCTAATAATTTATAGACAATAATATATTTATAGTAACTATATAGGAAGTAACTGCATTTACAATTGTCATATTTTAATTGTTGATAAAACGAATACTGTAATTTAATTTTTTCATATATTTTGTTAATTTGTTATTAATTTAATAGGTAATATATTACATAATACTGTTCTACTTGTATTATAAAAATACTATGTATAGTATTTATTTATAATATATTAGGTACATATTATTATTACTATATTTTTATTTAGATAGAAAAACCATACCCTCATATCAAGGAATACATAAGAATAGGTGGCACGCCTATTAACTTCGCTAATAACAAAAGCCTGAAGTGTACAGTTTTTGGGTTAGGTATTATTAACAGTGAACATTCTTCAAGCGATGAAAGATTTATGAATCAAATTATGGTAAAACATGGTAGAAAAGCTTGTGAAGAATATGACAGGTAATAAACATAAATAATTTTGTCAAGGTTTATAGCATTTACTTTTTAAAATAGTGTTCAGATAATAGATACATGGCAACAATATTTGTGTGTGATACCAAACAAGCGAAAAACATATGAAGGAGACAGTGGTGGTCCGATGATATGCAATGGCTTGCAATATGGAGTATGCAGTTTTTCAATAAATATCAAAGGTGACGACATGCAGACTATCCACATGTTCATAGATTATTATAGAAAATGGCTTAATGATATAATAGACACAGAACAAAGTCCATCTACAATCACAAAACAAATAAGAATGAAAAAGTATAAAACAAACCTGAAAAGTGCTGCAAAATTGATTATACCATACCATATATTGTACATGATTTCAGGAATATTATGGTATAATGGGTATTATGTATTGTCTTAAAATTGTTTTTTTATTGCCCTGTGGCTTTATTATTTAAACGATCCAGGGGTCTTTATAGTTAAATATAACATTCTATATATATATAAAAGGCAATTATCAATACCACTCACTCACTGTCAGTTGTACATTGATGAAGCCTCCCAAAAAACACAAGAGCAAAAAAAGGTAATTGACCCATGACATGGATCAGATTAGCTACCTAATATCTCACTGGAAAACACACACACAAACAATTCATAATAATATATTCTCAATAAAGTAAATTATTTTATTGTCATGTTACGCGATAGCCGATAGAAAACCGTTTTTTTTTTTATTATTGTTTCCTTCGAGAGTAAAAAATATATTATTATATAATATTATTTTGTACAGAGGCAATTTGTATAAGATCTGCACACCAACAATCATATGATTTGCCCACCTCCTGACGTCTGGGATAAGGCATTGTACATGCCTTATAGTTGTCACCCAGCATTAATTACATCTATTATTTGTAACAGTACCTACATAACTGTCAAATCCACTCAAAAACTTCTTTTCTTTGTATCTCCATTTGTGCTTCAAATAATAAATGCAAAACATTTTTTTCTTTTATGTACCTACCTATTGATTTTACAATGATGTGTGTGTGTGTTTTTTTCTGTCTGTATACGATAAGTTGTCGAAATAATGCTTTGATTTTCTTCATCAGTATTTTTTATGGTATGAAAGTGAATCTAGTTGGTACTATTGAGAGGTAATTTTTGAAAATTCCTAATAGTTTTTAGAAGAGCTGGGAAAAACAAAAAAAAAAATTAAGGAAAAACGTACATTTTTACGCAAAACTGGTTTTTGACAAAATCAATTTTGATTTTTAGGCTTAAATTAAAAAAAAATTATTGTAGATAAATTTTCAACAAATGTTTATACAACCATTTTATATCAACAATACATTTTGACAATTTTTAATTTAATTATAGGTCTAAGAAATTTTCGGTTTTTTAAATTTTTTCTCTATAATTATCAATATTTTTGCTGTGTTAAAATGCTTAAAAATGTAATACAAGGTTCTTCTTAAGTTGTTATAATAGGAGATCAAAAATATTTTATTATACATATGGACATTTTTTTTTAAGCATGCACACTTCAAAATATGACTAAAATTCCCCATCGAACATTTGCAAATTGTGTAGGAGTTAAAAATGTATAAAATGTTTAGTTTTTATAACTAAGGATTGAAAGTGTAAAACAAGAATTTCTGTATAGATTTACTAGTGTAACCAAAAAATTGAAAAAATACATTAACATGGTTGCTTTTTATAGACATTTTAAGTTCAAATTTGGACTAAATTAGATATTTAAATAAAGAATAACAGTGTTAATTATTTCAGAATAAATTTAAAATATTTTTCTTATATTATTTTTATTGGGTGCTTGAGACTTTAAAAGTATGTTATTATATTTTATACACTCAATGACATTTTCAAATGTAATGTTTTCTACAAAAATTAATTCAACCTAGGTAGGTACTGTATTATTGCTGGTAAAATTAATTATTTTAATAGCAATAATATCATAAAATACATTTAGTTATGTAGGCTGCAAGACCTTTGCTCAGAATCGTTTTTCGTATACAATGATTTTATATCATTGAGTTCAAATTTAACAAATCCTTGAAAGTGACCCAACTATACACCTATACTGTAGGTACAGCAGAACGGTACTATCCACTTGCAGCCGACCTTTTTTTTTACCTTGCCTATAACTATATAAGATTCTGCAGATGAATTATGATGTTTGGATTTAGAATGTTCATGTTTTTTAACGAGTTGGGTAATGTGCCTCCAATAATTGAACCCAGAACAAAATTTCGAAACTTAATTTCTGTACACTAAACATAATATGCTAGTATGCTACAATATAACAAAGTAACAATTATTATATTAATATAGTAGGTACCTATATAAAAATATTATGGTTAATATGGTATATTATTCCCCTATGGCCATATGTTGTTATCGATGAACGACGACGTCGTCATTTCGGGAAAAGAATAAACAAAAATAAAAACCATTTATATCCAGAAGAATATACATATATATTATTGATTTATATGGATACCCGTATATGTGTATACATACCGTGTACGGTGTTAACGTATAATATGTATTTATGTTATATAACTTTATAACTTCAAACTTTTATTAAATAACTCATACATAATATGATAAATATTGTTTTAGTAAATATTAAATAGGTGTGCACAAGAAACAGGTAACCGCCACTAACCGGGAGTGTGTACTTACTATCATTATTTGCACCCGGTCCGTACAATACTACTTTTTTTTTGTTTTCCTCGACGCATTTGAAAACTATTGAGAATTTTCCATTTTGACAAAATTAGATATTGAACCCAATTGTTTGTTGTACCCAATTTAAAAGTAGCCAGTAGGTAATTACTATTTTTGGCGGGTAGGTACTTGAAACTTTTAATTTATATTATTATTTTTTTTACACATAAGGACATTTTTAAATGCAACGTCTTCTGCAAAAGTTAATACAACCTACTGTATTAGTATTTAGTATACAACACTAATAGTAAAATAAATTACTTTAATACCAATAGTATCATAAAATATACTAAGTTAAATATAGGCCGCTTTCCTCAGAATCGTTTTTTGTATGCAATGATTTATCATTAAATTCAAATTGAACACGTCATGTACATTACAATTTACAGTGACACACCCCTGACCCTTCAATGAGTGTCAAGTACACCATACGTCCGTACTCTCGACAGTCGACACCAACTGTACAACAGAGCGGTTACTTTCCCTTTTTTTTTTTATTTGAATTGGGTAAATAGTACCTAAATATTATAATACAATTATAAATCGATACCAAATACTATCGATAAATTACAATCGATATCTACGATAGACGATAGTTAACGCTTGTATTTTGTACTTTTGTAGACAATAATTTGGGTATCGCTAGATCGATGGACGATGGTTATATTAAAATATTCTGCAATACTCGTCTATTTATTTAATTTATATTAAATGGAAATTAATTTTAATTTCTGGTCATCATGGAGCTGGTTATAATTGTTTAATCCAGATTAAACTATTTAATTGGCGTTCAACATAATTTAAAAATGATAACAGTATTGATATAGTTAAGTTGACGTGCGCGTCGTCCATACGCTGTTAAATAGTGACAACAGCTTTGTCGTTTAATATTTTATTGTACTCCTTATACTGAAACATATTAGAAAGTATGATTTAAACAATATATTATTTACAAGACATAGTGCTCATAGTCGAACAAGTATGTTTTATTTGTTTTTAATTGAAAGGTTGAATTATCGGCTGAATAGCCAATAATCGACGGTTTCACATCTCACATGTAGATACGAATACGCGTAAACGTCATTATTTTTATTTTTTGACCGATAGAAAATAAATATCAATATGAGTACCACTACGGCCGCGGCCGCTGCGAAAATGACGAGCACCACGGCTGTAGCCATAAGTCTAGTGATGTCCAGTTGCGTAGTAGTAAATGCTTTTCGTCAAAAGAAACAATTTTATCCGTCAGTCGTTTATATTTGTAAATCCAATCCAAGTATGGCAGTAAGTAAAAATGCACAAATCCATTTGGAATTTTAACGTTTATATATACCAAAAATACAATAATACCTAGTTATAGGTACCTTGTATTTATTTTCTTAAGCAAGAAGGTTATAAGTTACAATGATAATTCATTATTGTTATATATGTTTTAGATAATGTATATGCAAGCTTTAGTAGCTGTCTATTTAATCGGAAAATTAACCGGTAAATTATTTTTCGGCTCATTACGCCCTGCAGAATCAGAGGTATTTATATTGTACATTTTACATTTTGTAATTAACTTCAAAGTGATTTAATTGTTTTGTTTATGTTTAAATATTTCTAGCGTTTAATAGAAAAAGCCTGGTATGCTGTGACAGAAACGTGTTTAGCATTTACTATTTTTAAAGACGACTTGAGTCCCAAATTTGTAGCTCTATTTACTTTATTATTATTTCTAAAATGTTTTCATTGGTTGGCAGAAGATCGAGTAGATTATGTATGTTTGTATATTTTATATTTAATAAAAATGTTGTTATTTTGTATACATTTATATTATTTTTATATTTTTAGATGGAACGTACTCCAGTTATATCATATTTATTCCATTTGCGCATATGGTGTAAGTAATCTAAGTATTTTTGTATTCAAATATACCTACACATTTTATACTTTTAATAATTTAAATTGTTTTTTAAATAGTGCTATTAGTTATCTTAACTTTGGGTGACATTTATTTTGTTCATGATGCTTACACTACTACAATGGCCAAGGGCCCATCAGTACAATTAGTATTTGGATTTGAATATGCATTACTCATCACATTAGCAGCGAATGCTGCCTTTAAGTATGTATTGCATGCAGTTGATGTACATAGTGACACCTTTTGGGAAAGTAAAGCTGTTCTCCTGCTGTACCTTGAATTTTTTATTGGTAAGATTATTTAAAATATATATTTTCTATTCCATTACTAATTGAATATTGTAAGTAAATTGTAATAGTAATTTGTAAGTAAACTGCAGTCATCACACAAAAAGGTTGTTTATAGACCTAATCACCTCAAAACATAGTAGGGTTTTGGTTGGACAGATTTCAATTTTGATACATAATCAATATAAGAGGACATCGTACCCACATGTGTGGTCTCATTCTTACACATGTATGACATAACAATTTTTGTTTACTAGTTTCAATATTGTGCTGTTAGTTTTGATATAAGATTGAATTGACCTAATATAAAATTAAAAGGTAAGGTATTATCTTTTATTAATATTATTATTTTTAAGTAAGTTATGACCTTTTTGTAACTGTACATTTTAAGATGATCATAACATACTTAAAAATAATAATATCAATAATAAGCCTTCATGGGGCCTTAGATAATCTTACCTTTAAATTGTATAATAGGTCAATCCACTCACAAACAAAACTAACAGCACACTAAGCACACTATTCAAACTGATGAACGAAAATTTGTTATGTCATAGGTGTATAAGATGGAGATAACACATGCGGGTACGATGTCCTCTTAACTGTATAATAATTTAAGTGATTATTAATTGGTATTAATTTTTAAACTCAAATATCAAGGAACATAAAAACCATATTTTGATTTTTAGTTATAAATGAATAACAAACAATTTTTGTAATATTAAAAATGTAACCAAGGCTCATAACTTATAGATTTTGCATATTTTTATTGAGTTTTCTTAGAGATACCTATGTAAACTATACAATTTTTTCAGAATACCACAAAGCTATATATGAAAGTTTTTTTTGCATATTTCAAAGTTTAAGTGCTATTTTGCTATTTTTTTGTATTTAGCGCCATTTCAAATCTATAGCATTCAAAACATACTTAATAACAAGAATAATGTATATAGTCTTCAATATCTTCATATATATTGTATCTAATAAAGAAAACTAAATATTAGTTTATGCCTTGTCCACATACTAAATTGTAATAGGTGGGTTTTTGAAGTTATTAGTTTTTTTTTTATATAACATAATCATATAATTATGTGTTATCGCATGTTTACAAACAAAATGTATGTTGTCCGCTTCAACTCGGTAATCCAAATTTGACTTTTATAGCTTCCAGGTATTCCAATATATTATCATAATAATAAAATCAATAGATCATTTTATTTTTAAAACAGATTATTAATCTATAATAATCTCTTTTCATCCTTAATAAAATCATTTTTTTCTTACTTAATAAATAATAAAAAAATTTAAAATTAATTTTGTTTTCCATTTTTTTATAACTTTTAGTGCATATTTAAGCGCTTATATGAATGTTTTTAAAAGCATATTATAGCTCTTATAACAAACTTTTTTAGAGCTACAAGTTACGAGCCCTGGTTTTAGCGTATTTAACATGTTAATGTATTAAAATCAAAATCTGTTAAATCTAAGTTCTACAAATTTGTTAGGGGTTATCATATTTTATATCCTCTTGAGTGGATTGAATATAATAACCAATGAATAATATTCATTGACATATGCCTGTGCATTTAGAAGTGCACCGATTATATTATATAAACCGTTAATTTATATGTCTAATGCTCGAGAATATCTCCAGATTAGAATCACACACACACTTTTGTTAATTTACTTGTTACACACGACTAGTTATCAAAATATTCTCTTGTACATTTTCCAATATGTTTCTTATTTAAATACTGCAGTCACCTTAATAAGTATTGTATCATTTTTAAGACCCTTATTTTTAAAATTGATTATTTAAACCATTTTAACTAATCTATATATAATATGATTGATTAGGGTTGTGTAAAGCTGTGATGTATGTGGTTTTCCTTATAATTATGGTACGAACATACACAATACCACTATTTGCTTTTCGACCAATGTATCATACACTGAGGTAAATAAATAAAACTATTTAAATAATAAATTGTATTTATTTGTTCTAATATTTAAGTACAACTAATAACATTAAGTATAAATTCTTTAGAGAGACTTCCCAAAAAAGTCTATGCTTATTTTTGAAACAAAACAAAATTGCCTACATTTTAAATTATGAACATAAATAATAGTACTTATGCCATTAAATCTTTTAAATTAACATAAATATTATTATATTGTAACTAACTGAAAACAAATTGACAACCATACTGTTTTTTCCTATCAAATATTATTTCTAAAAAAATGTAGCACTTGTCTATCTATAATTTAGAAACAATGTTAATATATGGAACACATTATTTTGTAGAAATTTCAAAAAAGTATTCCAAGACCTTGTACTCTCTCGTAGAGCAATACATAATATGAATACTTTATATCCAGATGCTTCATTACAAGATTTACAAGCAATTGAAAATGTATGTATTATATGCCGTGAAGATATGACAGCTGCAGGTAATTTTTGATATATTATTTAACTTATAAACATAAAATAATCTTAATTGTATAATTGTAGTAACTAAAAAATGTTCATTCTATGAAAATAATAAACAATTTTTCTGATGTTTTTAATTTAATTATTTTTAGCTGCGAAAAAATTGCCATGTAATCATATATTTCATACATCCTGTCTGCGTAGCTGGTTCCAACGTCATCAAACATGTCCTACTTGTAGATTAGATATTTTACGCCCAACACCTTTGACAACTCAGAATTCTAATGTTCCTGCGCCAGCATCACCAACAGTTGGTAGGACACCCCAGGAAACACCATTAACTGATGCAGCTGCATCATCTTCTGCCTCTGATAACGGCCGTGGATCAACTACTAGTAATCATACACATGCATCACCTGGTCAAGCAGGAAGTAGTGGAAGTTCCTATTATAATCAGACACCACTCCAGTATCAATTTAGACCGTATACATTTCAACAACAATCAACATCTAATGATGAAATGAATGGGAACATCAGTGATAATTCAAATAGTGGTATACCTGAATCAAATAATATGAATGAATCATGGGTTGCATTTATGAATGCAGCAGGAATAGGTGGTGGAATTGGGATGCCACAATTATTCAGTAATTAAAAATCCTAATTTTAGAGATAACAACATTTAAGAAGTTAAACTTAATATGTATTTATTTGTTTTAATTAGATGATATGCCACAAACATCCTCCAATTTACCATTTACAAACGTACCACAGATTCCACTTAATTTACCATTTGTTGGTGGTAAGTAAGTTTAATTAAACCATTCAAATTACCTAATCAAAATGTTATTTAATTACTTTTTTTACTTAATTCTTAAATATTTTTATTTAATGAGAGGGAGTACACGTAATTCTACAGTAATGATTTTAAAAAATATTTTTTTTTTAGTAAATAATTGATTTACATATCACCTAATATTGCATGAAATATGTTTTGTCGCAAATTTGGACTTTGGTAGGTAATAAGATTTAGTAAAACAAGCCCTAATTTATATGGGTAAACATAAAAAGAAAAAAAGAAAATAATAATAAACCTATACTATATTTAAATAAGTTGCTGATTCAAAAACTTTTGGGAAACGGGTCTTCTTATTTCTTACTATGGAATCAACATAAAATAAATAATTATTTTTACTCATCTATGAATATTCATTATTAGGAGATTTGTTAAAAAAATTACTAAATAATATTTTCTTATAATTACTTATTATTTAAACTAATATGATATATTGTTAATAAAAGGAATTGCAATTCAGCCACCAAATATACCTGCTAACTTGGATACACTTTCTGATGAAGAATTACGTCTAATGGAACAAAATACTAGACAAGGATGTTTAGCACGTATTAAATACATTACTGATATAAAATGTATGTTGGACGCTGCTGTTGTGATGATGAATCAGTATTCATCAGCATGTCTTGTAGCTGGGTAAATGATTTTAATTCTGAATATTTCTTAATTTATGTGAATGTTTTGGATTTTACAATATTTAGTCAAGGGTATTTCAAGTAAAATTATTAGTGATAATATAATTTAAATAAAAATTGGGTAACTCACCCTCCTGTATAATAGGTGTCAAGTGTATCTCATCATTGTGTTATTAAGTAGATGTGTTAAATTTAAATTCAATGATAAATCATTGTAAATAAAAAACCATTTTGAGCTAGGGCGGTCTATCAGCTTATATTACTAACTATATTTTATGATTTATTTATATTGCTATTAAAGTAATTTATTTTACTATTAGTAATATGTTAGGTTGAATACATTTTTTCACAAAATATTGAATTTATTATTATAGTTAGCTTACAGTTAGCATTTAGTTAACTCTTATTAAATGTTGTGTCAATACCAACTTAATGTAGAACGGTATTAATAGGTTTATATTATACATATAGGCAATAGCTTAAAGTTAATCTGAATATTTTGGAAATATCATAAAAAAAACATCGTAAAATGTAATATTATACATAAAAGTTTTAAGTCGTCATGAATAATTATTTTGAATTTCAACTAAATAACAACATTTTTTTTTTACATTTGGTATTTAATTTTATTGAAATTTTAACTTAAAACTTATAAAAGATACATGTATTGCCTATGTATTTTTAGTATTTTTAAATTTCTTTAAAAATAACTTAAGTAGGTTATCTAACATTTCCTAGCTCTTTGACCTTAACCTTAATATTTTTATCAACACTAAAATAACAAACTATAAAATTAGAAAATTTTAAATGCCTAAAAATAAATTAAAATTAATCTATATATTTTAAAAATTTTATTTTGTATAGAAAAACATTATTTATAGTAGAAGTAGTACAGTAATTATAGTGGAAAGTTTCAAGCATCAACAATTAATATTAAAATCATAAGAGAATAAACCGTTATTAAAGATTTGAATATTCAATATCATAAACATTTTTGTGATTTTATGTTATACTTAAAATTATAAGAAATCTTGTGTTCAATTTTCAAATCTTAAAAGTCTTATGAATTTTTAATTTTAAAATAATTTGCCTAAATTTTGTGATTTTGATGGATTTTTAAAATTTTGAACTTACAACTCTTTCTAAAAAGAATAAAAACTTCATTTTTGGAAATGTTTTAATTGTGTTATAAAAAACATAATGAATCCTGATTTAAATTATTAAACTTCTTAAATCAAAAACAAAAATCCAGAAATTTAAAAAAATTTAAATATTTAACTGAGCACCAAAAGTGCCAATATATTTTTAAGTTAACAATATTTCTATTAAATGCTTAATAAATATTTGGTGAAAATTTCAAGTCTATATAAATTCATTTTTAAGTCAACCTAACAATAAAAAATGTAATTGATTTTAAAAACTGGTTTTGTCTAAGAATTCCCAGTTTTCTTTTGTTTCTCCAGGTCGTTTTTTAAAAGAACAGGTAATTGTTTACTTTTGATCCCCTTAAATCACCAAGTAGATCCAATTTACTGCCATAAACCACCTCCCAAGTGGAAAATCAAAGCATTTTTACTGTTTCAAAAGGTGATGACAAACACTCTTGTTTAACTAATATGTCCATCCCTCCTTTCAGCATCTGAAATTATTTGGTATTATAATTCAGTGGTATGTCCAGCATAAAATATTAGGATAGACCAGTTCTGTTCTGTAGTTTATTCAATACTACATAGGTAGTGATGTGTACCATGTCTCAACAAGTATGAAATTGTTGGCCACGCAATATAATTATACCGGTGTGGTGAACCTTATGGCAAGGAGAATATAGGTGTAATAAAATAATATGTGTATGTAATAAAAAGACAAATATTGGCAAAGGTGATAATAATAAATGATATTTTTAAATAATAACGGTTTGAGATAACAGGGTAATGATACTTAAAATACTAGTGTTAGTACCCCCGCGTCATATAATACGACGATAATAATAACTAGGGCTCGGATGTTTATGAAATTGCATATTTTTTTCTATTTATCCAATTTATTGCTAACCTGGATACAAATTTGATTCATGTTCTACTGAATAAAATAATGCTATTTTTATTTTGCATATATTTGCATATTTAGTGGTTTTGTATTTTAAATGCATAATTTTGGATTTTAAGAATATAAATGCATATTTCAAGACAATTTAACGTAAAATATTAATAATGTTCCTTATTAGGTATTTTTATATCGTGCTTGTCTGGAATATTTATTAGATAACGATTTAATAATAAAATTTTGTATACAGTTCATGCCATGAGTAGGCGACGACCATTTACGACAACTTTCAGAACATAATTGAAAAGGATGCTGGGCTTAAAACTTTGGTACATATTTCAAAAATACATTCTGGTGAAGTTGATACTATGGAAGGAATAGAACAAGATTTGAATGTTGAGGATCTTGCATTCTTCAAGTATGCTCCAATAACGTCGGTAGATGTAGAACGAAGTTTTTCACGTTACAAAAATTTACTTTCCGATAATAGACGCAGCTACAAGTTTGATCAAATTAAAAAAACTATTGTATTACAGTGTAACACGCTGATATTTTAATAATGTAATAAAATGAATTATTAGTCACTAATAAATAATAAATTATAATATAAATTAAAGTTATGTTAACGCTATGTAAATTTAAGAAATGTATTTTAAATTGTAGTAAAAAAAATAATACATAAAAATAACTACTATAATATAATTTTTTGTTTTATGAATTGTAAAACATTTTTTTGTGCATATTTTGGTGTTTTTATTGACCAAAAATGCATATTTTATAATTTTTAGCGCATATTTTGTTTGCATATTTCGTAATTTTTTAGTGCATAAATGTATGCATATTACAGTAGTTTTAAGTGTATAGACATCCGAGCCCTAATAATAACAAACAATAGATAATATGGAATATATTCTAATAACAAACGGTTATGATGTGGTGTAAAGCCGACTCACTTAACCTATATGCAGTATGGCAGGGTGGATATGAAGATGACGATGAACTTGACGAAGATGGCAATGGTTATATGGTGGTTTGATGAATAGAGTGCTGCAGGTAGTGACACAACGGGAACGAATGGCGTAGGTCTATAATATATAGTAATAATGGAAAGTCGACCGCTTAGGTGCTCAAATGCGTATGATGGCGCGAGCGTGTTCCTTGTTTTGGTATCAGGACTAAGTAAACCCGAGCAACCTTACAACTTTTAGTGCTGCGTAACGTTGATTGGTGCCGCGACAACGCAAAGATAGCTCGGTAGGTCCGTTGTTACCGCGACCTTTGCGACCACCGCGTTAGCTTATATAATACGTATGCACTATATGTAAATACGAAAAGTATACGTAATAGGTAGAGTTTAGCTTAAATTATATAGCTTAGTCAAATAAAAATTGGGCATGCCCGGGCCTAGTTGACCTACCCTGTAAACATACCACTGTTATAATTTGGTTATTTGTTGATTTGTTTTAACTTTTAAGTGATTATTTTTTCAATTTGGTAGAATTCTAAAATTTTTTAATAATAACAAACAATTTTAACTGTATTATTTTGTTTTCTAGTCTTGATAGTACCGATTCAACTTTAAACAGTGAAACTAAAACTTCGGATACTACGGAAAATGATGAGCAATTAGAAACTAGACCACCAAGTAATATATCTTCAGAAACTGATTCTAGTACCGGTAGTGGAGTAACTAGGTATTTATGATAATTCAAAATGTATTATTTTTTAACAATGACCAAAGATTTATAGTATTGACAACCCATTGTGTATTTTTTTTTTTTTATTAAACTTCAATTATTATTTACTGTTTTTACTTAAATAATATTTTTAACCAAACTGGTAAGAGGTTCTAATTTAACTGGTTTTGCTTTAGATAAACTATTAAAAAAAATTGTATGGAATTTAGAAAAAAGTTAAAAACATTTTATCCCAGCTGTGTTTCTACAAAAATAGACCTATCTTAAACATTATCTTTATTTTAATCAAACCCTTCAAAATTAGAATTTTTAATATTATAATTTTTTAAATATTTATAGCTTATAAAATTTCTTATATTGAACTCCTAAAAAACGGTCGATATCATATCCTCCTAAGAGGATGTCATACCCATATGTGTTGTCTACGTCTTCATAACGCATAATATACCAAAATATACGTTCAGCAGTTCCAGATTTGTGTTGTTAGCTTTAATGTTAGAGTGAATTATCTATAATGAAACACAAAGATAAGAACGTTATCTGTCTTATTTTATTTAAATATTAATATTTTACATCCTCATAACTTGTTTGAAAACTAATATAATATCATAAATATTTAATAAGAGAGCATTTTTAATGTCCTATCTTTTAGGTTAACTGTAGGTTAATTCACTCTTATATTGAAACTAACAACACACAACTGGTATGTTATGCGTTAGTTACAGAGGCAACACATGAGGGTATAATTATTTGTTTTTACCTGATTATGACATTAAAAATCTATTTTTTGACATGGGAAGAAAGTCAGTTGAGCACAACTCAGTGCACAAACATTTAGTTTTAAGCATTTTGGTTTTAAATATTTACATTTCATTATAACTATTATTATAATGTTGATGATATATAGAAATTAATGTTTTTATTTGTACTATTAATTTAGTTTTCTTATTTGTAACAATAAAAATATATACTTATTACTTATATATGCTGAACAAAAAAAAACAAATTTCTGATATTTGAACTATAACATCTTAATTAAGTATTAATAATCTAGAAGTAATATTAGATTAATGTTATAATCATCATCTGAATGTTCTTTTGACTGGTTTACTTAAATTAACAAGACACTTCATTTATGGTATTTCCCTAAAGCAGAATGTTTTGTTTTCTACCATCATTTTATGATTAATAATATTTTTAAGACTACCTAGGAAGTTTGTTATTATGCTTTTTCACATACACACAAACAAATCTTTATTTTTTACTGTATCAACAGCCTTTTGCATGTCTCCGAGTTTATAAGCAAATGTTGACTTTCAACCTATTTATATAGTATACACGCTGTTTTTATAATTTTCTACATTATAGACTACCTAAATAAAATTAAAATCAACATTGCCGAAGACAATAAGAAATAAAAGAAAATATGTGGTACAATGAATAATGGTTTTTATATTAAATTGCAAAGTTTTTAATTAGGTTTCTAAAATTATTATTGAAATAATTAAAAAACATTTATTGTTTATTAATGTAGGTTTTTCTTAACAAAAATATACATTTATATAAATTCTTCTGAATTACAAGACAAATTCATACATAATTTATTTTACTGTAATTCAAAATATTAACAATATTTGAAATATTTAGCAGCAGCAGTGGCAGTGAAGACCAATTGATCCCAGAAGAAACTGAACAGCAGCGAATTATAAGGCTAAAAAGGTTGGAGAAATTTGGAAGCAATTCCACGTAAATTTTGTTAACAGATATCTAAGTATCCCATAATGTGATAGAAATGTACTAAGTATTATTAATAATTCATATTTTAGTTAACTGATCGAGAGGGTTAATAGTTGGTTTTTTTCTTCAACTATTCTATCATTTTGTAACATCTATGTTTTAAGTTTTTTTTTAAAGTTGGAAATTGAATTTAAGTTTTTTTGTTTTGTTTTTATTGCTTATTTTTGCTTTATTTATGCAACCATATATTTTGCTTATTTACCAATTTCTAGTGGAAAGTGATTTTATATAATGGTAACTAAGCAGTAAACTATGATTTCCAAATAAAAAAGATAATTTTCAAAGAATTACAAGATTATGTCAAACTAGTAATAACATAATTCTACAATAATAATTGATGTAATTTCATAATTTAAAAATTGTATTCTACATTAATAATTTATACACATCTATATTATTTTATATTTTAAGTTAATGTTGTAAGGTATAATAAAATGTAAATTGCTTTTGTGTGTATTAAAACTGTCCATGTTTATACTTAATAGTTAATATCATAATACAAATACAACCGTTTCCAATTATCAACAATAAAATGTTTAACTTCTATGGCAGTATCATACTATTGATGATAGTGTAGTCCACAGATTAACATAAATAATAGAAGATTATCTATGCACATATACAAAAAATACTATATAGCTGATTTTGGTATTATTGTTGTAACCCCAAAATTGCCACCATCCTTATCTAAGAGGTGAATGTTGTACTATGGACCTTAGATCAGAGATTCCCAACCAGGGTGCCGCTAAATTATTTGAAATATTTTTTAAAAAAAAAACAATTTCATTAAAAATATAGCACCGTGAGTAATAAAATAGACTATAATATAAAACCTATCGTGTTTCATATATTTTGTAGAAATATTACGATGTTCAATCTATTTTAACACGTTCATATACCAGTTTGATTGCTATCGCTTCGATGTCTTGTTACTTTATCTTATCTTAATTTTTATAAAACATGTATCGACAATAGTAACTTAATAATATACTAACAATTTCAGTACAACCAGTCTGGTTTTAGTCATCATAATGAAACATATATATTTCAGTCGTGTCTAGATATTTTATAATTTTATATAATTAAATTTTAGTTAAAATAATGGATAAATTTATTGTTAAAAACGAAAATTAAATGAAGACGAAATTTCAACTAACCATAATATTGAATCAACATCTGGTGAATCAAATCAAGCTAGTTCTAGGTGTACTGGTGTAAATAAAATACGTTTGTATAATATTAGTTACTTAGCTATGGGATTTACTTAGTATGGAAATGAAAATTGTCCTCAACCAGAATGCATTGTATGTGGAGTGAAATTATCCAATGCAGCTATGGTTCCAAGTAAATTGAAGCGTCATTAATTAAAAAAACATGATCATTTAGCTAATAAAAATATTGACTACTTCAAACAACTATTAAGTTCACAAAATAAAGAATCAGTAATTCCACCTCTTAGATAAAGACTGGTAGCCATTTTATTAGGGAGTTTATTTTATACTTATGCACTATGCAGTCAGCTATCTAGTGTTTTTATGTATCTAAGGTATAGTCACAGTATAAAGAATAATAAAAAGATAAAAAAAATTAAATCTAAAGTTTCCCACAAACAAAATTTAGTTCTACTTCCTTGTCGCTACTAAAGTGATCTTATATTAGAAGACTTTCCTAGTTTCCTTGCTGTATTATTCTTTATACTGTAGTATAGTTGTATATTATTATTTATTAGATATTGTTTTTATGTCTGTCAGCATTGATTTTTTGTTTGTTTCTATTTTGAGATCTGAAAGTCTATTCTTCAAGACCATCATGTTATATTGGAAGTAAATAATAATAATAATAAATCAGATTAACTAAATGGGGCTACTGAATAACATGAAATTTGCGTTGGCCAATTTGAAAAACGTACAAAAATAGGCGATGTAGGAGTCGAAGTGAAAATAGACGAATCTTTATTTCAAGGCAAGCGGAAATACAACCGTGGTCGTCTACGTCTAGGAGATCCTAAACTTAGAGAAAACTCTTTGAATCAGAATCTAGCAGTTCAGTTCTGATACTCAAATAACAAATCAAAATTACCTTTTACACGTACAGGGGCATTAGTCCCTTGTGTATTAGTATTTGGAATGTGTTGTATACGTGATAATATAGTAGAACATCGATTGTTTATCGTACAAAAAAGAGTCCAGGCTATTTTGCTTCCAATTACTCAAAGAGAATTTAAGCCTAAGATAACCATTTTTCAGATAAATTTAAAAGCTTACAGTAGTTTAAATAATCACGGCTATATAGTATATGTACACAATACCTTAAATTATACAAATCATTTTATCGATTCAGAAACAGGAGCTAAAATTTAAACAATGAAATGTTTTTGGCGACACATACAGCCATAGGTACAGGTGAAACATGGTATAAAATAACACAGTGCCACTAATTTGCTGGAAAGGCAGCTTAAAGAAGAATGGCGGTGTTCTATATATACAACAAATATCTTCGACAATGTTTTTGACGTTATGAAAAATACTTTACCACTTAAACTAAGATCATTTATTGACAATCATCAATCATCGAAGTGCTCTGGTTTAAAACAAAGTAAGATTTTTTTATGTAAGATTATGCCATTATCGAATCATGCGTAGACATCATTTACACGTAGGTACTTAGCAATAAAGTATACGAAACCATGTATTAAAATTAGTAGATAACTTATTTTATGTTGTAAATAGCATACGGACACCGGCACACCGCTACCTTAATTTTTTCTGAATAATATCATTGTGTAGAATCTGTTCTTATCAGTTTAATTTGCTAAAGGCATGTAAGGACAGGTATCTTATCATGAGGTGCTCGGTGAGTTTCTCTCAGCCTTTCGGTAGGTGCTACTGTGCTAGTGTGTGGGGTGTTCGGTGAGCTAATCTCGACCCCACCGCTCAGCGTGTATGCATGATCCGCTGGTCATCCGCACGACACAATCCTAAAACTTTGTTATTTGACCATTAATTTTTGTACATCGCATTAATGACACCTCTTTTAATTCGATCTTCTCTCTACCCTTCGACACCTGAACATTTGCCTCTTGTGTATAAACCGGTGTGGGGGTTTTTGTGGTGTTAGATGGGAAGAGTCTGATCGTTTTCATTTGTATGAGATTTTTTCTTTTTGTAAATTTTAATTCTCCGTTTACGTGTTTTTCCGTGATTTTTTTTCTTTTCGTCTCTTGAATTTTTGAATTTTCTTTTTTTCCGCTTTCCACCACTCAGTATAGACTGAACAATATCTGGGTGGTAACGAACAGATTCGTGAACTTGGGGACTTGCTCCCGCCACAGAGGCCACACGACCCAACACATCGACACATAAACAACTGCAAAAATTATCCAGCTGTGCGTCACTTTTTGGAACAGCTGGACTTTGACAAAAAAATTCACTGACACGGAAAAAGAAACAGTGTTGTTTTCTACGTCAACGTAAATTCTACAAGCTACCAGCTGTATATCACCTTTGAAATCAGTCTGATCCACGTCAGCAGAAAGCAACTGCCTCTGCTGGTGCCCACCTCTTGGCCCAGCTGTACTTCGTTGAGTGATTTATCTTCGACCAGCTGAACGCCGCATCTTGGAGCAGGCTGGTCGACACTGTACACATGAGTTTTTACCTTGTTGATTAATCTTTTCCGTCGACTCTGGTACGTCTCCGGTGTATCCTTCTAACGGTTTTTCATGGCTGACCATGTTGGCATCAAGCAAGGATACCCACTCAGTGGACTCCTGTTCATCATGGCCATTGACCCCGTGGTGGTCGCGCTGCTGGTAATAGGGTGCTCGCCTTCGCCGACGACCTCTGTCTTCTGACCGATAGCCCCAATGCTCTTCAGGACAGCATCGACGCACAGCCAACTGCAGGCATTGGGTCTCCAGTTAAATGCGGCGAAGTGCGCAACCATTCACCTGTCCGGCAGGACTCCCGTTGGGACCCGGGACACGCCCTTCTGGGTTAACGGTAGCCGTATGAGAGCTCTGAAGGATGGTGAAGCGGGGCATCATTCCTCGACGCCCAAGTGGAGTTGAACGTGGTTCTCCAGCTCTCCACGATGGCCAAGATCGTGGAGTTTGGATTGAAAATTGCCAAGAGCAAGTTGGCCCCCCTGGCAGAGGATTGATGCCCTGAAAACGTTCTTCTACTCGTCCACAGTTCATCTGCAACGACTCGGGACGTTCCAGAAAATTGAGTGGGGATGGGTAGACAAAATCCTGTGGACAGAGCCGAAAAAGAAATTCTACGTCCCCCAAGAGGCCTCTGGGGAGTTCCTGTACGGCTCTGTGAGAGGGGGCTGCGGCATCCGCCTGCTCGCCGAAGACAGTGACATCGCCGCAGTTGACAGTGCATTCAAACTTTTCATCTCCCCGGACGAGCGGCTGGCTGCGGACGTAAGATGCCATGCTGACACGACGAGGAGAAGGATAAGAAAGGACCCGAGTGTCGCGGAAGTGGGCCAATATCTGTCCGGCCAAGACGAAGGCGTCTTCCGCAACAACCGCGGGTACGGGAGGGGGAGGGGCAGCAACGTATGGTCCAGTGCCCGAAAGTCATCCAAACGTGTTTAGTGCACCACGGATGGAGCTATTCTCCGACCCAAACAACGATGGGAAGTTATGAGAACTATCCGGGAATCGCTCAGGGTCAAAAACAGCGAAGCCAAACCAAGGATGATGGAGATGGAGGGTGATGGAGTGCGTTGCTGCCCATGCAGCTTTCTCTCATTTCCTCAAGTCCGGAGACTTCACGCGATTCGTTGACTGGAGGTTCATTCATAGGGCACGTCTCAACCTTGTGCCCTTGAATGGTTCCTCGTCATGGAGTGCCGGTGACCGCAGGTGTCGTCGATGTGGGTATACCTCACAGAAAGTCTAGCCCACTGTATACGGTATACCGCGCAATACATGGCGAAGCATAACTCCAACGTCGAGCAGATCAAGAAGGCTGCCGGACTCAAGTATCTACATTCACCAGTGACATCTACAATCACTATATAACGGGCGTCCAACAACGTTCCCTGTGAGACGTGAGTCCGCATTTTTTTTTTGAATTTTCGCACTTTCTGTTGTTGGGTTTTTTCTGATTTAAACATATTTCTATTTTTACTGTTTACTTTTTTATATTACGTGTTTTGTGATTTATTTTGTTTTTTCTTGTTTATGTGTGGTTTTTTTCTTGTTTATATTTACATGCCTTTTTTTACACACTCAATTTTATATATATATTGTGTTGTATTCTATATTGCTCATATTTATACTTTATTATAGTTTTCCCCCTCCCCAATGTTAAAACCCCCGATTTTGTACTAACTATCTCTTTTAGAAATATTAATATATCGAACTCAGTTCTTATCAGCTTAACATCTGATATCAAAGATGATCATTTCATTGAGAGGTTCAAATGTTAAACTAATTTTTTCAAATTTGGTGGAGATTTTGGGGCTTGATCCTGCTTTACCGCGGGTTGACCTGGTAAAATACGTGCCTATGTATCTTTATTCTTTAATTTATACATGATATTTTTCTACTTCAACTATAGAATAACTTATGCGGAACCTTCAGATTATTGTATTCAATTTTAAAGCTTTTTGATCAAAAAAATTATTGACATTTTTATAAAAAATTGAAAATTGAAAATATCTATAAATAACTTAAAACGAGTCATAATATTTTGAAAATGTTATCTAAAATATAAAAGGCTAATATTAATAATTGGTAAACATTTTAATTATCTACAGTTTTTCGTTTTTGAATTACAACAAAATAAGAAAATCGTTAGTTTTCGTAATACGTGTGAATATTCAATGTCTAATTTTAAACTCTCATAAAAAATTAGTGTGAATTTCCAATCAAATATTTTGTTTTGTGAAAGAAAAAACCTATGGGGAATCTTGTATAATTTTTTAAATCTTGGGTATAAAAAGAAAATTTTTTTTGAATTTCTAACTCAAAATAATTTGCAAATTTTTGTGATTTTGACGAATTTTATATACTTATATATAACTCAAAAAGAGTCAAAATTATTTTTAAGCATATTATGATTTACGGAATTATATATTTTTTTACGTTTTATAGAAACGAGGTACGAAACCAGGTATTCAGCACGGTCGCAGAGTGAACTTTCCCAACTTGTTTATATTAAAGTAACTTAACTTTAACTAGTTTAATAAAATGATAACTGGCCAAGCTTTGAATTTAACAATCCATTACAGTGATCCACATGACGCATAATATATACAGCCGAGCGGTATCCACTTACTCACCTTTTTTTCTCTAATAATCAATTATTCAATACGACAAATATTTGAATTTTATGTTTAAAATCAGCCCAATGGTCGAAGTATCTTACAACAACCTAATACCTAATACCATTTATTATACATATTAATATGCTAATGCCTATTATATATTTCATACACCCAATACTTAGGTTGGGTACTCAGTACTCACAACAAAGTGGTACACGCCGTACACAACAAAGTTGGACACAGTGTCAAAGTTAATTGTTGTTTGAAAAAATAATGTAAAATGTATCAATTATTATGAAAATTTTTTTTCTTTTTTGACGACTTGAAACCATGTAAAAAAAGAAATTTTGAAAAAAGTTAATACTTTTTTATATAGTGAGTGCTTTACGTTAAATTAATCACTCCGTTTATTGTATTATATAAAATTATAAAATTGCGATGGTCTCATTTCTAAGGTTTGAAACCGATTGAAAAAATAATCGAAAAATTAGATATCGGTTTTAGGAAATTACGGTTTCAATTTTAATGTTGGATACCGGTTTTTATATTTTACAGTTAAGTTTTCAATTTTTTATATAGATTTTGATTTATAAGGATTTCGATATTAATAACAATTTTTAACCTGTTTCAATCTATATTTAAAAACAATTTTGATACAGGTTTCAATCCTTGTAAAAAACATTATGTTGTATTTTCTAAAACTGATTGCATGGGAAGTCAGGGTTCACGAAAATTAGTATTTGTCATTTCAAGTATTTAATGCTTGGAAGTGTTGGAACTAATAGAAAACTTTAGAGGTAGACTATGGTAGTCATACAAAATATGAATACTACATTTCGTAAGTACTTAACTTATATTTAACAAGAATAAGTTTCTAATTCAAATTTACCTATGTAATTATTCCACAAACACTCAACTTGTGAATATCATACCAAATCCCAGCATTATTAAAAAAGGTCGGCAAGTGGGTACCACTCTGCTGTACAGTAGGTGTCGAGTGAGTCGTCACTTTCATGGGTGTGTTAAATTTTAATTCAGTGATATAAAACGATTCTGAGTGAAGACGGTCTGTCAGCCTACATACATAAGTGTATTTTAAGATATTATTGTTATTAAAATATTTAATTTTACTATTAGGTAATAATAATACAGTAAGTTGAATTAATTTTTGCAGAAAACATTGCATTTGAAAATTTAATTGAGTGTATACAATATAATAATATACTTTAAATTTTCAAGCACCCACGAAAAATATTTTTAAATTACAACGAAATAACTAACATTGTTATTCTTCAACCATGTAAATACATTTTTTGATTTTTTGGTTACACTATTAAATATTTAAATGTATACGAAAAATCTTGTTTTCAATTTTAAATCCTTATTTATAAAAATGATCATTTCATATATTTTTAACTACAAAATAATTTGCAAACATTCGAGATTTTGATGAATTTTGGTCAAAATTTGAACTTTAAATGCTTATAAAAAAACATTGTACATTTGTACCTATGTATTTTTTATATTTTTGATCTGCTAATATAACAACTTATGGGGAACCTTGAATTAAATTTTCAAGTTTTCTGACCAAATGAAATTTTTTATCGACAATAATAAAAAACAACCAACAATTGATTATGCCAATAAATAGTTTAATATTATGTTGAGAGTTTTATTGTGTATAGAAATGCCTTATATGAACACATTGTGAAAATGTAATTTACTGTATCTACTGTATCTAGTCTACTGTATTTACTCTTGTATCTAGTATCTACTATTATTATTTTTGGTGTTACGGCAAAAAACAAAATCGATTCTGTCAAAATTATTGGAAATTGTTTACTTTGAACCTCCCCCCCCCAGGTACCAACTAGGTGAAGACTATTGGACCACTTTACCTGCCATAAAACATGATGACAGACAAAAAAGAAGAAAAACTCACATCATTGCAAAATGAATACATTTCTCGCTCCGCTCAGAATCTAAAAATACTACCACATTATTATACATTAATAGTCGAAGAACTAAGTGAAGACAAATTTATTGACAATATGTCTAAATGAATAAAAAAAAAATAATAATCGTTTATCAACTCTTGTTTATTGCTTATATACTCGTACAATATTACAATAAAAAAATATAATAATATCTTTACTTCCCATACCTGGATATGCTATCGGTATTCGGTATTGATACAAATATACAATTTTGTTCTGTGGAGTTTCAATACAAAACATATTTTATCTTTATTTATATTTCACTCTTATCATTATTATTTATTATTTATGTTATATTTGCAGTAGGTATCGATTACAGCTTTATTTTTTAACAGGAAATGGTGACCTAATAGCTAATATACCGTCTTTCGGTATTGGAAATTCTTTATCAACTATTTATATTATTTAAATTAGATATTATTCCATTATTTTAGATTTTGAGTGGGGCGATTAATGTAGGAATTGTTAATATAAATTGGTTTTACAATGTGTTTAAACTGTTTACTTATAATTGTTATTTTTAATTAGTTTGTAGGTGAATTTTTACGCAAAATCTACAGTTATATAACTATATATTTTATAGCTGGTTATAACAACCTTACTATGCTGTACCTAAATAAAAAACAAAAAACCGAAAACAGGTACTTGACATTTTTACTAAATGTTTTTACTAAATGGTTATATTAGAATTTCCTGGTGTTGTGGAAAATGGATTACTAATAGGACTAATAGGATTAATAGCACAAACGTATTTTATAGTCGTTTTTTGTTATTACTGTATAAATTAATATCGTATTGTAAAAGGTGTCTATCTCTCTACCGAGGAGGGGACAGTCCCCACCGATCGTAATATGAAACTTATAGTTTATACATTAATATTCTATGTGTAGCATACAGAAATCATGAATATGTGACACATAATATAATGTAATATGTAAATTAATTGTAGCTATGTTACCTAAATTATATAATATATATTATAATGTATAACAATCATAAAAAATGTTTGTAAATTTACTCTCAACTATTTTTTTTAATTTTTACTAACAAAAAATGATGAGAAGTCTTATATTAATTTTTCAAGTTGTGCGAACGACCGAAAATTTTTTTATCAACAATAGTTAAAACATGAATTATGATAAAAAAGGATAGTTTCTGATAGCAAATTATATCTATAGTTGGTACTTTTGAGAGGTCGAATATAAAAATCCAAACAAAAAAAAGTAAAATTTCACATATACTTACCATTGATTAAATATACAATTTACTCTTAAATTTAAACAATGCCTATACTTTTCAAAATAATCCGGAAAAACAAAACAAAATTTTTACATTTTTGCGCAAAACTAGATTTTACCTTTGTTGTTGTAATTTAAAAATTAATAATTATAAAAACGTAAAAAGTATTTACTAAATGTTTATACATATTGTCATTTTATAGATACATGTTATTTGTTTTAAAATATTTTGGCTTTTTTTGTGTTGTTATTAAGTAAAGTGTAAAGACATTTTAAATATTGTATACTTTTTTTTATTCAATGATTATCTAATTAATTTTTGTTTGGAAGTAGAACTACTTGAACATGTAATACAACATTTCTCGTTAGTTGTTTTTAAAGTAATTAAAAAATAAATCAAGCACAAATCTGTTTGATTATTATGCTGTGTGAGCCATGCTCTTTTTTCAATTGCCACTGAAGACTGAACTTATACTTTATTACTTTTATAACTTTTTCTTGCATCGGTGGAGGATGGCCATAGTGATTACTGATGGTACCGATTATATTCCGGCCAGTCACCAGTGGTGGTCAAAAGGGGGGGGGGGTTGAGGGTTATAGATTTATGACAATTTATTCAATGTTTAAAATAACTTATGCCAGGTTAAATGAAAAAATTGATTCATTTAATGGTTCAATAAAATTTAATGGACCACTAAATTATATTGAAGGGACTATTAGCTCATTTAGACTATTGACTCATTATTAAATGTTTAATGACTGGTTATGCAACCCGACATTAGACTTAGAAGTTAGATATATGTGTAAAACACAGTAACCATGAAATGACAAAATCATTTGACCGCTATTGTGTAAGGCTGTAGCCATATCTATTATCTAAGCATTCTGATTTCTGAGCTGTTATTTAAAAAAAAAATAATATAAAAATAATGACGACTAATGGTGATAACAATGTTACATTTAGGCCGGCTGATAAGAAAAACCCACGACGACTTGGCGGGCTGCCAAAACCGTGAGTCGTGACGATTACGCAGGCCGTCCGTCAGTGGTTGACGGATAAGAAAGAGTAAAAAAAAAAAAATAATAATAATAATAATCTCAATCGAATAATATTATTAATGAATAATTCAATAATCCCCGGGACGAGCTGAAACGAAAATACCCCGCGTACCCGACATCCGGCGATAATAATATTAATTTAATCGTGCACTTTTGTCGTCGTGTCGCCGTCGCCGACATCTTGCGGTCGCCAATAGACATTAGGAAATAACTACAAGTACAACATAATATTTTACTATCGCCTTGACCGTCGTCAGTCGTTATAAATTACTCATAATATTATAACCACACAATAGACTAAATCAATTTAATCTATTGTGGTGTTACGGTTGTCGAGTTTATTATTATATAACAAAACATAATGAACATCACAATTTTCGAACGTTTAAAGCACGACCGATCCGACAACGCGTCATTCCCTGGCCTCTATCAATACTTTTGCGACAATTTTATCACAAGACGTAAATAACAACTTTCGATTTTCGGTTCAGTCATCGGTACGATATCCGAACTCGATCGCCAGCACTCGTAATTAAATAATACCCAATTCGAATATCGATACAAACAACGTTATGACTATACAGTAATAATCATTATATTTAATTTGTATTATTTACAATATAATTAATATTAATATTTGATTATTTTACTGCTGCGCGTGACGCACGTCTCACGACGACGACGACCAGTCGCCATATTGATCGCGTAACGCGTTATCAATACCTTATTATTTTTTTTTTCGGCGTTTGTTTTGCGTCTCGCGGCGACGACCAGCCAGCATTGCCAGCCACACACCGACACCGCGCGCGACGGGACGAGTGATAAAAAAAATTAATTATTGGCCGTAACACGACTATATTATAATAGTGACAACGGAGCTCGGAAACGCAGTCGTTGCCGCCGCCGCCGCCCGCCGTATACGGTAGACGGGTAGTACTCTTTACGACTTTGTTTCAACTTCAGTGTTCCATAGGCCGTTCTCGTTTGCTGCGGCTTTTCCCCCTGTCACCGTTGTCGACGCAGTTTGATAATAATAATAATAATAGTAATAATAACAATAGCTATTTTAGCTAGCTGTATTGTATTGTATTTTTGTTGTTATTGCTGATTGCCGATCGCGGAAAAATGACGGACACGAAGCCGCTGCTGGACAACGGCGATTTGACGGCCCAAAAAGCGTCGGAAGCAGGTAAACGGGGCTGATGTTGATTTATTTGTCGGGTACTCGGGTGTTTTTTTTTTTTGTTTTCACTTTGTCTTTAGTTGCGCGAAAATCACAAAGGTTACAATGGTTGCATATTGATAGGCCATGTGAATGAAGTGTTGCTATCGCTGGTACCTGTATAAATCGGATCTTGCAATAGATCAATCAATAAGTGTAGTTGTGCCCGCTCAACTGAGCTTCAAACAGCTCTTCGCATGTTACTTTTGTCAATATTCGTTGTACAGATTTCGCATCATTATCGACAAAAGTTACGAGCTTTTTTATGTGCCACACAATTAGTTGTAGGCAGCTCTTGCATTCATCATTGTATTCCTCAACATTTTTTGTTCATAATTATACGATCAATACTACGTCTAATTAGATTATATTATGTTAAGATGTTAGTTAATTTTAATTCTAAATCCTTATAACAAAGGCATACATTTAGTGATACACAATTGTAAAGCTGTTTTCAAGGTATTTTTGTAAAATGTATTAGTTTTATTTCTTAGTATACAACATTAATTACTTACATTTTTTACTTATTTTATTGAAACTACTTAAAGACCATATTTTTAGGTACCTACTTAGATTTTTGTATAATTAAGTTATCATATAGTTGACATTACTATGACAATACTTATAAACTTTCTTTTTCCAAATGAGAACCAGCATTAAACCCTTTATTACTGTAAATTGTTAAACACAATTTCTTTGAAAATTCTTGTTCAAATGTTGATGCATCTAAATCGAAATAAAAATGTGTATTATTAAACTGTTTGTAGGTAGGTACTAAGGATAATCTTAAATATAGATTTTACATTAAATATTTAAATATATAATATTAAGTATAGTATTTATACAACTCTGCTCAGACAACTTTTACATTACAAAATATAAAATACTAATAATAGTATAATCCCCCATGTCTTGAAGCCTGTAATTGTGGATTATTATTGTTAGCACATAAAAAATAGTAATGCAGAAACTAAGTACCTACTGGCTACTATTTACATGTCTGATTTATATACAAAATATTTTTTAAAAAAATCATTGGTTTTAACAATGTATGTACATGAAAATATAGTTTCTAAGTTTCAGTACTTAAAAGTTCCCTAAATCAGAATTTGAATAAATTCATTATTGAATGGAAAAATATAATGATTATTTTAATATAAAGAACATTTTTATACTTTAAACTTATGAACAGTGTTTGAGAAGTTACTGTTTTTTGGTAATTAAATTACATTACTAATTCCTTATCAAAATTAGAACTAAATTATTTTTTACTTTTTTTTTATTTGGTCAAGTTACATTTCTTTTGAGTTTAAAAAGTAACTCAATTACAATAGAAGTTACTTTTTTCAAAAATATCACTGGAGCTTAATTTAATTATGTGTTCAATACGACAATACGTAAACTAAATATTAAATAATGACAATCAACAATATGAAATTATTAATAAATACTCATTTTGCTATATATTAAATATTTAATTTTTTTTTCAAATTTATTTTAAACAAAAGTGCGTTTTTAAAATTACAGTCCCTAATATTTTGATCGCTTTTTAGTGCATGTATTAAACCAAATAAAGTAACGAGTAATTAAGTAATAATTACTAGAAAAAAGTAACTCAAATTACATATAAATTACGTACAATAAAATGTAATTAAATTTCCATCAATTTTTTATTATTTTTTTTTATTTTTTATACGTAAACGTGTATTACGGTTTATTTATTAATAATATAATATCATATTTTTTTTATATATTTTTATTTTGATCGCCTGAATTGTTCTGTATAATCATAAATGTATAATGTATTATTATTAGTATAACGTATATTTAATATAACGTATTATTTAAATAAATGATTGATTATTAATTATAACATCGAAAGTAAGAGAGATGTAAGTGGCGGGCGTCAACTAAACCTGTGTGGCGGGGGTCAACTAGACCAGTACCAAATTTTTTTCTTAACTCTGTAATTCAAATTTTTTTTGCCCTCTTGTTATTTCGTACTACTCGACAATTCGAACTCTCGGTAATTTGAAGTTTTTCAACAGTCCCGTCAACTTCAAATTATCGAGAGTCGACTGTATAATATATAATATAATTATGCATAACTTTTCATGTACAATGTACAATTAATAATATCATTTTTAAAAAAAATTTGTTTAGATTCTCCTTCATCGTCCATTATTGATTCCAGTACATTATCTACTAATGTACCAAATGAAAATTCGGAGTTTACAGTTCCTGAAATGGGACCTGAAAATGCTGCTTCTAAAGTGACATGTAGAGTTTGTCAAGAAATGATTGATGTAATTGGTAAAAGGGAACAACATGTTGTAAAATGTAATCGCTGCAATGAAGCTACTGTGAGTAAAATTGTTGTAATTATGATTTCGTTAACTGTAGATAAAAACTAGGATGTGCAATATGTATTATATATATTTATACTTATCTATATGTTATAATATACATTTTAAACATTGCATAATCATTAATTTATAATTACAAATTATAGCCTATAAGAAGTGCTCCAGCAGGCAAGAAATATGTACGCTGTTTATGTCACTGTCTTTTGATTTGCAAAAGTACATCACAGCGTATTGCTTGTCCCCGTATCAACTGCAAAAGAGTTATAAATTTAGCACCAAGTCCTGTAACTCCGCCGATTCCTCAAGTTCCAGGCATGTGTCGAGTTACTTGTGTGCACTGCCAGGATACATTCCTTGTAAGTGTTGAAAATATTTAAATAATTTTATAACTATACATCAGTATTTTGAACTAAAGATTATTTTAAGTAAATTATAAATAATTAGGTAATAGGTATAGTTAAATACATTAGTACAAACAAATAAATGCTTTTATTATGAACCCAATTTTTTTAGAGTACCACTTAATTTTATGTAAATGCAAATCAATCGTAATGTTTTATTATCAGTCATTCACACATGCGCAGTAATAACCAAGGCTCTAGCTTTTTCAGTCATTTTGGCATCAAATCTTATACACGGGCATATTTGGGTACATCCACAGTACATGACCAAGTTATAGTATAATATTATCTACAGCTGAGATAATAACCAAAGTCCAAAACAAAATAAACATTGGTCATAAAGATCAATGACACATCTCCCAGGTTATATATCCTCTACTCAGGATAATACCTATGTTTATATTTTTGTTTGTATCAAATAAGAAAAAAGTAATGTAATATTTTTTATTATCGAAGTCTGATTAATTAATATTCAAATTATATTTCAGTTTAATATGTTACAAAACGCATTGGCTAGATGCCCACATTGCCGTAAAGTGTAAGTTTCATCTTGTTTTTTTCTAAAACATAAAACTAATATTACATTCATTAAAATATTTGTTATCATTGATTACAGGTCTTCTGTTGGCCCTGAATTTGCCAAAGCAAAAGCCATCTTTTTCCTCATTTTATCTGTAATACTGTTTATTATTGGCGGAGGTGTTGTTTTCTTCACATACTCAAACGCTAAGGCTCACAGCGGTTATTTCATTATTCACATTGGTTTGTTTTGAAGTTTAAATATATTCAAATATAATTACGTTCTTATAATATTTGCATTTTTTACTTTTTCACAGGAGTCCTCGTGTTAACACTTTTAGCACTTTGGAAATGTCTATATTACTGCCGAATTAAAGTCAGCTCTATTGATGGACCTGTTTGAAAAATAATAATAAATTGTATCATTAGAATATTGGCCATTTTAAATGTTAAAAAAAATTATTTTATACTATGGTAAATAATTATTGTAGTTTTCTACCTTTGTTTTTTTTTTTTTGTTTAGCATTAATTTGTATTTCTTTAATCTTATAATACGAAGAAAAAGATTCTATTTTCAAGTGTACACTTGTGCAGTGATGTTGAATAATAATAATAATTCCATATTATTACTATTGTTGATGACGATAATCTTCTATTTTAAGTAAAACAAAAACATAAAATGAAATGATTCAGACATTCTTCAATCTTATATTTATGAAGTTTAATATGTCTGTTCCAAATAACTTAAGTTCAATAATTAAATTATGTTATATATCTAATAATAATAAAAAAAAATATATATATATTTATTATGATTTCTTAAACTTAATTGCTGACAAAAGATATCAATAGACATTATATTTATTATACACTATTTTCTATGCATCTTAAGTCATACTTATTATTTGGATTATGTTATTTTATGCTAAATAATTATATATCATTATTTTATTATAACTGTAATTATTATTAACATAATACTTGTACTGTATTCTTTATAAAAAAAAAATTAGTTGAAAAATATTAAATAACAAACTATATATTTTGATAACAAGTGTTATTTATTATTGATAATGATTTGTAAAAATATTAGTTTTGCTGATATCTTTCATAAATCTTCAATAATACATGTATTTTATACACAAAATTGTACCAGTAAATGTTAACACATACCAGCTAAAATATAATACACCATACTACTGTTTTTTTTTGTTTTTATTATATTTTATTTTGTCATTTTGAAAAAGTTTTTTTTTATTAACATGGTAATAATGTTTTTATGTCAAACATTTTTACAGAAAAAAAATTTAAAATTTTATATGTAAAAAAAATCACTGACAAATATGAAAGAAGGAGCTGGACCATTCAAAATGTAATGGCTGATAGAAAGTTGCATTACCCATCCTATTTAGGCTGTTACAGAAACACACAATTGAATTATACAATTGAAAAAAATGTTAAATAATTACTATGTATATAAATAAAACTAAATATAATATACTAAATAAAATTACTATTTGGATATGGAAGGTATACAAAATGTTGTAATTGTTCGTTGTCTAAGATGTTTAGTGTAGATCTAGTTAACAAAATGGACACATGCTTCAAGCTTATCAGACGGACTATTTTCATTACCCCCTTGCATGAACTTCTGCAACAAATCAATGCATTTTTTAGCCTCTCTGGCTGTAACTGGTGGTTTGGTATCGTCTTCTTCTTCCAACTTCCTTTTTTTAAGAACATTTTGTACTACAACATCACAAATGTCTTCATTATTATCAAAACATCAATGTTTTCAAATTCGTTATGGTTTAGAATAAGTAAAAATTGTTCATTCAATTCAGGTTGTGGATCAACAAAATTAGATAATCCACAATGAGCGAAATAATTCATAACAGTTGTGCAGCTGCCATCTAACTTCTCGCCAACTCTCGGATACAAACTGCATGGCTTGCAATATGTTTATTTTGCCAGTTAGACCACCTTAGAACTGGCATAACTACATTAAGGCTGTCTCATTTTGTCTTAACTCTTAAGATAGATCATCAACCTCACGATTATTTCACAGTCTTGCACCACTTACAATAGTCTTTCAGAAGACAGATGAGTCTTGTCCAACCTTAACTTCCTTAATAAACTGGTTAACAGTTCCATCAATGCAGATCCCGAGCTTCTTGCGGAGGTGAATTTTAGAGTTCCAAGCAGATCATACAGACTATCGGCTCCCTACTATATGTCCCTCGTCATAACACAAATTATGGCTGTAACCACCCTATCCACCGCGATGCTACTAGCAAACGAGAACCTCACTAGTCTCTAAGTCTCATATGTTTAAATACTCAATTTGAATATTAAATTTATGTCTGTTTTTACTCTATATATTTTCTAACTGTACCTTGGGCATTGCCTGTAATGTAAATAAAATAAAATAAAATAACTATTATTCTTAGAAAACCAAAAACTTAATATGCAGTAACTTGATTGATTTTTGCTCAATTTTAATATATTTTTTTTTGAACTGTTTTAAAAAATATGATAAAAAAATAGCTATTCCAAAATTTTTAAAAAATTAACTGGATAAAAAATAATTGAATTTTATGTCAATTTTACTTATTACTGTAAAAAACAGCATTTAAATTTATTGATTTTTCATGGAGGATACTATGGGTGACACGGGACTTTTGGGGCATACTGTTTAAGTAAATATTTTTGAAATTATTGGTCAATTAAACTGAATTATATAT
This sequence comes from Neotoxoptera formosana, assembly GCA_022818045.1. Taxonomy (NCBI): domain Eukaryota; kingdom Metazoa; phylum Arthropoda; class Insecta; order Hemiptera; family Aphididae; genus Neotoxoptera; species Neotoxoptera formosana. The sequence goes on from CM040630.1 coordinate 71,820,766, forward strand.
GACTTGAAAAGTGCAAAATCTCTTAATATTAGGTAGTTGTATCAATATCTTTAAATAAGCTAATGAATGTGTCGGCAGAAGTCCCTGATAATAATTGTGCACCGAATTTCGTAATAAAAAATATTAGGTACAAACATCATAATATGCATTTAATTCCATTACGAAACGTGAATTTGTTTTGTAAATACCTAGTAAATGTCTTACGAAATCAATAAAATCATACTATATTACCATTTCACAGTGCCACTTTAAGAATTAATTATCAACAAGGGCCCGGGGCTGCATCCCCCCTAGCCGCATAGCCCCCCTTATTTGGGCTCTGCGTATTATTCAATTCTATAAACGTATACATTGGTTTCATAAAACTATTTTTACAAAATACTATAACTGTTTATTAATAAAATAAATCAATACATATCACCTATAGACTATAGTACCTAGTACGCCTACCTACCTACCTATAACTATTTAACTTATTAAAGTACCTAGGTAATAAATAGTATAAACTATTTATTTATCGTTTCAATAACCAACAATTATTTTTTAAATAAATATTTCGTTTACAACTGATTAAAAAATATTGTTTTCACAAATACAAATTTATAATATTAATCAGATTTATTATTCATCAATAACCACTATTTTATTGGAATAGTGAAAAAATCATTGAATATTACCAATATTATCAATATATTATCAATATTACTTAAGTACAATTTAAACGGGTTGTGTATTTTTTATTACCTATTCACTATTGGATTAGCATTAATTGTATTAGTATTAATTATCAAGTGTGAAAACCTTACAATTTCACAATATTCTGCTGTATTTTTGAAAACGAGAATTGCTTTCATTCATTAGAAATTGGTTTTTTCACTACATATATATTATAAATACCTAAGTAACTACAAAATAGGTATTTTCGGAATTTTAAACATTTTTTGAATTTTTTTCTCAGACCGTGCAGGTAAACGGAAGGCTATTAGACATTAGTCATATATTACATTCTTTGACAGACGATAGTATAATATAGGTATACCTTAGTACCTACACACTTTGACTTTACTAACCGAATTTCGACCAGCAAGAGTAAAATGCCGTAACGTTCAATAAATTAACTAAGTCAAACCAATCATTAAGAAACCGTTGTGGTACCAGCTATACTAGCTACATACGTTTATCGTTTAATCGTTAATCGCCGTTGACTTCCGTGATAAAATACAACCCATTACAATTATTTACAAGCGATACGGGTAACCGCGGGTACACGGTAATTTCTATATAATCAACCGCTTAAAATATCAAAATGTATTACTATATATACTTATAGGTATGGCATGGCTATATATCATAAAACAGTATTAAATGTTGACCATTACAAAACTTTCAATGATAAAAATATAGTATAGGGACCCAAAATGTTATGTGGGGGAGTCAGGCCTGTTATAGTGATTTATGAGTTCTAAAAGGCTAGTATAAACGAATTCCATCGTATCTCTTATTAAATTAACAGCACCAGATATGTTAATAAGTCGTCGAGAGTACACGAAGGTCAGAAGATTATATTATATAGGTTTAACGTGTGACCCCATCAAATAGATCGAACAGCGCTGGAGCATATGTTTGAGTTGTGGTCGTTCGATTTAAAATTGGTTTTAGTCTTTTAGATAATATAATAATGATCTATTGGATATTTTAAACTAATGGTCGGAAATAATGAATATCTGTTTTTTTATGTTTGAATAGATATGGATTAACAATATAGGTAATGATAGCTATTCCATTAGCTATAGCCTATTAATTAATGTTTTAGGCCTTGATTCTATTCGTTAATAAGATATGAGATATTAAATGTTTATAAAATAGGTTCTTAGCCACATTTAGGTATACATTATACAGAATTTAGGAAAATAAAGCCAGGGGAAACAAAACCAACTTTTTTATTAAAAAAAAAAAATAGTGATATTAATATATTATTATTTATAAGGTGTATTAATAGTTTTGTTAGTTATATTAATAATTTTAAAGAAATTGAGTCATAAATAATATTAAATCAAGATTCTGTTTTTGGAACCTAAAAGATATGATAAATGAAAAATAGTTTAATGATTGACAAAAAAAAATACATGTAACAGAGTGTTAGTTATACATACTTATACTTATTATATGGTACCTAATATACCTATATAATATTGGCACCAGCTGTTTACAACAACTATAGGTAGGTACACAATAGTGCAAGATACAAAAACTTAAACTTTAATTTGTTGACTTTTTTATTTGAAAAATGCTAACAGTTTTTGAAATGATGAGCCGGTATTTTATACTATAATTTTACGTTTAAAAATGTCATCTAAATATTACAATCTATAAGTGTACCTAAAAGACATAAATTTAGTTGATTTCAAGATAACATGTAGTCTATCTAAAAATATCATGTTATTTTTATTAAATTTATGACACTTGTTGACATTTTGCTCAGGGAAATCACATTAGAAATTTTTAAGGTTATAATCTGCACAAATTAAGATGTATCAAATACCTATGTATATATTTATATTTTAGCTGTCCCGCCCGGCGTTGACCGTGCCAAAGATCTGGTTTTTAAAATGTGTATTACCTATACCTATGCGGGCTATGCCACAATTCTACTAATTATTTTAGTAATATATAATAATATGTAACCAATGGCAACCATTTAAATAAACAAAATAAAATATTCTTTTTTCGTGAGCTGAAATAGAAAAGTCGCCCGCGCCCCTCCAATTAAATTTTAGTTCGGCGCCACTGCAGCGTAGTAAAAATGTTTACCAAAATTCAGCTTTGTGCTAATTTTTCATAATTAGAAATTTGGCTATGTTGAATGGGTTACAACGCCGTGTAGCACTGTAGCGTATGTGTTACACCGTGTGTATACCACTACCGGAGAAATAGCTGTTTATTAATTATATAATATTATGAGTACCTACTGCAGTTTGTTAGCCAACTTAGTTTTTAATTATATTGTGGACGTTTCAGTCATTTCATACGTTCTTTATAATGGCGTGCAATAAAGGTGTACACCAAAATTCAGCTTGGTACTAATTTTTCGGAGCTGAAGTCTATTTTTAATTTGACTATTGGGCTTGGTCGCTTGGGATATTCAATGGCGATGGCCTCACGGGCTCGACTTGGATTTTTGAATTTATTAGTAGATGCATGGCATAAAATCCCCGAAAAGACGATGACGTTTCCAGAAACCAAATATGTATTTTTAATTATTTTGGTGTTTAAGTTAATAATTATAAATTTGTGTATACTATGTGCTGTCTATATAGTAGTTTGTACCGGGCAACTCGAGGCTGCCTTATATAAGATTATACGACAAAAAAATTATAAATACCAAATTATATAAAAATATTTTAGATATCTTTGCTAGGGGCCCAAAATTTATAAGCTTGTACCGGCCCTTTGTGCTATAGAATAGTGGCATATCGGGGCATCGGGCCAGTCCACTACTGGATGGGCCAAACCGAAATTTGGTTAAAGCAAAAAAATGTTATAATCTGGACGTTGATGACTCAATGACTCATATAACTTTCATTTTAGGTACATGTTACATTACATATTATGGCTTAAAAGATCGATCATTATTGATAATAAGGTATCTAATCATAAAGATCATAGTGTCCACGGTGATATTTCGCCAATTTATTAGGAACTAGCGGCTCAGTCAGGACGCAAGATTGTCAAAATATTTTTAAAATTTGTTGGAGTATAGAAAATGATAATCTCGTAACATTTGGTGAACATTTCAAATGTCTACGGTTATTCGTTTTTGAATTACCTAGTACAAAATAAGAAAATCGTTCCCCGAGAAATCGGTAGTTTACGGGTGAATATCCATTATCCAACGTCTAATTTCAAAAGCTTATAAAATACTATTTTAGACGTAGGTAATAGTATAAGTTATGAAGAATCTTCAAGAATTTTCAAGTGTTTTGATCAAATGAAAACATTTTTATCGACGATAGTAAAAAAAAATCAAAAAAATCTGAAAATGTATTGTGTAATAATAATAATAATAATAAATTGTGTATAATGCCTATAAATCGCTCAAAAACAGTCAAAATATATTGAAAATTTTATTGTGCATATAAAATGGTAGTATAAACATTTGGTGAAAATTGCATGTATCTACAGTCATTTTTCTTTGATTTACACTAAATTGTGTAAGGCTGCATTATAAGGCCGCCATCGCTGCATTCTAAGGCCTGTGTGATTACTGATTAATGATTATCGCGGTTTAAAATACCACCTGGTGAGCATTTCCGGTTAATATGATAATGGCATAATGCGCAATAAACAACACGATTCGGTATTTTGATAAGTGATAACGCGTAACGGTTATTATTATTATTTTTTAGCCTCAATGGTTAATCTTTTATGACTAATTACTTATAATTTTTTTTATAGTGAATAGTGGTATTTTATTTTCTATGATGTTACTCGTTACTGTGTAGATAATAATATAATATGGTTTGATCGTCGATTTGTTTGATTCGATTGTCAGTGCGTGGTGCGAGGGCAACTATAGTCGTCTAAATAAATCTCTGTTAGTTATTATCATCAACATCATCATAATAAATTATTATTATTTTCGTTATTTACCAGTCACAAGCGTGAAGACCACTTTCCTAATCGCTTGTCCATTATCAAGTAAGTCTACATTAAGCTGCCCATAGTGTTAAGTAACTTAAGTTAACAAAATTTTGTTTGCCTTTTGGTAATTTGGTGCATACCATTTGGTGTCTTATACTTTTATTACTGTGCCACAACAAATAAATGTTACATTATTAACCATTTTTACTGTTATTATACCATGTGTGTTGTAACAAAATCAACAATTTCTACTGTTTCTTTAAAATTATTAAATCAACACAAAATTGTTTGAAATTTGTAGAAACTGTTATATCTTGATTACTAGGTAAATTATGGTTTATTATTAGGTACCCATACCTATTTCATTTTTTTTTTTTGTTATTTACAATTTTATGTGAAATACAGCATTTGTGCTAAGACATGTACCATCAACTCAGTATCATTATTCATTATAATATTCTGTAGTACTTATCTACCACCGTTGTATGTATTTACTACACAACTATAAAATAGTATAAATATGAGCATCATGATTATCATGATATTTATTATTTTAAATCACATAATGCATTTTATTTTTATATCTCCTAGTTTTAATATTATAAAGTCGATGCTATTATAGGTAACAATAGTTTAGTTGGTTTAGTATCATTAGTGGTATATTATAATTTATAATAAGTAATTCCAACTAGTATAGTAAATTATAATGTATTTTTTGAATGGTTAGAAAAAAAAATGTATAATTTATTGAACTATATTCTTAACAAAACAATCCACAATTAAAGTAAACAGTTAAAAATAATGATCAAATAAATGTTTTTATTTTTTAAATCTATAAAATCATAATTATCATATATTATGACATATTTATTTCATGTAAAATCACTGAATTTAATTACATTTGTGTTATAGAACGCATACTTTTCTTTTATTATCATTCATCGGTAGACTAAATACTTTTTGGTAGACTATACGTCTATATTAGTATATTGGAAGATAGTTGTACACAACTCACTATTTTTATTATTAATATTTTATTAGATTTATCTATCAAAAAATGTAGCATATTTTATACTTAGAAACAAAAATAATACTTTTTAATAGTGCCACTATTAAAATTTTGATGAACATTTTAAATCAACATTGCAAGGCTAGGAAGTTATAATTTATTGCTCAAAACTATATTCTAAAAAGTCTAGTGCTTCCACTTGTTTGCCTACCTGATAATTGTGCCACTGCTATTTAAGAATATAACACCATTTTTATCATATTCAATTTAGACAAAATTAATATTTATTCAAATCTTCCCTATTAAATCAGATGATACCTACTAAGTTAAGAAACATAATCAGTAGCCAACTTGAATGCAAGGGCTTGACCTAACAGCAAGCATACATACAGACAATGTAACTACTCAATTAATATCAGATATAGAGAAAATTAATTAATTAATTAATTGATGATAGTTTTAACTAAACAGTAGAGTAAACAGTTTTCAAAATAAATCATTTTATCATGATGCTAATATTGTTATACACACAGTAAAAAAATTAACTAATATATTAATTAATATTTTTATCAAATAATGATAGGATTAGTTAGATATATCGATAAGTGGATACAAACAGTTAAAACAATCAAGAGAATACAAATAACTAAAAGAAAAGGAGTAGGTACTTACTTTTATTTAAATTTTATTTTATCATGGGTGAAAATATATTAATAGCTAGATGTAATTTATATATAATTAAACACTAGGCTTATTTACTAAGTGTACACATTTATTAATATACAATAAGTTATTTTTTTGGTAATAAGTACTACCTATACATTGATATTATAGTGAAATATAATTATTTTAGTATCAAAACTTTTACATTTTGATAATTTTTGAATAACAAATTAACAAATTAATTTTTAATAGCTAATGGTTGTCTGTTTATTTAATACAATTGAAAAAAGTCTAATTATACATCATGTTTTTAAATTTTATTTCAGAATGCCACCTATTACTCGTCATCAATTTAAAAAAACCGGTATGAAAACTGAACCTTATTCCAAAGAGAACCGTCCATTAGATAGGAGAGCTGCTCTGTTAGATCTTGTAACAAATAATGTAAGTAGTTTTTTGTTTTGTTTTATGTCTCATTATTTATAAATTTCAAAATCATAAAATTATATACTTTATAGTATAAACTTTTTTTGGAATATACATACATGATTTTTGATCTTTAAGTTATATATTTTTAAAGATATATTAATTACTAAGTATTTTGATGATTTTAAGTTATATATATTTTATTTATTCATATGTTTAAATAATATTAACTGTTCCTTATAAAATTAAAATATGTAAGTGGTAGATTTAAAAAATGATTTTAAATTATTAAACTGTTCAAAAATTATAAATTAAACAATAAACATATTATTCAAACTAAATATTTTTGAAATAAATAACATTTTGGTTTAAATAAATAGTAATTACCTACGTTTCAAACAAATGCATTTATGATATTATACTGGAAGATTAAATTTTTTTTTTTGATATTGGTTACAAAACAAAAACTAATAATACCAACTTCAATTTTAATATTTCAATAAAAAAATGTCTAAATTGACTTAATAGTAACTTCAATAAAACAAAATAATAACAATAATACTAATGAGTACCCTTGATGTTGACCTGTTGGCTGTTACTGTATGAGAAACAATATTTAACAATAATTAACTTACCGTAATTAAATTGTCAATTCTATAAAAAAAAAAAAAATGCATCAAAACTATGTAAGAAAAGACTATTTATAAATAGATATTTAATGAAAAAAATTTGAAAAAAGCAAAAGTTTTTTAAGCCTACAATTAGCTTAAAAATTGTTAAAATATTTTATGAATTTCCTATTCAAAATTACTAAACCAAGGTTATTTCAAATTTTTTTTCTTTAAATATCGATAAAAAATTGTGTTAAATTTCTTGAAAATTAAATTCAAGATAAATCATAAGTGGTTAAAATATCACATCAAAAATAATAAAAATACATAGGCACAATTTTTATTCTCAAATTATTTAAACTTCAAATTTTGACTAAAATTCATAATTGAACATTTTAAAATTGTTTTGTAGTTAAAAAATTTATAAAATGTTCAGTTTTCATAGCTAAATACTGATAATTTAAAACAAGATTTTTCGTAAGTAGCTTATAGTGTGACCAAAAAATGAAAAAAAAATATTATAATTATAATTTTTTATAGTTATTTTAAGTTGAAATTTGGTCATCAAAATATTGAACATTTGCAAATTATTTTGTGGTTAAAAATACATAAACATTTTTCTATTTATATTTAAGATTTGAAAATTCAACACTAGATTCTAAATCAGTTTTTCTTAAGACTATCAAAAAATTTTGATTGGCAAACAGTCAAAAAAAAATTATAAGCATTTAAAGTTAAAATTCTTACAAAATCAAGTAAATAAATAAACTAATTTGTAGTGAAAAATGTATAACATTTTGAGAATTTAGTCCTGATTAATATTTATTTCTTGCTTCATTTTAATATGTATTTATTTAATTAATGTTCAGTTTTTATAGCCTAGAACTGAAAATTTAAAACATGGTTTTTTATAAGTAGTTTATAGTGTAACCAAAAAATCAAAGAAATTTATTTACATGGTTGATTGTTAAATATTTTTAAATATTAAAAAAATAACTTTTTATAGACATTTTAATTTTAAATTAAAAAATTGATAAATATAATTAACAGCACAAGAACCTAAAATGTATGATAATTTCAGGTAAACCTTTTTTTTTTGATTAAGATAAAAAAAACACGAAGAATTTTGTATTCAATTTTTAAATTTAAGACTTTAAAAAAAACATTTTTATGAGCTATATGTTTGTTTCCAATTTTTATGAATTTTGTTAATATTTCACCTTTAGACGCTCATAAAAAATGGTCGGCATGTAACTTTTTTTTCATTTACACTAATTTACACTAACATGAAGAACGTTGTATTAAATTTTCAAGTTTTTTGACCAAGTAAAAAAATATTTATTAACAATAATTTTAAAAAAAATCAAAAATTGATAAATAGCTCAAAAATATTTAAAATAGCTTAAATATTTTTTCATGCATGGAAAATACTCATAAAAACTATATACATATCATTAATGAACAGTTGTAGGTATTAATATGTTGATTTTAATTCAGTGTGATAAATTAGCATTATACAATAGGTATATTTTACTTATTTTTTTACTCTTGGAGTCAGCACTTGAGTAGCTAAACACATTTTGTTCTATAATTCTTCACATTTTTATCTATACAACTGGGAAGATAATATTATATTGATACATTGTATGTGTAGAGTATTTATTACTCAGCGTTTTTGGTTACATTCATGTGTTAATTGATATTGTAAAATAATATCAACATGTTATATATATTTTCATGATAAAAAATGGTAGGTAGCTTCAATTTTTGACCTAGTTGATAAAATGTTCATGAGTAATAACACCACTGCACATAGGTATTTTCCATTAAAAATACAATATTTATTTATTTATTCTTTACAATTTATTGAATTCTGGCTAATCGCTAATGCTATTAATGAAACGACTAGTCATTGAAGAATGTGGTTCTCCTATTAAATCTACAAAACTGCCTGCCTTTTGAGAGTCGGCCTACATAACTAAGTGTATTTTATGAAGTTATAGCTATTATTATAATTAATTTTACTATGAATAATACAATATATAGGTACATTGAATTAATTTTTGCAGAAAACTTTGCATTTGAAAATGCCATTAAATATATAAAATATAATAATATACTTTAAAAGTTTCAATCACTCACGAAAAATATACTAACATTATTATTCTTCATTTCAATATATAATTTCGGATATAATATATATATAATATACAACGAACATTTTTTTTAAAAAATCAAAAATGTCTTATGTCTACAATTATCTTGAAAAAAAATTGTCATTTTTTAAATTTTGTATGGTGTATAGAAAATGATAATCCCAATTTTCTGTGAAAATGTCAAGTATACGGTAATTTGTTTTTAAACTACAACCAAATAAGAAAATCGTTCCCTGAGAAATTGGTATAGTTTAAGGCTGCATAATATCCAATGTAATTTGAAACTCTCGTAAAAAATTAGTTTGACTTTCCGGTTTTTGTGAACTGTAAAAAATCTTATAGAGAAGATTCATTTTCAAATCTTAGATTTAAATAGAACATTTTTATGAATTTCCTTACCACAAAAAATATTACATTTATTCGTGATTTTTACGTATTTCAAAAACGTAATTTTTGACTTGAATTACGTCGACAATTTTAGTTTAGACTCTTATAAAAAACTATTTAAGACTTACACTAAACTTTTTTTTTCAATTTTCACTTACAATCAGTTATGAAGAACCTTGTAATACATTTCTAAGTTTTTTACCAATTGAAAAAAATGTTTTTAACAATAATGAAAAAAATTTAAAAATTAAAAACTGTAAAATCATTATGCCTATAAAAAGCTCAAAAAAAGTCAAAACATATTGAAAATAGTTTTGTCTATAGAAATTGTTTGTATAAATATTTGGGTGAAAATGTCATGTATCTCATTTTTTTTTTATTTATGCCAAAAAAATAAAATTGATTTTGTCATAAAACAGTGATTGTCACCATTCTTTAAATTTAACTCATCCTTTACAGTGACTAACTGAATTACGTTGTACATTTGTACATCTTTTATACAACTGAGCAACTTCCAGGTTTTGGTTTTGTCAAGTATAATTTATTATTCTTAAAATATTCATTTAAAATAAATGAAAAAAATTATATGTAAAACAGAAATCAAGTATATTAGAAACTTAACAAGTATTTAGTATAATTTGACTATTTTCATCTACTTTTAGATTTGTTTTTTATTAAATACCATAATAAGATTAAATTCTTTTTTTTCTAGGATGTTAAAACAAGTGGTCAAACGACTAAAACATTAGAAATTGTTAAAAATGATAATTCTACTAAGACTGAAAAGACATGTAAGGTCACTCAACAAAAAAAAGAAATTTCTCAACCTACAGTTATTAAAAAAACAGAGACCAGATCAAATTCAAAAGAGTTAGTATGATTTTATTTATGAATTGTTCATAATTAATTAATAAATAAATAATATTTTTTTATTTCATAAATATCTACAATGCCTAAAATATCTGAATTATATTCATAATTAAAATGTGTTCAATATTTTAATTTCAGAGCTGCACGTTTGTCTTTAAATAGTTCAGATGATAGTAATCTATACAAATCAACTCTTGATGAAACTGCAGTTTCAAGACAATCTTCAAAATCTGATGAACTGTATACAACTGCTGTTGATAGCACACACAGATCCTGTCTTGAAATCAACCACTCAGATTTGTACCACTCTGCTACACAAGAATTGTTTGTTAATAATTATTATTTAAATTTTATTTCTTATTTTCTAATAATATTGTATTGATCTTGTTCATTTATAGGAGTGTGAATGCAGAAGAAATATTTGAAATAGATCAGACCAGTTGGAATAATTTTATGTATGTGGGTTGTTATGCGAGAGATATTATAAAATACCTTAGACAAAGAGAAGTAAGTTAAATTATAATTCTAAATTATGTAAATTATAAATCTGACATCAATTGCACAGCGTATCTATTAATTCATTCTTTCGCAGGATCACTTTACTGTTACTGATTATATTAGTAATCAACCCGAATTAACTGCAAAACATCGAGCAATTGTTGTTAATTGGTTAGTAAGTCTACAAGAAATGTATGGGTTAAATCATGAAGTATTATACATGGCTGTCAAATTAATTGATATGTATTTAATGGAAAATGAAACGTTACAAAATAAATTTCAACTTTTGGCCTCTGGAGCATTGTTGTTAGCTACTAAGGTTGATGTAAGTAAAAAACACTTTATAATACTTATTATTTCATCATAATTAATTCACTTTGTTTTTAAATAGGAGAGGGGGGAACCTGGTTTCCCATACGACCTAGTGAAACATAGCAAGTACATTTATACAGAAGATGAATTATTTGTTACTGAAAGAGAATTATTTAGAGCTTTAAAGTATGAAATCAATGTTCCTCTGTCTTATGTATTTTTGAGGCGATATGCCCGTGTAAGTGAATTGCTTATGGCTAATTACTACTGATGTTTTAATGTTCACTTCAATTTTTAGTGTATGAAATGCCAAATGATTTTATTAACATTAGCACGATATATATTGGAATGCAGTTTGTTGGAATACAAATTTGTTACTTTGAAAGATTCACTGAAAGCTGCAGCAGCCTTATACTTGGCATTTAAAATGTGTAGTAAAGTGATAGAAAATAAAGAATTTTTCAAGTATACAGGTAATATATTTTACATTTTATTGAGAAGAAAGCTTTGTTGAATAGATTTTGATCTAGTAATATCTGAAAAAATATTGTATATTATGCAATTTTATATATTTAATTTTGAACTATTTATTTTTACCAAGAATAGAATTAACCTTGTTCATTATTTTAATACTCTTTTGCAATAAAACATAATTAATAGATATTCATTTACATTTTTGGGTGTTTTGGTCTTATCACTGAAAATTATTTTAACTAATGAAAATATTAAAGATTAATTATATCGTTATTTATATAATGCATAAAGCATGTACTATGTAAATATGTAATTGTGTAATATATGATATTCAGTTTAGAATAAAGCAATAATAATACAATAAATAACTTAAACTTATTATTAGCCTTAAACGGCTACAAACAAAGCCTTAAAGCCCTAAGTGTATTCTACTAAATTGATCAGAATCGTTTCAAAATTATACATTGAATCTTATTGCATTAACTTATTGTTTATTTTAAGACTATGGAGTAACAGAAATTAAAGAAACAGTAATTGAATTTAACAACATGTTGCATACTCAAAGTTCAAATCTGTCTGCTGTTAAACAAAAATATTCGCATGAGTAAATATTAAAAATTATAAAGTTTTAGAAAATTGTATAAAATTGTATATTGAAATTAATATAATTTATATTTTGTTTTAGGACTTTTTTTAAAGTTGCTAATAAGTCATTATTAAGCAATTCCAAACTTACTTTTGACTAAACCAGGAATATTCAGCATATTTGGAAATTAAATGCATTTTTGTTTAGTGATCTACTGATATTATAATTTTTTTCTTTCTAATAAGGTTTTTTTAGACGGGTTCACTTATTCAATAAATTACACATATTTTATAAAACGTACAATGTATATTATCCATTTAAAATTGTTTTGTAGTTAATCACTTTAGTAATTACTTGAACACTGAAACTATCGTTAATTTTATATTTATTATTTAGTATCTTACAATGTTAAAACGTATTTCAATATGTACTTCTATATTATACGTATTAATTTTTTTTCGTATCAGACAGTTGTGCTGATTAACAATAAATGTATTATTTTTATCACATTGATAATGTTAGAGTCTGATGTTAACGAAATTAACTAAAATTTGTATTATTGTCTTCCATCCTACTTCCAAGTTTTATAAATGCATGTAATGATACACATTTAATATGTATTTTTTTTTTTACCAATATATTGTAATGAACTATATTATATAAATTTATGGTTGTATCAAATTAAACTCCTCTTTTTAATGTTATATTTTTGGGTATTATTTAACTATTCTTGTGTGTTGTTGAACTTAATTAATAATAAAAAAATAATTAAGACAGTTATGTTGATAATTAATGATTTGTTTGAATTTATTTTAGTTATGTGTAATATATGTAATAAGTAAACAGATTTATATGTAAAAAAATAAGTATTTATTAAAATACTAATTTAAATCAATCTTGTTAAAATAACATTTTTCTTAGAACCTTTGTAAATTTTTTAACATTTTTAGACTTGCATTTTATGTTTGACCAAAACCACCCAATTAAATGTTAAAAATAATGGAAATTAAGAAAGGATAAATCCACAATTTTAACATATTGTAATAGACCCAACTGGTTCAAGGAATACACGAGAATAATATATATTTTATATTATTGTGAATTTTCTTAAATAATTTTTTTTTAAATTATGAACAAAGAGAAACAATATTTAACACCAGAGTACTTATAATTTGAAATTAAATTATTTCAAGTATTGGTATTTTGGACAAAAAAAAGGCGGACAAGTGGGTATTGCTTTGCTGTACAGTAGGTGTCGAGTGAATCATTGTCGTAATAGATGTGTTAAATTTGAATTCAATGATAAATCATTGCATATGAAAAACGATACTGAGCAAATGTCAGCCTATATCAGTATATTTTATAATATTTTGTAATTTATTTTACTATTAGTTATACAGTAGGTTAAATTAACTTAGTTTCAAGTAGGTACCTACTCATAGTAATATTTTTAAACTACAACAAATTAAAAAAAAAAAACCATTATTCATTATTTAAACATCTAGTTTAGTTCAAATTTGAAGTGAAATAGGTATCTGTAATGAAAAATATTGTGTTCATTTTTTTTTAGATTTATTGGTTTTGTTATGGATTACTACGAGTAACCTTGACACCTTGTATTAAACTTTCAAGTTTTAGCTATAAAAATTAAAAATTTTATTTATGGTAATATAAACATTAGGTGATCAATATTTAGGCATCTACGGTTGTTTATAATTGAATTACAATAAACTGTCAGAAATAGATTGATGAAAAATCAGTAATTTACAGTTGATAATATTTAATATTGTAAACATTTATAATTCAAACGCCCATAGACAATTAATGTGATTTTCCAGTAAACTTTTTTTTGATAAAGGTAGGAAAACTTATGAGGAATCTTCTATGAAATCTTCAACTGTTAAAAAATTATAAAATATTCAATTTTTATAGTTAATGGATTGAAAATTTCAATCAAGGTTTCCCGTAAGTAGTTTTTATTGTAACAAAAAAATGTATGTACATGGTTGATTGATGATTGTTATAGATATTTAAGTTCAAATTTGGACGAAATTAGATATTCAAATGAAAAACAACAATGTTATAGTTATTTCGTTATAATTTAAAAATATATTTTGTAGGTGTTTGAATTTTTTAAAGTAGGTATATTATTATATTTTATATACTCAATGACATTTTCAAATGCAATTTTTTCTGCAATAATTAATTCAACCTACAATACAGTAGGTATTATTAGTAGTAAAATAAATTACTTTATTCAAATTCAACACATCTATTACAGCGAGTCAGTGACCTTCCCAACACACACTGTAGATACAGCAAAGCAATATCCACTTTCTGACCTTTATTTGTTTTGTTTTTCCGATGCTTTTAAAAACTTCTTGTAATTGTTAATAGTGTGATAATGTGAACAATTTGAACCCCCTCCAGTCTAAGTGTATTTTAAGATATTATTGCTATTTTAATAATTAATTTTACTGTAATTAATACAGTAGGTTGAATTAATTTTTGCAGAAAACATAGCATTTGAAAATGTCATTAAGTTTATAAAACATAATAAAATACTTTATAAGTTTTAAGCACCCACATAAAATATTTTTAAATTACAACGAAATAACTAACATTGTTATTCTTAGTTTAAATATCTAATTTTGTCCAAATTTGAACTTAAAAATTAAAAAATATATTTTTTTAATACATTTTTTTTTCATTTTTTGGTTACAATATAAACTATTTATGAAAAACCTTGTTTTCAATTTTCAATTCTTATAGCTATAAAAACTGATAATTTTATAGATTTTTATCTACTAAATAATTTGCAAACATTCGAGATTTTATGAATTTGGTCAACATTTGAACTTTAAATGCTTATGGAAAAAATTGTGCCTATGTATTATTCTTTTTCATCAAACACAAATTGTAATCAACACGGACATTCTCTACTAAATTGTGTCAGTGCTTTTTCAATAAATTTTTCTTTATCTGAATTTATTTGTTCACGACGAATATGAACACTCGGTATACATAGCCTACTCACTCAAGTGGTGCAAATAGGGAGGGGCTTGGGGGGCTTAGCCCCTCAAAATCACTCAAAGCCCCCTCAAAAAATAATAGTATAATATATGTGTGTTATTCTAAATAAGTTATTTTCACTCTTGTGAACTTAGAAAATATATTTTATTTGTGTTATGATAAATGCTTTATGAGATTAGTTAATAAATGCAAAGATGAAGTTAAATGTTCTTGTGATAATAATAATTTACAACTTAATTTAAATAAATCTAAATAGGTATATGATAATTAATATTAATAAAAAGATAAGTAATTGTTGAGATTTGTCTCTTTGTGATTAAACATATAAATATATAATTGCAAATATTTAAAGCATACATGTAATTGTATACCTTTAGATAATTCTTCGCCATAATATGTTAGATAAGAATACACTACGAGTAAAATATATTATGTTTAGCGCAATCATTTTTAATATGGTCCAATAGTGGGATGATGCTTCTGAGTTCTGATATTCATCTTAATGTATTATTTGTAATTATTAATTACTTAAAATAATTTTGTTCAAACTATGTTTTTATCCTACAAATTTAATTTATAAAGAACTTAATGTTTTTATTCTATGATCTATTTGTATGTTTTAATTCAGTACTCATGTATAAAGTTAATCTTTATGAGCATGTTATAAATTATAATTATAGCACTAGCTCAAAACAAAAATATAGGTAAGTGTTCCTATTTGTATTACAGTTTTTAGTTCCAAAAGTCTAATTTTTAACGACATTACCTCATTGAAGTGAATATAATATTAAAATTGATAACTTCAGTAGTTATATGGAATTTAAAATTAAAAACATATTAATAATATAACATATAAAAATAAACAAATTGTATTATTGGTAAGTGTATTTATTTCAGTTAATTTTAATTTTACTATTTATTTATATTGTTATAGAAGTACATATTAAAATTTTTTTTTTCGGTTTTCTTGTTAATTGTTTTGATGTTTTTCAGTACTGGATATTGAACTCCAAGCAACTGTTTACAAGCTCTGATTATTGGTTGGGTTTTGCTGCTTAACTTTTTGTTATATATATCATATATGTTTTACTATATTATATCATATGCCAAAAATAAATTCATTATAATTATTATTATTGTTAAAGCAGTATATACAAAAAGACATAGTTAATTTTAAATATTTTATTTCTTAGTAATAAAAAAAATAATACATTAGGTATTTAATAAAATTAAAATAGTATATAAAATAATAGTTACTTAAAGGATACTTATGGATATTTAAACAGCTTTTTAAATAACTTTAATATTAATACTTTAATAATGTCCAACAAATGTTGAAAGTTGTCCAACAGTGTCGAGATGAACATGTTTAGCACAAAAAACTTATTCCAACAAAAAGTTGCGCTGCTGGCATGAACTCGGCAGCTCTAAATTGGAAATTGGCCCCCTGGTGAAAATAATGTCCAACAAATTTTTAAAGTTGTCCAACAATGTCGAACAATTTACCAACAAATTTGTTGGATTGTTTGGATCGATGTCTGTTAATGTTGCGCTGCCAAGTTCACGAGGGTGTTATTTTCACCGTTTTTTTTTTACCCCGTAATTAGACATTTTTTCTTTACACTAATAAGAAAACTGCTGTTATAAAATAAAATAATATTACTAAATATTACTATAGACAGTACTAGTATTAATGTATTTTATAATAATGTCTAAATAATATTAATTATTATATACCTAGTTATTATTGAACAAAATACAAACGGTACAATAGCGATATTTTTGAAAAAACTTAGACGTATACAGTTACATTAAATATCTCTATTTATTTAAATAAATGGTTAATGTTAAAGTATATGTTGCTATTTTTAACTACAATTCTACAAATTATTTTTTTTTCGTTATGAAATAAATTTATTAATTTATAAAGAAAATATTTAAAAATGTCTAACATTATTACTTATGCTATAATATATTATACATGTACTATTACTTGTCTATTTATGATACTTAACTACTTAAGTTCGAATTGAAGGAATACAGATACCATCCTTAGTAAGTATGTACCTATATATTATAATTTTAAAAAAATGTGTTGGGGCTTGAGCCCCCCCTAAATATTTTTCCTATTTGCGCCACTGCCGGACACCCAGTCTATCTTCACCCATCGTTCATCGTAGCTATGTTTTAACACTTCTTAAAGTACTGAAAAAACATTCTGCAGTACAACGTGTAGCTGGAAGGGACATGAATATTTCCAAAGCAACAGCCATACTTGGGAAAAATGTACAGTTACAATTTAACAAATCGATAAAATCCATATCTTGGTAGTTCTGATTTTGCCAAAAATTGTACCAACTTTCTGCTTCAGCTTAAAGATTATCAATTTTATAGAAATTATAATTTTTTTCAATGCTTTCAAAAAATATTTTTTAACCTCCAACTTTTTAAAACTATGGGATGAACATATTGAATTTAAAAAAACATTATTATTTTCTTTTTCAAAATGTTCTTTTAGAGATTGTAAAATTGAATCAAGATATGGTATAAAATTGATATCTGGTAATAATCTTCACGACTTTCAGTTTCATAATTCGCTCTTAGTGACTGTTTTTTTGCCGTTCTTGGACATGTAATGACAAAATCTAAATCTAAAACAATGGTGATTATTGATGTTCAAAACACCTTGTAACATACTTGTCACAGGTTCTAAAATAACACTGTACTTCGCCATAGTAACCAAATAAATCAAGAATGATGAACTTAAGGCTACATAATATAATAAGGAATGAGCTCGTTGCCTTGTATTCGAATTTGAATGTCCTTCATTATTTGATAATCATTTAAAACTTGTCATTATCGAAATGTTCTGAGAATTCTCTTATATTAGATGACCAGCGGGTTTCACAAAAAAGTGGTCTGTTATGTATAAGTTTTCTTCTAAGCGTACTTTCACAAAAAAATCGTATATCTTTTATAGTTCCAGTTGTATTACGGATAATCGTTGTTTTATTTAAATCGTTAATAACTAAATTAAATCTGTGGTTATCACAATGGAAAAATAATGCATTGGGATATTTATTACGAATTAATTTACTAACACCTCCTTCTTTTCCGGCCATTGTAGCACAACCATCATATCCTTGTTCGTAAAGTTTATTTAAATCTAGACCACAATCAGTCATAAATGATAAAATGGTTGTAGCTGCGGATTGAGCATTTAGTTTGTCTAACGGTGTAAATCCTACAAAGTCTTCCAGAATTGTTGGCAGATTTGAGTGCTTGTCTAAAAATTGAATTTCTATTGACATTTATTCTGTTCTAGAAATATCTGCAGTTTCGTCAGCAATAACAGAAAAAGAAAAATTAACTATTTAATTTTTAATTAATTTTCCACAAATAAATATGATATCATTTTGAATTCTAGGTAGTATAGGTGGATGTATATTTGGCATTTCCCGTGTGATCCGATTTATGTTTTTTAATATTTCATCTCTTGATTCAATAAGAAAATGTATAACTGTATAAGACCATAAAAAATGCCTGAAGTTGATATTTTTCCACGTAGGGGAAGATCATGGAATGCACAAAATAAAATAATTGAAATTATTGGTTTTAATTTTGTCTATTATTTTCTATTTGTTTTCGTAACACTGAATTTGTTCAAAAACATTTATTTTGTATTACCTTTCATAACATTTAAAAAATCGTTTGCTCGTGTTGTAGATTCGTGTTTCTATTGTGAAGATGTATGTATTCGACAACAAGCATGGAAATATTTTTATTTTAAACCCACCTTGCGTATTCCTCTACGAACAATAGACTTAAATAAAACACATAGGTACTTGAGACAAAGTCTCCTTTTACGATTCCAATTTCCAATAAGCAACAGTCGAATATGATAGCCATGAACTATTCTCTTCCATCCATATGACGCGGACGTGTCTAAATAAACAACTACTTTCTGATTTAAGATCATTTTTAAAATTATAAGAAGTAGATGGCACCCATGGATTACACAAATCATCAAACTTTAAATCATCTTCAATATTTTAAATTTTTAAATAATTTCCTATATAATTTTTATAATAAATAATTTCCTTGTCATCAACATTTTCATTTTTAGTTTATCTTTGTTGATATTGTTTGTTCATTGAATCCATCGTCTAATTTACGATTCATACAAAAGTTTAGTATGCCCATCATATAATATATATTATTATAATATTAAATAAGATATTTTACATTGCCACGCGAGATTTATGTATTTTATTGTTGCAAGAAAGCAAAAACAGAATAATAATGTGTTTATTTGTTTTAAAATTATCAAAAAGTAAGTTTAATTTGATCACAATACCCAAAAGATTAAAATACCTCACGTCCTGACTACAATAAATTGTTTACATTTGTTTCAGCCGACAACTGTGTTGGAACTGTTGAGCGGGACGAGCTGGTATTGCGAGTAATGAGTATCTACACTAAATTAGTTCGATCGTGTATCGTAAATCGTGTAGTTTAGATAAGATTACTAACCTATCTAGTACCTATACCTACACAGCTACATTTTATTAATACTATTAGATTATATTATAGTATCGTGTAGCGGATTTCGATTTATTGCCAAATGAGCAATCAAACTACGCTAAAGTTTAGATTTTGTGTACAGCAAATTATTTTGTTAGACAATGCGCGGCCATGGTAAATAATGTTTGAGCAAACAGATTTAAAAATCTAGGGGAGGTGGCGAGTGCCCCCTTCTTGCCCCCCAGGGACGCCCACGGGCTACAGTCCCAAAATCGTAGAGCTAATATTGTACCACCGGCAGTCCAAAACTGACCACTGTTGCATTTTCATACACGCATACACGTGCATTACGCATGTACAGTTAACAGACGTATTATTAAAAGTGTATCCGCCATGATAATACTTTTCACTAAACTGTATAGGAAACCTATTTTAAAATATCACTGCTCTCGACTGGGCCCCACGAAGACATGACACACGAACGACACCATTCGTGCTGTGAACTATCATCTTACGGCCTGGTCAATAAATTCGTATTTCGTATATTATTATTATTATTATCTACGTCGTGTCGTATCCTCCTCCGGTACTAGCGAGTAGCGTTCAACAGTGATTCGAGAGCTCGGCCCGACGCTAGACGGTTAGTGACTGATAATTGATATTATATGATTATAAAGGCCAATCAGAATACGATATAAATAATAAATAGTCGGTAGTTGCTGCAGCAGCTGCTGTGGACCCGGCTCCAGTCCGCGGTTAAAAATTTAAAATATAATAATAATTATGTGGCCCGTTTCTCGCGGTAGTAGACAACTACGGACGACGGTGTCACCACTCACCAGTCGACAATAGTGGTAACTGAAGAACGGTAAGATACTAAGATTATTTTATCTCGTTATTATTGTGTTATCAACATTAATAATTCATTGACGATAATAATAATACGCTATATGCATGGCGGGATATAATATATATATAATATACCTCGGCTAAAATATTGAGATATTTTATTTATAAATCATAAATAAAGTATAAACTGACATAACCTCATCGGCCATCACTCACAATGATACTATACTAGTATAATTCACTGACGCTGAGTATCGTTTTTTTGGTGACCAATGTTCGAGTTCAATTATTACTACCAGCAACTGCCGATTTTTAAGAATTAATTATTCAGTATTGACAGTATAGTCGTTTATGTAGTTTATTGTTTAAACACTTTTAACATGTCAGAGTTGAAGACCAACGACAATATCAAGTTTTATGTTATAGTATCTGATGAAAACCCAGAACAAAAATTTACACTACTGGATAATGAACCTTTAATATTGGGAAAAAAACAAATGACAGGAATAGTCAACTATAGGATGTCGAAAAATCAAAGTAAATAAAATATTAAATTAATGCATTGTCTTTATGATTTATGTTTATTTGTGATAAATGTTCACCATCTATACTAAGGTATGGCCTAATTTGTTTTTATTCCCATCGGATGATCATGTAGTAACATAATTATTATATGATGTACCTACATAATTGTTGCTGTCATGTCATCGACTACTGCCGTGTATGTTGTTTGGATGTTTAAAATAGTTTTAATACCAAAAAAATTAAATCATAATAATATGTATTATGTGTATATGTTTTCAATGGAATCAGTACTTTATTTTATTCACATCAATATTGTTTGAAGTTTATTTTAGTACCTTCCTATATAGTACAGTTATTTTTACTTACGATAACCGTAACAATTGAAGCGTAAAATTAAATAATAATTTAAAAAAAAGTTATTTTTACTGCTTAAAAATATTTTATTATACCTATTTTATAAATTGTTTTTTAATGTTGAAAAATAAGTTGATATTAAGGTATTTTGATTTCTATATCAATATATGTTATCGTTATATTTTAAGTTCAACACATTATTTTTTAGAATCAAATTAAATCGAATACTTAGATTGAATGTTTGAATATTGTCAGTTTAAAGCAGAACTCACTAATGGCAAAATAGCAATATTTAGTAAATATATTTTTAGTTTTAAAAATTGTATTTAACACCGTTAGTAAATTTTGAAAAAACTAAGAAAAAACATCTACACAAATTATCAACTTAAAGTTTATAGATAAGATGGGATAATAAAAAAAAAAATCCAAATTTTTCCTATTAATGAGTTTTTGCTCTAAGCCAACAATATGTTATATCATCTTTGTTGGTTCTTGATTTACATAACTATAGTTTATTCATTTATTTTTATAGTGCAATTTATAGCTGACTATTCTGCATCTCGAGTATGGGTTCAACAATTAGGTAAAAGCAGGTCATCTGTTAATAAAGAAGTTATGACAAAAGGAGAAAAGAGACTCTTAAATCATGGAGACAAAGTGACATTGTTGTACAAAACCAATCATACTTATCATTTAGATATTTTAATACCTACTTATGGTATAGACTATAGCAAAAGGAACACTTATTGTTTAAATAAAGAAATTGTACCTAAAATACCACCCTCAAATTCTACATTGATATGGGATGATAGAGATGGTACATTGTTAGTGTTTAGTAGTCCAAATATTGTTCATAAAGATAAGGTAAATAATAATAAATTAAAACTGTTAATTTAAGTCTTAAGTTTTTTTATTTGACGTTTAAGATAGCGGCATTTGATGTGGATGGAATGTTTACTATTTCTCTGTCTGGTAAAGTTTTCTCTGATGATGATGATGATGATGATGATGATGATGATGATGATGATGATGATGATGATGATGATGATAACTGTCAAATGTATAACCCTGAAGTTATTAGATCTATTAAAAAATTGTCAGATGATGGTTACAAAATAGTGATGTTTACTAATCAAGGAGGTATTATAGGTTATAAAGAAAAGGAAATAAAATTTAAAAAGAAAATTGAAAATATCCATAAATTGATTAAAACACCAGTTCAAGTATTTATAGCTACTCGAAAAGATATATATAGAAAACCTGCACCAGGAATGTGGAATATGTTGGTCTCTGATGTAAGGTTATTGTTTTTATATAACTAAATAAATAATAATTATATATTCCTATTTTAGTTCAATGGAGGTATATCAGTTGATATGGATAAAAGTTTTTTTTGTGGTGATGCAGCAGGCCGACCTGCTCGTCATGATTCTAATGGTAACCCAATTAAAAAGGACCAATCATGTTGTGACCGTTTATTTGCCATGAATATTGGTCTTAAATTTTATACTCCTAAAGAATACTTTTGGAAAGAATCTAATGAAGACATTTTTGCATTACCTGCGTTCAATCCAAATGACGTTCTGTCTAATATTCGTTACACAGATTTATCATCCACAGTTTTGTTTTCCTCACTTAAAGAAGTAAGTCCTCTTCAATACATTCAATTTATAATTTAAAAAATAATTTGAATTTATTTTTAGATGATCTTAATGGTTGGGTGTCCTGCTTCAGGGAAAAGTTATTTTGCAGCTAATAAATTATTCTGTCATGATCGTATGAAAATAATAAACAGAGATACACTAGGCTCATGGCAAAAATGTATTACTAAGACTTCAAAGTATTTGAGTAATGGCAGTGTGAGTGTAGTTATTGACAATACAAATATGGATGTAAAAACAAGAAAACAGTTCATTGATATAGCAAAATCCTTCAAAATCCCATGTCGAGTGTTTTTGATGAAAGTTTCCAAAGAACACGCGAAACATAATAACAAAGTAAGTATACAATAATAATATTACTTAGCTTTTACATTTTAAATACTGTGAAAACTCTATAATAAAACATAAGGATATAGCCATTTTTTTCATTAAAGAGTTTTTGATAAATAAAACAACTTAACTATTAATTTTTTTTATGTTTCAAACTACTATGTATTTACAACTAAAATCATATATCTAACTTATTGTATTTTAATACAAAACAATTATTTAAAACAGTAGGGTGATCTTTGTTTGAAATTGTTTACTTCTTCTAGAGACTTGAAATCAGTAATAAAAAATTTCCCAGCAAATTTAGACTTTTTAAACTGTGTTGTTAAATTTGAAAATATATTATTTTGCTATTTTGTATCCCCAATTGGTATTAGGTATGTTTTTAAATAATCGAGTAGAACACAAAAAAATTTTTTATGGGCATTTTTACTTGGCTACTACTAAATCTTTGCTTGGTCAATAAGTTTATAAATTTAATGCAAGGTTCTTCATAACTTTTTCATATACCAAATACATAGTCATTTTTTTATAAAAATGAATTCAATATACGGTTTTACTAATAGTAAAATAAATTACTTTAATGGCAGTCATAGCCATCATAAAATACACTTAGTAAATAGTTTTTCATTTACAATAATTTTTTTATCATTGAATTCAAATTTAACACATCCATTACAGTGACCATCTTGACACCTACAATACAGCAGTGCAGTATCCGCTTGCCCACTTTTTTGTTGTTGTCTAAAATACCAATATTTTGTCAATCGTATAACTTAGCTAACATTTCTAAAAACTTAATATTTGAATTCGTCAAAATAAGTTTAATTGAAAACAACATTCTTATACATTTTATATTACAATGAGTTGTTTTTTTTTAAAAAAAACTGATTATTTCCAATTCACGAAAGTGCACAATAATATTTAATAAATGTATATGCAATAAAACAAAATAACACTTTTAAGAGTATTTAACAGAAACGGACCCTTTCAATGATAGATTATAACAGAAGTTATGAATTATTTAAGATTATTTTGTAATAGATCATAGCATTAATATATTTTTAAACAGCGAACAATTTCCTTATCACTTATCTGATCGTGTTATTGTTGAAAAATTTGAAGTTAATATGTTTATGTGAGAATTTTTAATAATATATACAGCTATTTGTTTTTTATAAATATAAAAATAATAATTTGTTTAAACAAAATATATTTTATATTAATCGGGTTTATATAAGGAAAAAATTTACTTAACATGGCCACACAAAACGAATTAATTGATAAGCAATAACATGGCACAAATAAATTTTAACTCGTCTAGAAACTATTTAAAAAAAAAAAAAAAAATGAATTTTTATTGTTACTTAGTCAATAGTTATAAAACTTTAAATTTTTAACTCGTTAATTCACAGCCTTGTTTTTACTATGGATAAAATATTATTTAGAACCTGTGTACTTCTATTTCATGAAGTTTGTTGTCTATATAATTAATTTGATAATGTGAAAATAAGTACATTTTGATTTTTAATAACCTAATTTGTATTGAATATAATTTTAATAATTATACATTTAAATACACCCATGTTTAAAAAGAGTGTTTCATCTATATTATTTTCAGTTTTATTTATTATTCATGACACCATGTATTTGTATATTGTTGTTTGATAATATTACTTATTCACACTTTTTGCAAATAAACTACTTATTTTTGTTTATTCAATTGTGGTGTTTTGGTATTTTTTTTGTATAGTTTCGAGAATTAACTGATAAACAACACCCAAAAGTATCAGAAGACGCAATTGATTTATACTTGTAAGTATTATAGTATATAGCTTATTTTATAGCTTTTGTATATATTTAAAAAATATTTTATTGAGATAAATCTTTATTTCTTATGTAGTGGATTCATATTAATTATTTAAGTACTTAAAACTTACTACTTAGTAGTACATTTTAAAACATCACAATATGTAAACATTTCTATTACATCTAACATTAAATATATGTATTAAGAAATCAAAATGAAAACAATTTTTTTCCTTATTTGGTAAATTATAAAACATAATACATTATAATATATTTTAGTGTTCTATATTTTATTAAAGTGTTAAATACAACAATTTCTTTTTTTTTTGGAATTTGAAACTTTATTTTTAGTAGAATTTTTATATTTAGTTATATTTGTAGTTTATTACAAATTTAATATTCAATTCAACAAATGATTGTGAAAAATATTTTAATTAAACCTTCTATCAGGAATAAAGTTTTAGGCAAATATCTTATACAAGCCACTTATTTTTCATTTTCCAAATAGGTAACTTGTCAGGTATTGCATAATATTTTCAAAAATGAGTCCTAATAATTATTTACAAATTGATCTGTAAGAAAAACTTAAATGCCTATACAGATGAGACATAGGCCTGAATAGCTGAATCCTTAAAAAATTATTCTTAATTCTATTACATTAAACATTTTAGAATATCATAGTAATGTAATATTTCAAAGCCAAACTAAACTGTCGTAAAACCTTATGCTAGTGGATTAGGTTATTTTGGTTGCTATGTACTAATATTAGTTAGGCCAACGCTATTGAACTATGTTTCAATATTAACTATAGCAGCCTAAATACTAATAGTAATAAACTGACAACGAATTAAAAACAAATCGTATTTAAACATCATATAATTGCTTACTATTATTTCATAACTATAGTTATTAAAGAATCATTATTAGTGGCTTTGTCATAAAATAATGGATTTGTAGGATAAGCTATAGAAAGCTATCATCTTAAACCAATCATCACTATAAAAGTGAATATTAATATACTAATTAATTAATCATTATTTTAATTAATTAAATTTGTGTTTTTTTATTATTTTAAAATGTATTATTATTTTTCAGTTTAAAATTTCAAAAACCAACCAAGAAAGAAGGTATTAATGAAATAGTTCCAATCAATTTTGTTCCTCACTTTAAAGATCCTAATCATGAAAAACTATACAAAATGTTCTTGCTTTGATATAGTAATTTTTAAATTTTTGTAACCAAAATGTAATTATTTTAAAAGTTTTTTGATTTATACGGAATCCTATTAGTTATAACTATATTGTATTATTTTAAGCATTATTTTATAACAAATTGATATCAAAAGCTATACAAAATGTTCTTGCTTTGTTATAGTATTTTTAAATTGTTAAAACTAAAATGTAATTATTTAAATAGTTTTTTGATTTATACAGAATCTTATAAGTCTTAAGGATATTATGTTATTTTAAGCATTAGTTCATAACAAATTGTTCTTGCTTTGTTGCAGAAATTTTTATACTGTTAAAAACCAAAATTTAATTATTTTAAAAGTTTTTTGATTTGTACAGAAGGATATAGTCATAAAAATGTTAAGTTATTTTGAGCATTAGTTCATAACAAATTATTATAAATTTATAAATGATTTTTTGAAATTTAATGTTATGAAGAAAAACAAATGTCTTATAATTGACATAGAATTTTTTAAAGTCTATTGCTCCTTTTTTGTAATAATATAATTAATACATTTCTAATAAAATACATCAACAGATTTGAATAACTGTTTTTTTTCAATTTGAATTTATTAGAAATTTAATAAGCCTTTCGCAGGATATACCAGATATGTTGGAAAGAGGGCTTCACAAATTCAATTATTATATCGAATTTAAACTTAGGGTGTGGCTGAAATTTTCACTGGCAATAGAAGAGAATACGTAATATTGATAGAGCTAATAATTTTTTGCTGGCTAACAGTGACCACAAAAAATTAACTTAAATAGAGACAATTGTTTAATTTGGAGAGTGAGAGTTCTTGAAATTTATTTTTTTTTATGTTAACCATTTCCACAGCATTTAAATGGAAAAAACCGACTAATCTCATGTAATTTTTTTAAGCGATTCAATTACTGAAATAAAACATTCTCCTGAAGAGTTGGTTACAACAGTAGATACATACAATCTGAATACAATAATCATATTTGGAAATACTGATTCGCATTCTTTTTGTGCTATGAACAATAACATTTAATAAAACTGAATGGTTATTATCAGTGGGGCTGAACCCTATGATGAAGTTAGTCTCCGGCCCTACAGCTTTTTAAAATGTAGGATTGGGCAGCTTCATATTTTTTTCATGCGGTCTCCACTATACCTCCTCCCCTGGTCCGACATTAGGGCAAATATTTAGATATTGTGGCCTTTTTAAATATTTTTTGCCCGACTAAAGTTTTAGGACTGGCGCTAGGCAGTATGTATCGATGTAATACAACGCTGTCAAAACATTGCCCTTCGGACCATCACTGCAGCCTATCGGTTCGAAAGAAACAACGCAATTCACCGTGATATGATGCTGCCTACAATAGCAGACGAAATCCAAAGGTTTGCTCGCAAACACGAGACAAGGCTAGATCACCATGTCAATCCATTGGCCATCCAACTATTAGATAACTCCAAGGATATCAGACGTCTTAAGCGTCTGAAACCATACGACTTAGCTTAAGATTTTAGATTAAACCATTGATCGAAGTTTTTTATTAGTAGCGTTAAGCTAAAAAACAATATATTAAATATTAATACCTATCTGTTTTAAATAGTGCATGTAACAGTTGGATAAACTTATTGTTAAAGGTTATGTTATTTGCTAGATTTATGTGTACTGTACTATTCATGACAGATAAGCATTGTTTCGTTGTAAGTTATCTGCAAATATAATGTAATTGAGTAGGTGCTTATTTTTATTTGCGTGTAAGTTATTTCGTCGTGTTAACGAATATAGTACATTGGTGACGAGGCATAATAGTACCTATACTTTGATATTCATTTGTTCGTGTAAAGGTGGCCTTAGGTGACCTGGCGAATAATAGCTGCGGCCAATGTCCACGTGTTTGGTGGTATTGGTATTGTCTCAGAATTTGAGGCATCAGACAATTGGAATTTGTACCAGGAAAGGCTGGAACAATATTTCCTTGCTAATGGCATAGGAGGTGGACAGAAGGATGGTTTCGATTCTACTGGCAGAGGTGGGCACAAAAGCTTACAAAATAGTGAAAGACTTTCGATTTTGGCCAAGGATAGGCCGTGTAAAGGAATGTGCGATTTGTCGAGCGGACATTTCTCTCCGACGGTTTCGATATTCTTGAAAAATTCAATAATAGATTTTACATAAGTTTTGCTTACGACAAACAAAAAAATTTTCGATAGGAAAACAGTTCAAAAATATTATTAGCGTTTAAGGTTCAAATTCTTACAAAATCTTGAAAATATACAAACTATTTTGTTGTGAAAAATGTATATCATTTTGAGAATTTATAACTAAGGTTTAAACATTTAATACAAGGTTTTTCATAAGATGTTATGTAAATGGTAGTTAAAAAAAAAGTTAATCGTAAGCCTCAAAAATTTTCCAAATATTTTTTAACTGTTTTGGTGAATAGAAAATGATAATCTCAACATTTTGTGAAAATTTCCAATGTCTATAGTTATTCCTTTTTGAATCAAAATAAGAAAATCGTTCCATTAGAATACGGGTGAATATCCAATGTCTAATTTTAAACGCTCATCAAAAATAAGTTTGACTTTCCAAAACATTTTCTTTTTTAAAAAGGTAGAAAAACTTATAGAGAATCTTGTGTAGAAATTTCAAGTCTTAGATTTAAAGAGAAACATTTCTATGAATTTCCTAATCAAAAAAAACTGCAAAATTTTGTTGCAAAATAACTTTAGACGCTTATGAAAAACTATTAGAGACTTAAGCTCATCTTTTTTTTTAATTTTCTCTTACAACAAGTTATGAAGAACTTCGTATTAAACATTCAAGTTTTTTGACGGACTGAAAAATATTTTATCGGCAGTAATAAAAATAAATAAAAAAAACCAGAATATTAATTAGGCTTAGAAATAGCTCAAAAAAAGAATTTAATGAAATTAAATTGAATTTTCAAGAAATTTGACACGACATTTTTTTTATCGATATTTAAAGAAAAAAAATTTGAAAAAACCAAAAATTTCTTAGACTTACAAATTAGTTTTAAAAAATCAAAATATATTGAAAATTGTGTGGTGTATAGATCATGTATTTATAGGTCATGTATTTATAGTCAATTTCTTTCGTTACATTAAAAATAAAAATAAAAGTTGTATATTTTCTTGATTTATCAAGAATTTAAACTTTAAAAGCTTATAATTTTTTTACTGTTTTCCGGTGGAAATTTTAGTAATGGCTGTCGTAAGCAAAACCTATGTTGAATCTAGTATTGAATTTTCAGACCTTACATATGAATAGAATGTTATGAATTTTTAACTACAAAATAACTTACACATTTTCGTGATTTTGATGGATTTTGTAAATATTTGAACTTTAAACGCTAATAAAGAAAATTCTGACTAACGATTTTTGTTTTTTTGCGATAAGTTTTACTTATGATTAAGCTTGTATTAAATTTACAAAAACTTTTGATCAATTCTATGGTTTTAATCGACATTTCTAGAAAGAAAACGCATAAAAATCAAAAATTTCAATTTTTTATAAATAGCTCAAAACACTTAAAAATATTTTAAAAATTATACCATTTGAAGATAATGTTATGTTAATGCTTGGTAAAAATGTCAAGTTTCTAATGTTTTTTAGTGTTCAAGCTACAGCAAAATAAAGAAATAGGTTTTATCAAAAAGTAGTTTTGCGTACAAATTCCCGCTTTACCCTAATTTTTGGTTGGTTTTTCCTTCTTGGTTTTCTTTTAAAAAAAACTAGGAATCATCAATTTTTGACAAAGTACCAACTAGATGCATTAATCGACTGAAAGCTAGGGGCAAAGTTGAAAATCAGAGCACCTTTACTGCTCCAAAACGTGATGACGAATAGAAACCACTCAGCATTGTATAATCAATACATTCATCGCTCCGCTTAGAATCTAAAATACAGATTTAACATACTAACTGTTCAAATTTATTTATTTTAAGTTAGTTTATTCATTATAAACAGAAAAAATGTTAAGACTAATGACTAATAAAATTAATAAGTTTATAATTTAGACAAAATTGATGATTTTCCAGCAAAAATGACTATTACCTGAAAATTAATATAACATTTTTAAGTAAAGTGTCTCTGTCTTACAAGTAGGTACTCAAAACATAACAAATTTTACGCTCAGTAGATCATGTTAAGCTCACGTTAATAGTTGATCCTCTATACCCCAAAGGATGCTCAAAACCGATATAAGAGTATAAAGTTGGCGAATAAATAATAAATAAATATCTTTTTTATTTCGGATGACTATTATTAGTTGATTTATAATTTATTATCATAAAAATATCCTTTATACTTTTATTATATAATAATAATATTATAATCGTAGAAGCGTTTTATAATTTATTATAGTAGGAAGGTAGGCTACTAAAATATTAGAAAGACACAAACACGTAATCACTAATATATTATTATAATTTATAATAATCAACGGGCTATTTCTATTCTATGTATTTTATTAGTACATATTATACATAATATATATTTAAGATTAGTTTATTAATATATGCTAAGTTTTATACCTACCTATATTATTATTAATTATTGTCTATCTCATTATTTTTGTTAAGTGAAGTTGATCATAAATGTTCGATATTGATAGATTATTTAATTGTAATGTATTTATTTACAATTCAATTATATTTTACTATTTAATCATCCTAAATATTATATTGTATTATAGGTATATTTGAATAAGTCCAGTAATTAAATAGTTAAATAAATACAAATCAAGCTATAATGCAGTTTCTACGATATATAGTTTGGTACATATATTAAGGTAAGCAGAGGCTTACATTATAATTAGTTAGTTCATATAGGTACCTACGCGCGAGTATTTTTAAATATTGCCGCTCTGCGGATAGCGAAAACACAACAGTGAACAAAACACGCATTCTCCAGAACGTTCTGTTTAGTTTATTCTAATGTTGGGAGTGCACAGATTTGTACCAGGAGCGTATGCTGCGACGGCTGTTTAACGAGTATCGACAACAACGGACGTCGCCGACGCCGTGGAGACCGATGAACGTCGACTGGCGACCAGCACCTG
Source organism: Neotoxoptera formosana (assembly GCA_022818045.1). NCBI lineage: Eukaryota > Metazoa > Arthropoda > Insecta > Hemiptera > Aphididae > Neotoxoptera > Neotoxoptera formosana. The sequence continues at coordinate 71,852,774 of CM040630.1, forward strand.
CGCCCCTTGTACTCGGACTCCGTTCGTCGGCAGTCCTCGGTTTATGTTTAATTTTCAATTTCAATCGTATTTTACAACAGTGGCGTACACAGATATTTTAAATGGGGGGAGGGGAGGGGAGGGGGGTTATATTAAAAATTATACATACATACATAATATTATATATATATTTATCAAAACGATTACCTATTTAATTGTTTACTGTACAAGATCTAGTTTTCTTGGTTTTTTTGCCAACTCGTCAGTGACCTCTTCTAACCTCTACAGGAGTTAAATGTATACCACGGTACACCGACAACATTAGGGATCCCATACGTCCCGTATTTTACGGGATTGTCCCGTATTTGAATGAAGCGTCCCGGTGTCCCGGCAAAAGTTAAAAAATAATACCATTGTCCAGTATTTTGAACAACCCGTCCAGGATGTACCTTATTTTATAACTATTTCAAAATTTTTTTTTTTTATTATTTGGCATTTTAAAATTTAAATTATTAATAAATGATAATAACTAAATCAAATGATAATTATTTGATTATAATAACAATACATTTTTTTGTTGGTTTTGTGGTGGTTACACTGATTACTGATTAATGATATTATATCGGCTATCAAATCGGCTGTCGGCATGTACATTTCAAGTATATACCTAATGTCCCAGTGGCGTATTTAGATTTTTTCTTGGTGGGAGGGGGGATATAGCTTTATTAAGTTAGAGGTCTAAAATTAGGACTCCAAAAAATGATGCATATTATATACACCCTTACGGGGGAGATCGATCCCCTTGGTCGGCTTGATCCCATCCCCCCCCCGTAAATACGTCACTGTATAGTAGGTATATACAGGTATGTTGTAAAATGACCCGTATTTTTAAAAAATAAATCTGGGAACCCTAGACAACATTGTCAATCCGTTTAATCTGTCCTATGTATACAAATATATAATTATTTTTCAGTTAAAGGGGGGGGGGGGGTTGAACACCCCCCCCCGTGTGTACGCCACTGTTTTACAATGTTCTCATACTCGTCTGGACGGCTGGACCGACATGGGGGCCTAAACAGGGACGGGTACAGGAGGGCCTGGGGGCCCGCCCTCCATGATATAAAAATGCCCACTATCGAGAGAGAGCCTAGATAATGTATTAATGTGGTAAGGGAGTCTGACGTCTGAAGAGTGGTCTGAGAGCAGCTGAACGTGGTCGGTAATTAATGTCGCTGTTAATGGACGCCATTTTTCCGTTTTGGTTCATAATCACCATTTTTTTTTAAAAATAAGAATTTTTTATATCTATACAAGTTTAGAAAAAAAAATAATATAATAAAAAATATCAATATTTCTCATACAAATAATATAATTATCTCTGTATAATAAATATGTATTTTTATACTGTTCAATAACTATAATGTATAATATAATGGTAATTGAGTACTAAAGTACTTATGTTTATTTGCGTGCAAGTTATTTAGTTGAGTAACGATTATCCAGCCAAGTAAAAATAAAAGCTCGTGACTCGTGACGACACTATATCAGCCAACTCGTATCAAATACACGACAATACGGGACAGCTATGGTAATAACTGGCGTCCAGTTCTTATCAGTTCCCCCCGAGATTGTAGTTGTGGCTGCCGTTATTTTACCCCTTAAAAATAAATATAATATTATTTTTAAAAAAAAATGTGCATTAGTTTCAATATTTACTTATTTACCTTTTTTTCTCCTGTTTGAACTGGAAACCGGGGACGGAAATATAATAATAATAATATTTTTATTGATATTTAAAAATGTTGAGAATTATCATCATATTTTAAGGAGTAAAATTAGGCAATTTAATAGCAAACTCGGTGGGGGGGGATGATAAGACCGGTCTCCAGGTTTTACAGTAGTAAGTGTCCTGTATTGTCGTATATTGTATATAGTATTTGCTCGTATTTAAACATTTGTCATTTTACGACAAATGGTCCGACCTCTCTGTAGCCTAAAAATATAATGAACTGATTGACTTGAAATGTACACGGGTTGATCGGTATGCCATGTAGATGATACTTTATTACCTACTTTTATAAATTTCAAGTCGATTGGAGGATTACAGGCCGAGTAGTATGCAAAAGTATCAACATATTTATTATCAACCGAAACACAATTTATTTAATTAATATAAACAAATAATATGTTGTACGCGCCCGCCGCGCTTGTGCTGGCCGTCCATATTTCTTCTTCCAAGCAACTGGACCAGCGAGCCGCGCGACTATTTGAACAGTCGTGCGTGGTAGCTGGGGCAACGCCGACTCTTTCCGAATAGTCTACACTCTAAGCAGTGGTGGAACTACATATGATTGAAGGTGGAATTTTCCGCAAGCCTCATCGTGAAAGGGGCCTCGGCGCCTTGCAGTAAAATGTACTTTTTAAAAAAAATTTCGGTTCAAGTAAATAAAATCATTGAATACTGAAATAATACATAGTATGCTGATAAGTGATTACTAAACGTGTATACGGAATATGGATAACCATACACCATACTCATAGTATTTAGTAGGTAGGTAGGTACTATTAATAATTAATGTGAATAATAATATTATACGAGTATAATAATATTGTCATGTCTTATCGCTAAGATAATTACTATCTAATTACTAGTTAGTAGTTTCCCTGACTTATTAACGGCATTTTACTTGTTCTTTACATTACCGGTTACTGTGGCGAGTGCAGAAAGGACATTCTTAAAACTTAAACTAATTAAAAATTATCTAAGAAGCACAATGTCTCAAACACGGCTTAGTGGTCTTGCGATGATTTCAATAGAAAATGAGCTTGCTAAAAAATTGAACTTATCGTTATTGGTGAAGACGTTTGCTCAAGACCGTAGCAGAAAAAAATCATTTTCAATGTAAATAAAATATTATTATTACTGTTTCCGAAATTATAATTCAATAAATTATTAATTTACTATAAATATATATTTTTTTTATTGCATACAAATAAACAGCCCAATGTTTAGAAATTTAAATTACAGATATAGGGCCTCCAAAAATATTGTATCCAAGGGCCTCAATGATCGTAGTTCCGCCACTGACTCTAAGGTCAGTCTACATGCATTAATTATTTAATCTATTCTGTGGTCAGTCTACATGCATTAATTATTTAAGGGGATTCGATACCGATTGTTTTTAAGGAGTTGAATATAGGCAATTTTAACGCGATTTCAATAGTGCGTGCGCGCGTGGTGTGAATTTGTGTGTGTAGTAAACGATGACTATTATAAGTGCCGGCGCATTTGATGTAACGAGATATTGTCCGCACTCGCAGGCACAAGTCAACAACGCACCGTCGAGCATGATGAACATGATTTGATTTATTTTTTTTTTGTCTAAAAGTATCAATATTTTGCCAATATTGTACAGACTGTTTCAGTAATCGGATACAAAATTCAAAAACATATTAATTGAATCCATCATGAAGTTTACTTGAAAACGACTTTTCCACCTTTTTTGAAAATGATCATTTGAACTCTTCAACATTTTAAATAAAAATTTTGAATTTTAAGAATTTTAAAATATTAATAATATTAAACTAAAAACAATAATTTAAAAATGTAAGAAAGTCATTTTCAAGTAATCTACATGACGAATTCAAATATGTTTTTGAAATTTGTATCCGATTTCTGAAACAGTCGGCACAGTTGGTAAAAGATGTCTATTTTAGTCGAAAACCCAGCCGGGTCGAATCCCCGATTAGATTAGGTAATATGATAATCTTAATGCGTTATTTGTACGGAAGTCTCTTGGTAGTCCTTACACTGAAAACCAGCAGCAAAATGCTACTGACTTTTCTAGGTTCTCTAATTTAAGCTAATGAGCCATTACATAATAATTTAATACATACCTATTATTGAAGAAAAAATGTATAAATATTTAACTCAGTGATTTTCCACCGTGGTAATTCAATGACGTCAGCCCATTATACAATATAGTATCATTCGTCAGAGTAATAAATGGGTTAGATGCGGTGATACAAAAATGTAATATGAACGATGGGTTCGTGGAGCTAAAGATGTTTACATTATCGTTTTTGATCAACATTCTTAAGCTAAAGATATTTTAGGCTAATGATATAGACAGTTAAAAAACTAACTGTTATTTTACTTAATCTATTGTTAATACAATTTACATTTGAGATTTTGAAGTGCACAAGTCACAAAGTGTGGCCTAGATCTAGTGGAGTAGTGGGCACAGAAAAATAGTCACTGACTTATTAGAATTAGATATTGTAATTTGTGTTGGAATTATAAACAAAACACCCTATATCATGTAGTGTTTAAGTAATATATTCACACTGTAGTGCAGCAGACGCTGACTATACATTTTTACATTATATGTCTTGTGTAGTATAGAGCCTATAGTGGATATACACAGTTAGTCGTTGATTTATATTACGCCTCATAACACTATTGTACATCGTTTCGTTATACTTATTATTATACTATATATATAACCGATATTATTATTATTACCTTTAAACTTCTGTATATCTGTATACCTTCAACAATTTGTATTACACAATTTAGTATTTATGAATTTTGTCTGTAAGTGTTAGTGTAAGTGTTGCTATTCACCAGTCACAATGACGAAAATGTGAGTTAGAAAAATATTTATATTTGTGACTTATGTTTATTTTATTGTATAGTAAGTTAGGTACCCATATTTACAATAAATCGTGTAAAAAATGTACGAAAATAAGCTAATTTGTTTATTCATAACTATTGATAAATTTAACTTTCTTGTATATTTAGTCGTTGATTTACAATGTACGATTAAGTTTGATCAAAGTATCAAAATCAAACAATACAAATCAAAATACAATTTATTACATATTTATACATTAATATACTGTTTATTTTCAATGTTTGTTCAAAACAATATTTAAATCAGCCATTGTCAACTCACTAAATAAATTAGGTAATAAAGATTTTGTTTCAAACTATAGACCTATTTCTATGCTATGCAATTTTTCAAAAATCTTTGAAAAATTAGTTAAATTTAGACTTATTTCTTATTTGAAAACAAATAATCTACTATCCAATAATCAGTAGGTATGGTTTTTATCCAGGTAAAACGTACAACAAATGCTTTATTTTCAACAACTAAATTCATATATGAATATTTAGATAATAGTAAAAGAATTATAGCAATTTTTCTTGATTTTAGCAGAAGCGTTCAACGCTATAGACCACAAAATTTTAATAAATATTCTACCTAGTTTTGGTATAAAGGGAGAAAGTCTCTCTTGGTTTTCTAACTATCTGCAGTAGGACTCAGATGGTGTCATTAAAAAATCCTGTCAGCAGGGGGGGGGGACAAATTTTTTGAGGTGTGTATTGGGGCAGTGTATTGGGATTAGTTTTATTTAACTCATACATAAATTATATTTGTGACTTAAATGTAGGTGGCTCACTGGTTATATATGCTGATGACATCTGTCTTCTTTTTTCTCATACAAGTTGGGATGGGATGCATAAAAAAGCAGCTTGGGATCTAAGTATAGCATAAAAAAAATTAAATAGTAGGAAACTAACCTTAAATATTAAGAAAATTAATTTTATTGCTTTATCCATTAATAACATTCATATGCCTATCAACGGTATATTTATTCACTCTTGTAATTATCCAAACTCTATTTTTTGTAACTGTCAGACAATTATTAGGGTAACACGAATAAAATATTTGGGCTTAATTATTAACTGTAATTTAAGATGGGCTATTTATATTGAAAACTTGGTAATGCGTCTGAGATTAATTATATTTAAATTTTATAAGCTAAATAAAATTGAGATTATGGGTACTGTGTATGAGTCATTGTACAAGTCTATTATGCAATATGGTCTTATAGTATGGGGTGAATATGCAGATAATGCAATAAAATGACTATTTGTATAACAGAACCTAACTGTTAGAATATGTATGAATAAAAAAGAAATACATGGGTCTACATCATTAAATTACAAATCTTTTAAAGTTAGGGATCTGTATAAGTGATCTGCCATATTATTTGTCTCCAACACACATTCTTTAACACATACTTTATAGTAATTTACTATGAAAGTAAATAAAAGAGATTTTATAGCATATGACACTACTATACTCTACACAAATAAAGAATGTGGTAAGAAATTTGTAAATTTCCTAGGTCAAATTTTTTACAACTCGTTACCATTAGATTTAAAAAAAGTATTTTTAATTATAAAGCTTTGAAAAATAATAGTATGTACGTCAAGAAAATTATTAAATTTTGGTTATTAAATGAACTAATGTATTTTTATTGTATGTTATTATGTAATTATGTTAATGATAATTTTATATTTTGTACTTGCAACATTTCAGTATTTTTTTAAATTTTTTTTCTACTGTAGTTTATTTATACATTTTAAAACTTGATTTGACTTTTTTTTTGGAACTCTTTTGCCCTACCACGAGCAATGCTTATTAGTTATTGGGCTTGAAAGAATCAAAAGTATTTTTTTTGTCGTAATATATTTGTATACTTTTTGTTTTGATAAATTAAATAAATAAAAAAATACTGGTTGAAATTGAGCCAACTACTGTTAGTGATACTATAGATCAAAGTTTCATCATATTATTGCACATTAGCACATCACCTGACAATATGATATCGCCCTTTAGCTCCAACCTGAGTAAAGTTAAAAACACTGAGTCCATACCTACTCCATGTCTCCATACACAATCAGTAATATTCATCAATAAATTGCTAGCTGGTCAGTTTCATTCAAAATGTCAAGTGAAGAGAACATGATTATTGCTATTATTACTCTTGTCATTTTATTGGGTGAAAAATAGACAATCTATTATTTTCATAAATCACAAGCAGATTCTAACAGAGATGCGCAATTTTGAAACAAATGATTTCAAAAACTTTTTAAGAATGGATTAAATGTTTTAATGAAATTTTAACTAGAACTCACAGAAGATCAATTTCATCATCTAAGTCAATAATAAAATCTTTAAGTCCAGAAATTTCTAGATCTGAAATCTTTAGGCTTTGAATTTCAAAACGAGCAAAATGAATAAAAATAACCAATGGAAAAAATAAATATAAAAACCATAGGTAGTATTTAATTAATGTAAGCCACTATAGTTTATTAATATATGTTTACTGTTGATGCCTTCAAACAATTCTAATGCTTAAAACATAATTAATAAATAAATGATCCAGAATGTACAGCTCTACAAAATACACTACATAAAATACTAAATAGTAATAACCAATAAGTATTTTATTTACAAATTATTTGTGTGTGTTGAACTGCTATGGCAATAAGGTTATTCGTTGTGTGTTTGTGCATTATATTTATTAAAAATATTAACAAATTTACAAATTTAAATTAATTTAATTAACATTTACAAATACAATAAGTTACATAGTTACTTACTTTCTTGCAATAATTGAATTTAAAACTTGGACGTAGTTCAAGTATACGGAATTTCAATCCGAAAAATTAAATATAATAATAAATTGGATGTTAAAGACATCAATTTGAATTTTTGAACCATTTCAATAACACACCCAAATACCCAATGTTTTTTGTTCTCGTGTGAGCAATGTCTGTTGAAACTCTTTTTCACGTATACACGGTGTATTTGCCAAAACCACTAAGTGTAAAAACATTTCATTTTCGCAAAATCAAAGACTAGTAGCTCATTATATTATCAATAACCGCAAAATATTATCAAAAAAAAAAATTGGCAAATACCAAATTTCCATTCTTATAACAAATTATGGAAATGGGTTTGGTGAGAAAAAGAGTGACTCACATATTATTCTGAAAGTGGACTCATAAATTATCACGGTTCAAATTTTGATAATTTATTGGCTCGCAAATCGTGACGCATCTTTTGTTATTTATTTCGATACTGTATATGGGAAGGGTTACGTGAAGTTGGCCATACTTATTTTGTCTATAGCTCATAAATGGCTAACTCGCAAATTCTCGCAATTACCCGCAAACTTATGGTGAAGATTTTGAGCCGCTTACCCATGAAGACAATCAATGACTTATGATCAATTTCTTAACCTAACAATATTGTTACCTATTTGGATAAAACCAACAGAAATCTTCAATATCGAGAAATAGTTGAAAGATTTCAGTTTAATTACAAATAGGAAATTATAACTGTATTTAATATTAATCATTACCATTAATTATCTATTTTTTTGTAATTTAACATAACATTTTTTTAAAAAAACCAAATTTTTTTAAAAATTATTTCTGTTTCTAAATAGAGTACATTTTATAATAGTTTATTATTAATTCATCTAAAATATCAGATTCATAAAAAAAAATTGTTTTCAATTTTATAATGCTCCCCTCCCCTAAAAGATTCCTACCCCTGATCAAGTGGTCTGGCTATGACCTTGTTACATGGGGAGGGGTAGATTTTCAAAAGCTAAATAGTATCTGATACCATCAAAGTCTTATCACCACTCACTAGTAATATATTATATTTGTGAGGGATTTGTATTATGCACAATTCTATTGTCAGCAAATATGTTTATTTGGTTAATAATACTATTGCAACCATAAATTAGTTATATAGAATATTAGAATTAAGTAAGAAAGCATGATCCGCTTACCCCCATCGTATCCGCCACTTAATACTACTGTACACCATCGGTGTAATAATCCTCGAAGGACTAAATATTATTATTTCGGTAATTACCCGAGAACTAAATATTCGTAAATGACGCATAAACATTGTCAGATAGGCAACTTAACATACATACCTGACTGAGGCACAGTAGGCAACCTTATTCACATATTGTTTCGACGTCGCACGATTTTGTGAATATGTTGAGTGTAAATGGTTATTATCGAGAGAGAACCCTATACTACCCGTATTTGAACGACTCGAACGCACTGCAGGTACATGCCATGGAACTAACAAATAACGAATTATTATTTGCCCATTTCGACAGATGTAAATGACTTCACTGTAATATGGATAACTCATTGTCAATTGAATATTTTCAGATAATTTTTTTTTTAACTGATACACAACAATATTTTACAGCTTGCATTTAACTCAGATTTTTAATTTAATTTTAAATAATGATATAAAATAATTTCTAAAAAAGCTTAAAATAGTATTTTTTTTAAAGACTTATTTAAATGTTTGTGATTAAAATATTTTAAAACTAAGATCTATGCGGGCTGTAAAATGTTTTCCTTTATCAGTTAAAAAAAAAAATCAAATTTGATTGATTCTACTAGTCAGCATCATTTTCCCCGTAAAGTGTGTTTTTGAAGACAAAATGGCATTGGTTTTGGCTCCTCAACTACAAAATAATTTGCAAATTTTTGTGATTTTGATGAATTTTGTCAACATTTTAATTTTACATACTTATAAAGAAATTGTGCATATACGTACCTATTCTTAATATTTTCAAACTACTGCAAACTCCCTCATAAGTTGATAACCTAACCTAAAGTTCAATATTCAATTTTCAAGCTAAATATATAATATCACGCTAATAGTTTTTTATAATTTTTTTATTTGGGAAAAAAGTTTTTTTACAATCTGTATACTAAAAAATACAAAAAAGAATATATATATATACAAAAAGAAAAATTGTTATTTATATATTAAAAAGTGTCGATATATAACTTTAATGTAATACTATAATATCTAGAATAATATTAAAAATTTGGATTATTATTTGTACTAAATTTTAAATAGCATGATATCATTATTTTATATCAGTATTAGTCATATTGGTAGATGGATTTTCTACAATGTCTGCATTGTAGGTGGTTGTAGTCAGATTGATTAACATCGGGTTTGGTCATCAGGATTCCCACTGTTTGTTGTTGTTAGTATAGGTTTTACATCACGGTAATTTTCATCATTTGAATTACCCAAGTCAACAGTAAAAGTGGTATTGTTGTCAAATTCAGATTCACTCTGATCATCCTCAAGAATTTCAGTCTTTATTTCTATAGATGGTTCCCAGTTGCCATTAGCATATAATATTATTTCGGAGCAATTTGTAGGAAGATATTGACTTTTGATAATATCCAAAAGGAACGAATCTACTACCAAATCACCAATCATGATAGGTATCTTACAAATCGGGCATATCCATTTTGGTTTTATCTTGTTCAAAGTAAAAAATGCATGCAGATCAAAACATTGTAAATGACTACAATTTTTAGATTTTGACGGCAATTTCATTTTTAATTTGGTTATTGGACACAACAAAATGAACTTTTGCGATTTTGAACCAAGAATTTCTGTATCAGATTTTTTCAACAATTCCATGATTTTAGTTTTTGTATTCAGTGTAATAGAAGATTGATGATTGACAATTTGTATTCTTTCAATCATATCTTCAATTGTGATTGTATTTACAATATTTATCACCATGTAATATGGTTTTTTGCATGATGGCCAAATTATTGAAATTTTATTTTTTTTCTCTTCATTTAATAATAAAAAAAAATTGCAATCAAAATGTATAGGGCTCTTTGTGATAGCAGGTGATTTGTACGTATCGATAGAAACGTAAATGGGTCCTGGTAATCCTTCTGATAACTCATTCATCCCTGGCAGCTGTTCTCCAAATCGGAGCTGCAAATGGTGTTGTCTTGTTGTATCTCTTAACAATGATCGAATGACTTCTGGTAATTCAAACTCAAACTCAAACTCAGTTTGTACTGAAAACAGAATAAAATATTTTATTTACATATTTCAAAATACATTATTTTATTATCATTATTTGTTTTTTTTATTATATCTGTACCTAGTGGTTGTGGCAAATCAGGGTTAACTTGTAAGACACAATAAACAGCCATTGGTCCAATGATTCGATGTTTATTGAAGAAAAATGGTATTGGTTTGAATACTACATCGCATATTGGCTTGGGTGCTCTGGTGACAATATGGACATTAACTTTTTTTCGTGGTTGAGCCATTTTGTAATGCCCACTCTCCTAATCTAAAACTAAAGAAAAATACATTTATATTAAATTTTTTTGAAATTTAATTTTACAAAAGTAGTAAAAAATAAACCTAAATATGACAGAATGTTTTCTGTACAACTCAAAAAAATCACACTAATAATGAAAAATCAGCCTAGACTTAAATTATAGATATGTTGCATCCACATAGTGAAATTGCTCATTTTATGAACTGGATATCCAGATAGTAAAATTTGTCTAGATCATACACTTTGACAAAAATAAATTATATGGACATCCATAATGATGAAATGGAAAATATCTTTATTTTAAACTTTGTATAGGTAATTATTATAATTTATAAGACAAATAATAAATTATATTTTATTTAAATAATAAACAAATTATTACAATTCATCATAAATATACCTAATTAAAGTGATTATTTTATTTTTAATAAACTTTTAATAAATGTATAGGTAGGTATGTAACTATACCTATATTGTAAACTTAGTACAAATTCCTTAAATGAGAAAAACCAAACTTTCTATTTTAATGAAGATAATAATGTTAATTACATGCTCTATATTAGAGAGACATAAAATTAAATTTTTGTAAATCTACATCCGATGTCAATGTTTCCTTATCGGATTTCGGATATGTATGTAACTTTTAAGATGTTAAAAATAACATTTAGTAAATGTTTGTCTGTTATATATGTGAAATGCGTACTCATGTATGTAGTTTGCAAGTGAATTAATTATTTTACATGGCAGTTTTAAATAAAAAGGAAAGGAATGCATTTTATGAAAAAATGGATGAATTTTATTTTTGTCTTGCTCTTGTTAAGCAAAAACTCCTCGCCAATCAAGTAGGTATGCATGTAAAAAATGTCCACATTATAATGTATTTTCATAAAAATTCATGATCTGGGAAAATTTCATTTACATTTTACTTAAACTGTACATTTATTCATAACTTAATAGTTATTAATTATTTTAGTAACTTCTTATTGTTAATAAAAATAAGAAAGTAACTAAGGACATTTATCATAAAAATAAAGGAAAACATTTTGATCAGTATTGATGTAAATTAAAATTTTTATAATAAAAGTACTTATATAATATGTAATTTGATTATTTAAACACAATACAAAAATAATTTGGAATTTTTATTGTTAGAAAATGTAAAATATATGTCATTTCAACATTTTTTGTTGCTTTTAATTTTTTTTACTCTTAAATTCAAGCCCAATATTTTTCTGAAAATGGATTTTCAGTCTTGACGATTGATGGTAATATTTTGATTTATATTTATATACTTTACACAATTATTGTGTAACATACATTTACATATTATATACGATTATACAATTACTAAAATTAAATAATCATTTAAAAAAGGAAAAAAATATAATTTTCACAATAAAATCATTGGTTTTGACCAGGATTTAAAATATGTGTTGCAATTCAATAGTTTTATTTCATAATATTAGATGTGATGATTTTCTCAAAATGTAAAAGTATAAATACAGAATATTGATTCAACATTTTCATGGTTAGAAGTACCTATTAAATTATATAATAATTTGGCAGATGGTAGCACATTATCTTTTATGAACAAAATTAAATCATCTAAATTATAAATTATAACTTTAAACTAGGTATCATTTCATGATAAAAGATTATGGGTAGTATTTAAAAATGTATTTAATTTTTAATAATTCTTATGTGATAAATAAATACCAAAATTCTTTAAAATTATAGTGTTAAAAATACCAACTACAAATTAAATATTTAAGATTTAATTTGTTCTCACAAATCACAAACATTTACCTAGCAATAGGTGTTGTAAATTATCAAAGAACTTAAAGGTTAGGTATCTATATAATACATTTTGATTTCAATCTGATTTTATAAGTTCTATATTTTATTTAAAATAAATTCTTAGTAAAGGATATAATTTAGCCATAATTAGAATTTTTGCATACCTGGGCTAAAATGCTTGCCTTACTTAAATTTAAAAAATATCATCATTAAATTCATTCATATTTGGTTGAGGGTGGAGGGGGGTAGAGATTCACAATACTTTTAAAATATTTATTGTAATTTTTGATTCTAACAATATATTGTATATTATAAGTTAAAAGTATGTACTATGTAATACAATTATGTAATATTTTGTTCCCTTCTTGAGTTTACCTATAACTGTATTGGATATATTTAAATTGTAAATACTTGTAAAAACTTGTAAATATTTTACCGATTATAGGTGTGTCTATCATCTATTATTATTTCTTTGAATGTGACTTTACTTTGAATACAAGTATATCTAGAAATAAGTGAAGTATGTGTGGATGGGTGGTCTAGTTTTTTATTGGACTAAGTTTCCCCCAACGCATTTTTACATCAAAATTCTGTTATGTAATTTGAATACCTATAGATATTCTATACTCTCTATCATACAATTTTTGGAAAGTTACTAGAGGGCCAATTTTAGAACTTAAACATCTAGCTGGCCAAAGAGCATGGAAGGTAAAATACAGAAGGTCATGACAATTAAAACATTACTAAATACAAAATTCATAAAACTATTGCTATTGGCCAGCGCAACAAGACGGGTACGACTAAACTGATAAAATAAAATAAGTACCTCTATAAATATATACTTAGACATTTAGGCCATAATAATTTAATAGACCTTATTTCTCAGCCCTCAGGCCTACAATTATCTCAAAAAGTGTCAGAATATTTTTAAAAAAATTTGGTGAAAAGAATATGATAATCTCAACATTTGGTGAAAATTTAAAATTTCTACGGTTATTCCTTTTTGAATTACAACAAAATAAGAAAATGGGTTTATGAGTGAATCCAATGTCTAATTTCAAACGCTCATAAAAAATTAGTTTGTCTTTCCGGTATACTTTTTTTTTGTGAAAGGTAGAAAAACTTATAGAGAATCTTGTGTTGAATTTTAAAATCTTAGATTTAAATAGAAAATGTTTTATGAATTTCTAAATTAAAAAAAAACCAGTAAATATTTGTGATTTTTACGTAGGTATTTCGCTGAAATGTTAAATTCTTAACTTAAGAAAAACACACAACATTTTAAAATTAATACATTCATTGCTCCGCTCAGAATCTAAAAACAACAGTAATTGAATTTTTATCAAAAATTGGATTTTATTTAAAGTCACAAACGTTGAGTAATTTATTGTATATTTAAATAAAACTATTTTGCTATATAGGTTCTAAAATAAATTTACAAATAACCATCGGCAAGAGCAGATCAGGCCATCAAGTTCTACAATTTAAAATTGACAATAGTTCATATTAGGTCAGGGGAGAAGCTTAAAATGTGGTTTACTCAATAAAAAAACAGTAAAATATTGCCCTGCCGTATATCTAGTAAATAGTATGCTTGGAGTTCCGAGTAGAAAAATTTTCTAGATTTTCAACTAATTTTTGTACTTTTCGATCAAACTTATCAACCACTATCTAATCTACTTTATTACAAGAAACATTTTTAGAATGAGATTTATCTTTATTTCTTATTTCTGACATTTTAATATTATACGGTTTAATACAATTTATAAGAATGTAAACAATTTTAATTTCATATACATTAATTATACATGTCACGTGATACGATACCGGTATGGTACCTTTTAGTTATTATCAATAATAATTATATTTATTATTAATAATATAACAATATCATGGAAAAAATAACAAATTTAAAATAAATTTAATTACAGGTTAACTATCCAATTCATAACACAAATATTGTTTGTAGAACACATATTATTTATCAACAGGATATATGTCTTGGATAACGTTATCTAATAAATAGTTATCTCATACTTTATAGATGGTAGAACCAGCCCTTAGGGTTATACCATAATAAATAAGCTGCAGTTCAATACTAGGTAATGTTTTACTATTATCTAATACTAAAATAAATATTTACGTTTTACGAAATATCTAATAAAATAAAATACAGATAAAAGCTAACATTTTATAAAGTAATTTGAAAACGTATCACGGGATAAAAATGGTACATGGGCAGCCATTTGCCTCATCCCTGCCTTATAGAACAGAACTGTCTCCTTAAGACAGTCTCCTTCCACTTTGTCGAATAATTGTCCACTATATTATCGACAATCAGCAAAGAAAATAAAGCAGTTAATGAAAATTGTTTGAAACGGCGGATTTTCAGGTAAGAGAAGGTCTCAAATATACGGCCTGATTTCGTTTACGGGTTACGGGTGGTATCGTCATAATGATAATATTTCAGTAAAATTTTAGATTTTAAGACCCATGGCGGCCAGGGTACAAACGTAACACTACAATCAATAAGCGCGGACTGGAGATAACGGGATGGGATAGTATTATTGATTTTTAAACGACGTTGTTGTTAATAAAACGGCTGAGACACGATTGAGCATAAAACACCTTTTTTGCGACACGATTGAGCATAAATTGTCGGCCTATCAAAGGAAATTGAAATACAAAAGAAAACCAACACAATTGAGCATAAAAAACTATGCAACGTTGCCATTTTCAATTTTAAACTCTACTATACAAAAATATTTATTTAAATAATAAGTCAATAATAGTCAATAATATAAGTATTTTTGATAATAATATAATAATAATAAATTAAATTGATATACCTTGGTATCTGTTTCCAAGTTGGCTTAAATAATTAATAAAGATTCCGTATTCTTACGATTTAAATACTGGTTGTAGGCTTGAATATTAAACTCAATTTTTTTTATTTCTCAGGAAATAATAAATTACAAAATATTGGCAACGTAAATTTGGCAACATCGCATAAAATATTCTATGCTCAATCGTGTTGCTAAAAAGGTCTATGCTCAATCGTGCTTTACCGAATAAAACTCCTCGGAAGAGGAAAATGGTCAAAACACAGCACCTAAACGAACGCGTACCTGTACGAACTAGTTTTGTGGTTTCTCGGCAACAGTGAAGTATTGCGCCGACGAAAAAATTTTTTCGGAGTTTTTCTAGCTTACAGCCGCCGATTGCACAACACAATTATAAGTGATTATTACTTATAAGTACCGACGCAAAAAAAAAATCGAGAGCTAAGCGAGCAAGTGGTTGCGCAACTTGGGTTTAGGGATAATATGTAGAGACACGAGATCGACTGCCATCCGACGCAGTGGACGCCATTTTGATTCCGAGTTCGCTGAACCGGGATGAGTAATCCTATCTACACGATCGTGGTAATGATTACAATGTTGAACGAGAAAATTGCTATAACAAAGGTCGCAAACAAAAGTACTTTTGAAAAAGCTGCGAGTCTGCTATGTGATGTTCGCGCTAGATCATAATATTACCGTATTCCAGCGGCGGCGACTTTTCCGTAAAATGGCGGAGACGAGACGAACGAAGGCAGCGACCGAGTGCGAAGACAAGTCACACAGTGCGTTTATTCCGGGTGGACCAGTGAAACGGCAATAGCGCACGAGCAAAGGCGCTATGATTATTGATTTTGTTTTGTATATGGAAAAAGGCGCAGCCTGCGCTGCGTCGTCTCAAGAAGTAACAAGTAAGTGTATTGACACTTTAGACTTGACTTGCAGTGAACACTGAACAGTGTAGCAGACTGGTAGAGTAGCACCCGGCTGGCGGACGGCGTCCTGAGTCAGTGACCAGTGTTCCCGTCAAGGCGTCAAAGTAGATAATAGAATATCATATTAAATTAATTATTCTTTAATATCAGGGAATGGTTCACGTTCAGAATATTGTTTGACTGGAGCGATAACAGCGCTGAACGACAGCCTGCTGAAGCAGTGTTGCAAACATTGCGGTCATAGTGATAGTAAATTATGGTATGTAAATGATAACAAACAGCAACAAAAATGTAGAGTTACGATGTAGGCATCTATACATTGTTGACATCGATCGTTTTTTTCAAGTTGAAAGTGGAGATTTGAAAGCCCTGCTACATGGGAAAATAGATGAACTGCATATACCAAATAATCTACCAATTTAGATTTTATTGAAAGTATTAACACGTCACGAACGGAGTTGTTCTCACCACTTATCAACCGTATAGTGAAGCCATAAATCCAGGGACACAGCAACACGGCCGTGTATTTATTTATTACTTATGTACTGTAAACTGAACATTCCCATTTAAACAATGTAAATATTTTAGTGTCTTTATTGCCTACAGCCCTAATGAATGAACCAAATCGTATGAATCCTCATTAGGTATCGACGTATCGAAAATTCCATAGGCTATGTGCTTTTACAATTTTTGAAGTCATTAGACGAATAATGTTTCGGTTATAAGCAAAAAATACTCCATATTTTAGTGGTAATTTTATATTTTTGCCACCGCAATTAACATTCCGCTGCGTGCCTGCGTCGTACGCTACCACACACACACACACACACACAAACAAAAATATACACAATGACACATAGCTATTTAATATTTCATGTTTTTTTACCTTTTTATCTTATAAACGATGTAAATTCGTTTAATTTTATTTAATTTTGACTAATTAATAATTAATTCAAAAAAAGGATTTCCTACAATTTTTATAATAGGTGTTTTGGCTATAAGCTCTTTAGTAAACCTTTAGTAAGTTCCTCGTAAATTAAACTCAGCTATAATTATTGCTGTCTATTGTTTATTATTATATGTGACGCATATTAAGATATTGACTGAGGAAGAACATATTTACAGACCTATAAATTATAATAACTATTAACATAATATTGTTTATGTACTATACTAATCTATTCTACTTCTTGTTTTCTCACCACGCGCGTCCCATGTCGGACGACATGTAGGACTTTTATATCGGGTGGCCCTGACCTATTTGCTCCCGGAACGGTCGTCGCCCGGGCGTCCGCCGTTCGTCCGTTCATGGCCGCCTCTCGCGCGTGCGTAAATGGCACGGCGGCACTAACCGGCGGCAGCTGCGCACCGAGCACGGCGCGGCCACCGACCGCCGAAATCCTCTGACTCACTGCTCGCTACCGGGTGTCACAAATCCGCCTCGCCTATACCCGATGGTCAACGCTGTGTACTGTACTCCTGTAATCGCGCGGTCTAAAAATACGTAACCAAGATTACCTACACATAATATACATTTTACACAATTTGTATATGTAATGTATAAATGTTTAATGATATAATATATTATAATATAAAGATATATCCATAGATTTATACATATATACAATAAATATACAGCTGTATTCATGTTACTTACTTACGTATATTGTATATATATATAAATAATTATAACATATAATATTAATTGCAGTTTGGCGCAATAGGAACAGCACATTTAGATACTTTAAATATTTCTGTGTTCTCTATTTAAGCATACAGGCCTAATGATTAATGAATGAACCAAATCGTTAGAACAAAATATCGACGTATCGAGAATTTTGTAGGCTAAAAATGGCTTTCGTAAAAAAGTCATTAGTTGAATAATGTTTCAGTTTTATGCAAAAAATACTCCCTATTCATACATTATTTATAATTTATGGACGCCACAGTCAGTACTCAGTAGACAGTAGTCACCACCCGCTTCTGTTGTAGACGTAGTGTTGTCTTTGTCTTACAAGCAACAGGCAACATGAACATTTTGCTTTCACATAATAATATATCACATATTATGTGATACATTATAGTTTCATTAGTTTTAAAATGAATTAGGGTCAGCTTAAAACGAGAGTATAAGACCTTGATATAATAATTAAACTTAGTCAAAACATTGTCCATGTTTTGTTGGAGGTATGTTTACCAGTATTTTAATTCTGGAGGAAATTGTGAGCATTTTACACTATGACGATAATGTAAATAAAAAAAGTAAGAAACTTAAACAATTATAACTTAAATTGTTTATTTATCATTACATGTTTAAATAAATAATTACAAAACAAACGTAAAAAATATTTCCATAAGCGTTAACACTCCGAAAAAATGACCCAGTGTAAATTATAATAAGTGAATGTTAACGGTTAAAAGACCTGGGGAAAAATGTTCGAATAAACAGAAAAAAAGTGAGAAAAAAATATTTTTTATATACGTATACAAGTATATACAATTATTTATTGTTTAGTAATTTAATAATTGTGCGCGTAGGCATAGCCGTGTCCTGACAGTAGTTATGACGACTGGTGACCGGTTGACATCCGATGCGTCACGGATTCAAGTGTCTTCGGAATAGTTACGGCCCCCGTTAGGTTAGGTTAGGTTAGGAACAATCATACATTGCTATATAGCAGTGTTCGATTGTATTAGTTCTGAACTCAGGTCACACTGTCACAAGTATCTAAGACCTGTAATATATATGTATATACCAGGGCTTAAAACCGTTCCTAATAAAGTTGATAATCGGCTCAGAAAATTTTGTAGAACAGGTAACCGGTTATTGTTTAATTTTGATATTATGGTAACCGGTAACCGTTTATTTAAGGATATTTCAAACACTATAATAACCGTTTATTGTTTAAAAACCATTGATAAGGTTTTTTGGTATTCGGTTACTGGTTAAAACCGGTTTTTAAAAATCATATTTTTAAATTTTTTAATCATATTTTTAAAACTGTTTATTTATGCGATTCATGGGTTGATAATGTAACTATTATTATTACAAAATCAAAAACTTAATATCCTTTAATTTGGTCGATTTCACTCAATTTCAAAATTTATTTTTTCAAACTGCTTTAAAGTTTAAAACATATGATCAAGATAATGGCGATCTTAAGAAATCAAAAAACTAAATTGCATAAAAAAATTGTATTGTTATAATTTTCTTATTTATAACTATAAAAACCCGAAATTAATATAATAATTTTCTAAGATGACACTAAGAGTGATAAATTGACACAGACATTTTTGGTTATATATCTATATAAATAAAAATCTAATGCTGTTTGTTAGTCTCGCTAAAACTCGAGAACGGCTGGACCGATTTAGCTCATTTTGGTCTTAAATTATTTGTGAAAGTCCAGAGAAGGTTTAAACGGTGAGTGAGTATGAAAATTTCGGAATTCATTTTTTAATATTAAATTTAAATTTACATGCTTATTTGCATGGTGTATTTCGGATATTCCCGTGACCGACCGCGATAGTAGGTTTCCAGCTACTTGTAACCTGACCTTTTTTACTTTTGTGTGTGTTTTATCGTCAGCAGTGTGTAGGTATGAATTGTTCCAAAAAGTAAAACCCGACAATTTATCTATATTACAAAAATACTCAACACACTGGGATGTGCGAGATACTTGTGCCATGTCGATTTTTATATATATGTATAGATTTAAAATGGAATATCAATGAACTCCCTTTATAGCTGACGATTTTCGACAAACGCTGCCAGTAATTCTAGATTAACAGCTAAAAATGAAATAAAAAGTGCACGGGATCGGCTAGAAAAATTTAATATGCGAGTGGTGTTACAAAATGACAACTCTGCAGTACTGTTTTTCACCTACCTAATTCTGTTTCCATTCAATCACGCACCTCATGGGGTCCGCAATCCACCGCAGGTGGATTGCCCACCTGATAATATACTGCTCACATATTGTCCGTGATATAATGCAGTGGATTGCCCACCTAGGTGATTTAGATGTATGTAAATCACTTGAAGTTAATCTTAACTTAATATTTGGCTCAGGCAACGCCGGGTGGGACTAAATTGAATATTGTTGTAACGATATTACTTAGTATATTGTAAGTTGTAACCGTTATTTATAAAATAAAACTTATTATTCATATAGAGTTGGCATTATTATTTTTTTAAACGGGCAACGAAGTGCACGAGATCAGCTAGTATTGTATAAATACAGGACCCCAAAACCTGTATGAACAGATCGAGCATTCTAAGCTAGCCTTCGGACCGACCCTTGGAGCAAATACTACAAATAACAAATGCAGAACCAGAAGGGTTTGGGCTCTGGGAGTTATAATTTAATACTAGACTATTAATTATAAATGTATACAAAACAAAGTATAATGTGATAAAAACCTAAACATTTTTAAACAAATTGCTTAAAATTAAACTTGAATGTTCCGGGCTAGTTCCCCTATCTATAGTAAGTGGCGGCACTGTATAAATGTATATATTACTAAGCCTCTATTCCACCAACTATTTCGTAATAGGAATCAGCGCGCCGACGACGACGTTTATCCGTTTATGACGGTATTTATAATATCATTGATTATACACAGTATTGATTATAGTATTATATTACGTATAATCAATAATAATATATAGTTATACCTATATATATATAATTATGATATTCACAACAGATAAGCAATACTTGACGGCCTAATGGCCTAATTGGGAAAAAATATTTAAAAATAGCTGGAAAATTAAATTCCACTATAATAGTATAATACTATAATGTAATCATGACATAATTCAAGTATTAAATATCACAAAAAACTAGTTAATTATTTTGGTCGGGAATAGGTTTTGGTCATAAAACCGGGAAATAAGAGGTAATCGCTTAGATGTTAATATTTAGATATTTAGATGATTACCGATAATCAATAACCGCTTCCAGCAATCCAAAACTAAAAGCGATTATCGGTTTTTGGTTATCAAATTTACGGGTTTTTACCGGGTTTCGTAACAAACCGGTTACCGGTTTTAAGCCCTGTTATATACTTCATAGCATCTACATAATATACAAACCACGAATAATAATACCAGTAATAATACAAGTATATCTTAATTCGTGATACAAACTAAATGGCACCTTAAATTTAAATATTTCATACTAAGGTAGTCAGGTAGTTCAAAATAAATTGACCACACTAATTTAGTGTTATCGATCTAATAAAAACGATTACGTTAAAACATTGATAATTTTCTTGTGAGTTACGTTCTGTAGACAAATACAATTATTTTCGATGTGCAGTGTTAACGGTTCACTTATTTACACGTATTACTTTTTTAAACCAAGTTTTTAACTTTGACTAACTATAGCGAGTGAAATTCGAACTATATATATATAGCGAAAAACAACGGGATTTATTTGTGATTGGCACGTACAATTTTGCTTCCACAAGTACTTAAAATATAATTTAGAACGGCGGTGTTGTAAAGAACTTGTACAGCTTTAAATTCATTTAAACTTATTTTGAACTTTTTTAATTTATCGATACTTTGAAGAGGTTACAATTTGATATTTATTTAAAACATCGCAACATTCACTTTAACAACCGCACAACCTTGATAATTAATAAAGAACAATTTTTAAACAAGATTGTGCCAAACAAGCTTGCTAGCAATGGCAGATTTTCAATCAAAAAAAATTAGTAGACTTGAATTTATAAAAAAGCCATCTTTTACATTTTTACCAATTAAGTATAATATTTTTATAAAGTTAAAATAACAAAATACATACAAAAAAAATATATTTTTCACGACTAACGATAATATTTTTTTTATAGAGTTACAATTTTATTACAAAATACAAAAACAAAAATAATATAATAAGCAAAAACAATATTTTTAACCCACCTGTAGTAGTAACTATAATTACAGACAGACCTAGGTCAGTATAAAAATGGGAAGGGAAATATTCTTTTACGAGATGCAATAAATTGGTACCTATGAAAGTTAAAAAAAATCGGGACGCAATTAGTATGACCACCAAAAAAAAAAAACTGGGACGCAATTAGGAAGGAAGTTTTGCCGGTGGACGCAATTCGTATGTAGCTGTGGCTCTTGGGATTCATCAGGAATTTCACAATCTGAGAATATCCAACTTCTTTTTAAATAATTAAATTCGATACCTGTTACTACATTTTCATAACATTATTTTTTGTAATCTGTTATAAAATAATAAAACACTTAATATGTATGAATTATGTATTTGTTTATCTAAGGTCTCATCCCTCAACTATACTAAAATATAATAATCAAATGCATTATTAAAATATACTTATTAATTCACTACACATAATAATATGATATAAAATATTATTCAATTCAGCTGTATTTCTGTCAATGAATAAAAATATAATAATAGGTAATAACTATTAATGAATGATGATTAATGAGTATACAAATGTGTATGGGATAATGAGTGAATATATAAGTGATATTTTTCTTTCCTCGATGACATGGTTACAATAACTATTCTGTTTATAATAAATTATATTTCTAAATTTCCAATTTATTATTAATATTTTTTTATAAAATGTAATTTTTTCATAATACAATATAGTTTAGTATAGGTAACACTTCACATGAAATATTTTAGACTTCAAACAATAATATTATTACATCAACCATAAAACAAAACAGAAGGGAATAAATACTTATAGTTTAAAATTTATATTACATAATAATTAATTAAATATATATATATATGTTTAATGTACCTACCTAGTATATTACAGTAAATTTCAACGTGTTGAACACGACCTGCAACGATAATAAACAATATAAATGCTTAATCTTTCGTTGTTTGGTTGTGGGGTCCGGTCCCATCGATCAAAAAATAAATCCTTGTTCTATATCTATTTGAATATTATTTTATTCTGGCCACTTTGGAGTGCCGTGTACACATATTAACAATGAAAATAACCACTGTTAAGAAAAAATATAAGCAGTGGCTTCTCATTTCTTGAACGACAGGACGATCTCACCACCTGTGTACAATTTAAGAACATGAAAAATTACAATTTTATTTTAAATTTATGGAAATTGTATTATTTTATTAGCTATTATTAAAATTAAAAACAATATAACATACAATATCACTATTAATTTTGATGTAGATAAGATGAAGGAATGACGGCCAAGGGGTATTGCTGGTGTACTAACATATCTCATGAAATCTGTTGTTAAATTTTGGATTTTCATGTTATTTGATAAATGTTGTAAAAACCTAATATCAAAATTAGATGTCTGAAACTGGTGTTGTAACCGATAAATCTAAAAAAATATATTAACATGATTGATTTTTATAGACATTTAAGTTTAAATTTGGACTAAATTAGATATTAAATAAAAAATAACAATGTTAGTTATTTTGTCGTAATTTAAAAATATTTTTCATGGGCGCTTGAAACTTTTAAAGTATATAGTTATATTTTATACACTCAATGACATTTTAAAATGCAATATTTTCTCCAAAAATTAATTCAACCTGCTGTATTATTAATAGTAAAACGAATTATTTTTATAGCAATAATATTATAAAATACACTTTGTTATGTAGGCTGACAGAACGTCTTTGCTAAGAATCGTTTTTCATATACAATGATTTTATATCAATGAATTAAAATCTAACAAATCCATAACAGTGACCCCATTTTACACCCGCAATACACCCGAGTGGTACTCACTTTCCGACCTTTTTTTTTTATCACTTTCGATCTAATATTTTTCAAAATTGAAAATCACCTCGAAAAAAGAATTTTTAATCTGTTTTAGCATTGATGGTCTTAATTATCTCTACACATTACGAGAATTGCAGTTATGTACTTAAAATGCATCTAAATATTATGATTTTGAAGTAAATACATATAATACATAAAATAAAATAAAGAAAAGACTTTTCAATTGAAAATATATTGTAAATGTAATTGTAAATATTATTTTGATCATAATTTGTATGATTTTTAGATATTTTTATTTTATCCTATACTTTTATATGAGTATATGACTGATATTACCAAGCTATAAAATAATGACAGTCATTTGCTTTTTTTTAACACTCGTGACGCGTGTTAGTTCCATGGGAGTAGCAGGATCCCATACGTTAATATGTACGAAAGTGGCAAGTGTGAGTAAAAGCGGCCGCTATGGAGGGACGAAACGCGAAGTTGTCCGAGCTGTATCCAAATAAAAATTGCGATGCTCTTGAACGTTGTACGTGAGTATACATTTAAACCACGATCGTATGCTAGCATTTTAACGATAATAAAATAATAATATCAAGAATAAAATATGGTTTTTCAATTCATACGCTAGCATTATATCCGGCGATAACATTATGTATTATACAATGAATTAAGCAGTGTAATGTTTATGTAATTAAATATCGACAGTATAAAAATAAGTGCGTTATTATATTTTTGTAATTCTAAGACAGAGGACTTTTTCATATTGTCGCACTCCCCTCCTTAGCGCCTACGAACCGCCACTGAATATTAGTTATACTACATAGTAACTAACTAAACATGATATAACGATATACCTAACGAATATAATGATATTACTCTCATTAAATTAAATGTAAAATACAGAAATTTTACATTTAAAAAATGTTTATATATATTATATATATAATAATTTAAACACGTTCTTAGGTACTATTTATTTTAATACTTCTATAAAATTAAACTAAACTAACACTTTTAAAAAAATATACTCTTTTTTTATAGGTAATACTAGTACCTATAGTACTATCTATACTCAATGGTAATACTACTTACATCATATTTTATTATTTTTATGGAAATGATTGTTGTGTATAACTTTAGTTTTTGTTACACAATTTATAAAATAACTATTTACATTAAATGTAAGTACTGTACGATGGGTGTTGGAGGTGAATGTGGGTAGGGTTAATAAGGAACTTTGGCTCGAGTAACAAAATATAATAATTTAAAAGTTAACATTTTCGTAAATATTTTTTTGAATATTAATAAAACTTTGTTTCTATGTATCTCGGAGGTTGGAACTTTAACTCACAGCTGGTAAACAAAACACTTATCAGCTGATAAAGTGTCATTTCATATTATTCTATCGTAGAATATAATAAACATTGTATGTTCTGTATGTTCTGCCATGCTGCTGGTGTGACGTCAAGTACTTGAACGTCGTCACTACTTCACGGACACTCGTTCGGTTGTTTGTATACATATCAAATCGACATCAGTGGTTACACGGTAGAGCCAATCAGCGCCGCAACAATAGGGGACGTAAAGTATGCATCGAATTCCCTGTTCAGCGTTTCATTTTTAAGCAGGGGACCAATATTATAAAAGTAAAAAAATAAGTACCTAATTGTAATATTTTTATTCACAAAAATAAAAATTGAAATTCCTCAAAAAGTTTGTTGTTATCCAAATACTTCATAAAAATTATGTATTTGCTGACATATAATATTATTGATTGATACAAATAATATAAATATATAAATTACCATTTGTCCAATCTAGCCTAATTAAATAGCTGATCATTTTCCAAATTAAAATTGATAAAAAACTATCATCTTAAATTTTTTGAGAAAGTGTAACTGGTACAAGTATACGCTTTTATATTGCAAAACAAAGTCAATATTAATGAACTAGATCTAGACAAATAAATAAATTTGAAAATAAACTTAAAAAAAAATATTTTTTTTAAATAAAACGGTTACATAATATATTATATAAATGTATGTTAATAATTTATATTGTAATGACATATTGTGGAAAAAAGTGAAAAATGAACATACGGTCATACATTTATTATTAATTGCTTTTTAATATCTTTTGTCTACTGATGTGTGCGGTCGGAGAAGGAGGTTAATAATATGATACACTTAACATTACCAACAGGCTACATGTATTAACTACTATATTGCTTTGAACATTTTTTAAAAAATTGGAGCCCATAGTTTTGTCTTGCATTACAGCCGGCCAAAAGTGAGTTGTGGCACTGAAGCCAACAGGCCTGACGGACACCGCGCTCTGGGAGTGGCGTACGGTCACCACTGGCATTCTCGTGACCGTCCACGCAGCCGGTAGAGTGCAATGACCATCTTACCGTCTCGACCCGAAACGCCCGCAAACTAGTGTCTTTGCGTTGCTAATATTCAACAGATAGGTAGAGGTACTTTATGATTGAATACCACCTATTTTGAAAAAAAATACATGATATACATACAATAGGTGAAAATATTTAGAGTAATTTTAAGTCATTTATGCCTATTTGTCCTGCATTCCTACCGTATTAGTGTTTTTCTAATTATAAATAAAAACTCAAATAAATTAAAGCATACAGTTTTATTTCTATATAGGTACAGAACAAAACAAAATGTGGATTTTGTCGTAAAAATAAGTGCTTAATGATAACTGCATGTAATTACGCTTCAAAACTAAAAAAAAAATAAATCGAGAAAAAAATTAAAAATCCTAACAAAGTCGTTTTGGTTATTGAATACATTCGTTGGTCCCATCTATATTACTATATTATTATATTTGTCGTTGTACGTTATTTAGTTTGGTAGAGCGCGTTGTCATATAGTGATTTGGGTGATATTGTCGCCTTGGGGGTCAATACATTTCCGGTGCAGCGGTGGACGACACGACGAGAGTTTTACACGGTATCGGCGCACCGGAGCTGCCCCGTAGTGAATAACGTGGCTGTCAAATTCAAAAACCAACCGACCTGGGTTGTAAACGGAATCTGAGGTGCTACGAAACGGCTGTTATGACCATCTCCGGTCTACATTGATATTGATTTATTCACATGGCTATAAATATATCATATTTTGTGTTACAAATTATAATATGGTTAGTAGAGGCCCTCGGCTATAATATGTGTTGAAAATTCAAATTTATTCAACGATCAGTTTCGATTAAAGAGTACTCAAAAGCAGTGGAGTAACCTTTTACACCTTAAATTATGCGTTTATAATATGAGAATATGAACTAAAAAATAATAAAAAAATGAATAAATTAACAATTTATTGTTTCTTTCATTATTAATTATTATGTATGTATAAAATTACACGAATTTCTAGAAATTCTTGATAGGATAACTCAAATACCATAATATTTACTGAAATAAGAGTTACTCAAAGATCCGCATTATACTAATAAGTATATAGTGTATAAGTTGGCTTTCTAATCGTTGTATCCTATATTAATTTATAGTAATTAGAAAAATATGCTATAGATTCACCAATATCCCTGGTATTGGCTGTCGGAGCGGAAGCACATATGATACCGGCTCGTATCAATACAGGTAATCGTAAACCTTTTTGGATGAATTGTACCATGGATTCAATTCGTGTTATTATTTTATAGAGACCTATACAAATAAACATTCATACCAGCATTAGCATTTTGGTATTATATACTAAATGGTGCTGCGGAGGCTCATCAGTCATGATGTTTGAATAGGGTGGTGCACAAAGTATCTACATAGGTGGAAATCAAAAAGAGTATTTATTGTCTAAGCCCCTGAATTGCAATTTGTAAAATGATCCCCATAAAACATTTATTTTAAAACATGTTTTACCTTAACAATTTAGGCATTCGGAGTGATGGGGGTGACGCCTTTGTACGCATAGGGTAGATATTTTGAATAATTTTAGTCCCGATAGGTCAATTAAATTTTCATCTATGAGAAAAAAATTTAAAAAATGTTCAACCGAGTTTATTTTTAAATTATACAAATTACTTTGAATACCACACTATGATAGAAAATTGTCTATAATGAATTACGACTAATAATATGTTATCAAAGCACCTATAATATAATTAAACGAATAGTATTATCGTCATCGTAATCAAATTTAAACCTATGTCCAATTTTCTATAACAGATATAAACATTACAAACAATATGTACAAGGCTACAGAATAATATACCTACTGCGTAGGTTAGCACTTAGCAGTAGTGGCTATATTGTATTTTGATGTCCCCCACTCCGCATCTAAGAGTATTGAACATAGCATCATGTCTCCAACTGCCTAGCGAACCGTCTGGAGTGTGTATATTGCATAATTCAATTTCTTTTAGGAACTATTTTACTGCTATAATAGTAGTATGTTTTCACAAAAGTGCTGACACTTAAAATACAAATTACATTAATATGTTCTAATAACTAATTATGTTACATATTATTACAACGATATTCTTTAAGAAAATGTTAATATATAATAAACAAATAAGCTGTTCAAAAAATAATAGTTTGAGTAAATACCATATGAAGCTCATGCTTACACCTTAGCACGAGCCGCTACTGATGAACGAACTACTTGAACAACTATTGTAACCCTATTAGATATATTATAATACAATCATTCTTAAAATCATTTGGTGTGAATGCCTCGAGCCCAAATAACACTATCCATATTGTTTCAAAATCTGGCAGAGAACTGTTTCATTATTTATCCTTTTTAGTAATTTATTTTAGGAAAAAAGAAAATATTTTTTATAGAGATTTATCGATTAATTTATTTTAATGCTTCAATGCTTCAATGTAAAATATGTTTTCTTATCTTATACATATAAAATTCTCCGGTCACAGTGTTAAAGTGTTTGTTATTGAATTCCTCCGAAACGGCCATAGGCTATATTTTTTAAATCCCTAAGTGTTGAGGGTGGTTCACCCCAAATATTTTTTAAATTGTAAACCCATAATATCGGCGGCGGCGGTTTCCAGCTACCTGCAATCTGACCTTTTTGTCCGTCAAATTATGTGTTATTTATCGGCGTGTAGATATGAATTGTTCCGAGAAGTTTATCAATAAAAATAATCACGCGCACCGCGCATACACCAACACTATGTATAGTGTACACCGAATATTATCTATACATATAAAATCCAAATACCACTCACTCACTTATCGCTGTATCTCAAAAACTACGCAACGTACGGTCTTGAAATTTGTAATAGAGGTTCTTCTCATATTTTCACCGTGCATTAAGAAAGGATTTCAAAAATGTTTCGTTTTAGTGGAGTAATTAACAATTATAATTATTCACCGCCAATACGTATTGTGCGGCACGGCGGCCCGCGGGTTTCCAGCAACCTGCAACCTGACCTTTTTGTCCGTCAAATAATGTGTTTTATATCGGCGTGTATTTTTTTTTTTTGTAGATATTAATTGTTTTGAGAAGTTTATTGATAAAAATAATTTCCTTAGTCTTTACGTGCAAGCGAACGAATATTCATTTCATTTGTAAGCCGTACCTACCTATACCAGCAGTTCGGACGTGCATGACATACCTACCTACGTTATAATTTACCAACTATTTTCGATTTCGTCATTTCGCGTACAGAGAACGCTAATTTTATTAACGTATTAACTCATTACAATTTACATTATTATTAATAATATACATTTAAAATGGAATCGTTTACAATACTCTAATACAGACGCATACTCAACATAATAAATTATACGTAGCACTTGCAACCTATCATATTATAGTCTGTGATACCAGCGTGTAGATATGAACTGTTCCGACAAGTCTATCGATAAAAATAATCTACGGTATAATTTATATATATATCATAATATACACATATTGGCAAACAAATTTATAGAAAAAAATTAATCTTTGGCATGGGCAACCGTCACAATGTTTTTCATGTACCTACCTAATTTTGATTTCACTTACTTATATTTACGCATATGACGGGGTCCGCAATCCACCGCAGGTGGATTGCCTACCTGATAATATACTGCTTGCATATGGTTCGTGATATAATGCAATGGATTACCTACCTAGGTGGTTCAGATGCATGTAAATCACTTCAGGTTAAGGCCCCCGGTGCCGGCTATTTATTAAGGAGCAAATTATTGGCAACCTTAATCACATATTGTTTCGGCGTCGCACGATCTTGTCAATGTGTTGTAGTGTAAATGGTTATTAGTGTGAGAGAATCCTCTACTACCCGCATATGAAAGACGCGAACGCACTCGCAGTCACATGTCACAGAATTAACAAATGACGAATTATTAGTTGCCCATTTCGACTGACGTAAATGACTTTACGGGAATATGGATAACTCATTGTCGATTGAATATTTTCAGATAATTTTTTTTTTAATTGATACACAACAATATTCTACAGGCCGCATCGAGCTCAGATTTTTTACTTTATTTTAAATAATGATAAAAAAAAAATTTGTAAAAAAAGCTTAAAATTGTCTCTTTTTTTAAAGATATTTTTAAAAGTTTGAGATCAAAATATTGAAAAACGGAGATCGATGCGGCCTGTAAAATATTACCCTCTATTAGTTAAAAAAAAAATTATCAAATTTGGTTGATTCTACAGCACATTATCCCTATTCCCGTAGAGCGTATTTTTGTGTACAAAATCGCATTGGCACCGGGCGCCTTAATATTAACTTAATATTTGGCTCAGGCAACGCCGGGTGGGACTAAATTGAATATTGTCGTAACGATATTTTAACCGTTAAATTATAAAATAAAACACATTAATTATAAAGAATTAGTATAATTAATTTGTTTAATAGGCAATGAAGTACATAAAAACTATTTTGCACTCAACAATGTTACCCATAATATTCTAAAATAATATTTGAAAAATTAATAAACACGGGCGAAGCCGGGTGATTCAGCTAGTACATCTATATGTAAATATGAAAATGGAAATCTTCATCACGCATGTTCTCTGAAACTACTCTGAAATTCAATTCTTTTCTTTTTAATGAAAGAGTACATCGCCGAGCAGGTTTTATGTTTTATTTTAATTCTTTAAGTTGATTGAAAGTTGAAAAATTCTGGAAAACTGAAGTGATTTTTTCGATGGGTTTTATGTATAATCTCCGTTTATTTATATAGGATTGCTATTAGTTACATATTTTATATTACAATAATAATTTTTAGAAATATAATTATTCTGATTTTACCCTCTTACGCCCCTATTGGAGTCTGCAGTCCACAGTCTGCAGGTGTATTGCCTTTCTGATTATATAGGTACTGCTTGCATATTGTCCGCTATCCGATACAGTGGATAGCCTACCTATGTGGATTAGATGCATGTAAATCACTTGAGGTT
The DNA here is from genome assembly GCA_022818045.1 of Neotoxoptera formosana. Classification (NCBI taxonomy): domain Eukaryota; kingdom Metazoa; phylum Arthropoda; class Insecta; order Hemiptera; family Aphididae; genus Neotoxoptera; species Neotoxoptera formosana. The sequence goes on from CM040630.1 coordinate 71,884,509, forward strand.
AATCTTAACTTAATATTTAGCTCAGGCAACACTGGATGGGACAGCTAGTATTTTTTTAATAATAAAAAAAGTACAATTTATACATAAAAAGTTAAACACTTTTGAGGAATCTATGGATTGTAGATTCTCTAATTTATCAGTTTTCAAAGACCGGTGCGGCCAATTACCACAACACAAACCTTCTTCCATCCATCTTTATCTTGTGCTAATGTTTCTCCATCCCGTATTCTAATATCTACTAAACTCATTTAATTTTGTCCATCCACCATTGTTTTAGTCTGTCTCGACATAATGGTTTTCTTACTATAAACTTCCATTTTAGGATCGCTTTTATTCAACCATTTGATTCCCATGCTTGACCAGCCAAGGCCTATGCCGATTTTTCGATTAATCGTTTTGCACGCTAGCTATTGATGATCGGTCAAATATCGAATTCGATACATCGGATACATCGATTTATCCGGTCACTCGACATCACTAAACTAAAAACATGGAACTCATTTTTTGGTTTGTTTTTTTTTTTTTTTTTGGGGGGGGGGGGTAATTAAATTATTTTTTAAACATTTAAAACTCCGAATAATTGATACTATTGATTATTTTAACACATTAGACTATCGAGTTTAACGAATGACTATCTCGCAGGCCTACACCAGGCCATCTGCCCATGGATTTCTTCTATATTGCAATATTGCCACTATTTTGGGCTCAGTGTATAACAGATACGATAAGTTCTATATTGCTTATTCCTTCATATTGTTGGATTGTAAATAATTATCAAAAAATAAGTGCAATATTTAAATGTTTTATCTATATAAAATACAATTAAGTAATTAACTGGACCAAATCTTTATGCTGATTACCGAGTTTATAAATAATACAAATGATTCATTGTCTTGGTTTTAAATTTTTACAGTATATATTTAAAATGAAATAAAAATCATCAATAGTATTGGGTAATTGAGTATATAATGATTGACGTGTACTTATACCTTTATAATGATGCATATTATTTTTAATGCAGAGCTTTTTAATACATGGATAATTAAATAATAAATAATAATATACTATTGCCAATCCTACAATAAAACGTATATCAAACCTACAATTTTTTTAGTTAAATTAGTAAAACCAATTTTTTTTCTCAATATGACTATTATAAACAACACTTTAGTTCTTATTACAGTTTTTAAAAATTTAGTTTTATTACTTATGTCTCTTTCATTGGAAAACCAATTTTTTTCTCGACTTAACATTGTGCACTTTATAAGAAGCCAAATGCGCTGATATTGGGAAGTCTCGTAATTCTCAATTTAATTGCATATAGAAGTTACAATGTGATGAAACATAAAATATAGTTTTGCGACATCGCATTCAGTAACTTCACAGGTAGGTGATAGCATAATAGGGATGTTAACAGTGCCTACAACACCTCTGCGATAACCATAGGTTCTAATATTAAATTTCACATAACACAAAATAACTGCTATATAACGTAATATCTTAGAATGTTTTTTGCACAAGAACTCTTCAAAAATACTAATAAAAAAAAATGTTATAATTAGCAATTCAAAATTATATATGTTGTATGCAAAAACTGGGTTGATGTCTTTAGTATATTTTTACACATTTACAAATGGATCAATGATTTTTTTTTCACTATTATAGATAGTGATTTGATTCATAAAAAAAATGTGTCAAATAGAGTATAAACCAGTGCTTTTTAACTTTTTTTACGATAACTCCCTTATTTGGATCTATAAAAATGACGATATACTTAAAACAATTAATGAATTTTTGAAAAAGCAATAATTATAATTTATAACCTATTTAAATTACCTATTACATTAACATGTTACCATTGTATTACAATATAGGTAAATGGACACATTTTTTGACGACACACATCACTGTGGATGACACGACACATTAGTTTGTCACGATACACCGGTTGGAAGTTACTGGCTCAACTATAAAATAAAAATTACAGAAAAATATAAAGTCTAAACATTTGTGTTTAAAAAAAATAATTTAATGTAACTATTTTAAGTACACCCATGGAGAATGTACATGGAAAGTAATTGTTGTACCTATACATAGGTGATAATAGACTTAGTTTTGAGGAAATAAAGACAAAACTATTTTACAATGAGAGACTATTTTTGGCTTGGACATGAATATATTTTAAAAAATATTGGGGGCTATTTTGTATTCATAGTTTTGAATTTTGAGGAGGCTAAGTCCCCCTAAATCTAAATCAAAAGCTAAATCTCCCTATTTGCGTCTTTATTAACTTATGTTTTGATTGTTATGATGTAATGAGGAAATATGAATTTTAAAGCATTCCTCCACATATTTCGAGCCCTTCGATCACTGAGTAAGTCACTAACCACTGTATGTATGTGTTAAATTTGAATTAAAATTAATGCTACAGCAATACATAGACCACTACCACCTATTATAGGTATGTCTAAACATATTTTATTGTTAAGCACGCAATTCATGCTACTTATAAACCATAAACTTGAAAAATTCAATTTCGTTTTACTTTATTCACATTTTAAACGTTATACTATTTTTGCGTCTAACGTTATTTAGAATTAAAACTTTTAAAATGTTTGCGTTTATCTTTAAAAATAATGTCCAATACGGGGAATGGCCCGGATACGGCATATTATAATTAATTATTCTTGGATTGATTGGTATGATAATTGATAAATAAATAAATCACTCGTAATAAATATTTCTACGAAACCAATATTATAACTTTTGAGTAAACCTAGTTATTTCGTTTTATGTTATTTTTCATTTAAATATTTAATGATATTCTATATAATATTAGGTTTTGCGTTATGTTTATTGTGTTATGATATATTTTATATTTTGTTAATCGTTATGTTTTGTGATATTTAATTATGTTTGTTTACTGTTTTCCGTTTCAATTAAGTTTAAAAATTGCAATCGTTTTTTTGTCATATATAACGTTATAACTTATAATCATACCGTTATCATAACACTTGCAAGTCCTGCAATTATAAACTGGACTAGACCAACAAGAATTCTAAGAACAGTTTCGCACATGTATAACTGGGGCCCAAATTTTTGTGTGAACATTTATTTTGCTCACACCATCATCGGTAATTAGCTGCAAAAATATTGAATTTATAATCAGACACTTCCAGTAATCAGATAAAAATTGAAAAAAACCAGTAATGTAACTCTGCTATATAGAAGATGCGGCAATTGTCAACTGTGCCCAATGTACAGGTAATCACAGTCAAACATATAAATAATTGTACCCAAGTTTTTTAAGTGTAAAAAAATGACATAAAAACTGCGCCGGAGTATAATTTTTATAATAAATAGCTCTATATTTTTGCAAAGTCAAATAAGCAAAATGATAAAATTACAGAAAAATCTATTATTTAGACTTACAGTCATATATTTGGTATTACTTTATCAATAGTAATTCGATAGTGTGTTGGTATTTTTTACAAGAACTAGGGGTTTGGACAAAATTAGTATTTCTGTGATATCATTGAAAAAGTATACAATTATAGAGACTATTAAATAAATAAATATAAAACTTAATTTTGTTTTCGTTCATTTGTATGTCATGAGTTTAATATTGTTTATTTCATATTTTAAAATATGATAATTTGTAATAACAAACAGGATGCAAACAAATTGAATATATTATTAGAATAACTTATATTTTAGCATTTGGCACACACGATGCAATTATTGTTTTTAGGTCTAATTGGAGTAATGCATATACTGATATTATAAGATGATGTGTTTTTTTAGAGATGGATTAAACTTCAATTTTCATAACTAGAATTTTGTTTATTTTCGAAATAAATGGAAACTATTTCTTTCCTAAGTTTTTTTAAACTATGTATTGAAATCCAATCCATTTTGTACATTAACTTTTATTAAGCATTTTGAACTTTTGAACTTGAACTTACATTTTTTAGTCAAATTTAATTTTAAACAAAAATAAATCTAATAACTATTAAAAACTTATTATATTAAAACGAACGTCCTTATAGTACATAATTTAAAGTAAAAAACTTAGTATTGATATTAAATTTGATTTTTTTCAATCTGTTCATGTAGGTAATCAATTTTGTTTTAACTAAGAATTATATGAAACTCTAAAAGTTCGAGGTGTTTAATAAGTTTAGCTGTTCGACAACCTATCACTATTTTTTTTTAAAATTGTCGTACATAAAGACATTTTATAGTAGATAAATTACTTTAATCTTTATTATTGAGTGTAGTTTCTGGTAACTAATTGGATCTAGTTATTTAAAAGTAAAAAATTCAAAGTACTTTTTAAAATAATCGGAATAAACAAAACAAAACAAAAAAAATACAGAACAATTATTGTAATAAGATGCTGATTTTTGAAAAAATTAGTTTTCGTTGATTTTATAATTAGAAAATTAATAACTGTGGCAGTGGCGTATTTGGCATTTTTTTAGGGAGTGACAATGATTTGGCATGACAAAAATGTTAGCTTACAGATCCGTGGGAGGCTAAGTATAGCAAAGCATCGAATAAATAGACAGCATGAATTTCATACAATTTTTTTTTAAATTTCGAAATGTATTATTTAATACTATTTACACTGGTAAACATTAATCCAACCGAGTTAGGTTAGGTAACCGAACCAGGCATCCTATCGGATGAACATAGGAACGGAGCTGACAAAACCCAGAATAACTACGAGTTTTGATTACTATTCGCTACCGCGGTTGTTGGTTTTATCTACAACCGTGATTGGTACCGACTTGCGTTTCTCGTCTCGATGAATTGTAGAATAACATCAGAAAACCCTGTCATCATATATTATTATAATTTATGTTATCATGCTCAAGTACTGTTGTTTTTTTAAGGAACAAAATATTAGGTATAAACCAGGGTTTCAAAACGTTTTTATAACTTTATGATTATAACGTTTAACTTTTCAAAAAACGATTGAAATCGATAACTGATAACATATTGGTAAACGATAAACGATTAAAATGGGTAATGGATAACGTATCGGTCAGGGTCAAACGGTTACCCCCCCCCCCGAAATATCAGGAACAAAATATAAATTATCTGACCTGGTTGACCTACAAATGTATTACTAATAAATTATTTTTCAACTCCTCCCCCCCCTGAAATTTTTTCTTGCGTTCGCTCCTGGTATCGGTAAACGATAAGCGATTGAAACGATCAACAGGTAATAGAACAGAAACGACAACCAATAAAAACTAATATTGAATAACCTAACAAAAATTGAAAGTTGAAATGCAACAGACATGTCAGAAAACAAATTAAATTACGAAAATATTAATAATTATCTATAAAATATTATTGGAATTTAGTTATTTTATTATTTATTTTCGTTAAACTATTGATTGATAGGAATAATAACTTTAATTACTATAGTCAAAAAAAATTAAATGTAAAAGCCACAAAGAATTTTAAAATAAATAATAGGTACTCATTATCAATTATATATATTTAGGCTTTCTTAGTCTATAATTATAAATATCTGTATAAAATAAAAAAAAAACGTTTAAACGCTATACACTAATAATTATTAATAACGTTTAAACGTTAAACATAACATTTTTATAACGCTTAAATTGTTCATGACGTTAAACGGAAATTTTTATTAACGTTTAAACACATACCTAACTCGAATAACGTTTAATTTCTCTATAAGGGTAAACAGTGTTATTTTTTTTTTATTTAAGTCCTGGTATAGACTATAATTTTTTTTTTTGCTAATAGTTCAAATCTATTAATAAATACTTAATGTACGGCTAATGTATACGGCTCTACATTACGACATAATAATTGTATAATAATACATAATATATTGTATTCAAAGAGCCACGGGGGTGGAACTGTCTTCGTGGTCCGCCCCCGCAAATACGCCACTGAACTGTAGAGATTTGAGATATTCAACTTTATTTTAATAGCTTTTTATAACACGATTTCATTCAAATATTTCCACGCAGTACGCTGGTATTTACTTCGAAGTTATGCTAATAGTAATGCGTGATATTATAATTATTGTTATTATATAATAAATACTATGTTTTTGACAGAAATCAGTTCAATCTACCATAGTCCATAAGTATTACTTATCAAATAGAAAAATTAAAAAGTTTTAGTCTTAAAATATATAAATATATAAATACATTTTAATCACGATTTTAGATAGAACGGTTGTTACCGTTATTTAAATATAGGTACCTATCCTTAGAAATGGTTGCTGACACACCGTCTCCAATCAAAACAATTTTTTTGTTTAATATTATACAGTTATTTATCATTGAATTCTAATTTAACTCGGCTACCAGCTCTATGACGAGGTACACTTGAAACCTTTTATATAGCACAGCGACTTCCCCAATAGTTTGTATTTATTTCTATACCTAAATTAGTATACAGACTATACATTGTACCTGCACAATATAAAGTTTAATTATTATATTATATTTTATAGTATAATAGACTATATAGTTGGAAATTATTGTGTCTCGTGATTAACATTTAGGATTTTGGACCCTGATTTGTATGGTTGTTTATAATCCTACTGAAATACTTCAGTAAAGTACCGCATTTTTAATTTGGTTTTGTGGATGTTTTCGATGCACTTAGATCTTTGGTTTGACACACGGCACAGTATAAGTAACTCGGGTTTGGTCCAACGAACCTGAAAATTATACCATCAACTAATGGAATCCAATTAGTATATTAAATTATATATTTTGGGATTTTTTTTATGATGTACCCATCATAGGTACACCTGTACCTGTATTTTATCTGTTGTGTTATCTGAAACCCAACCCGAATATAACATCTAAATAAAGGTAAAAACATAATCATAACTCATCTAGATCACGTAGATAATTGGGACTTTTTACGTGTTCTTATATGCAATGAAAGATAAAACAAATCACAAGGGACGCCGGCTGCATCCAAGTCGGGTCGTCAATATTGTAATAAAAACAGCAATATGCCTGACAGAATACCTCGACAAAGGGTAATGCGGAGTATTATAAAAATGTTTGAATGCTACATTATTGTGTTTGAAAAACTATTTCAAACGGTAATCGATTAATAATTATAATATAACTATTAGGGAGCTATTTAAAGTTTGTAAATGAAACCAAAATAAAAAAAAACCAACGAGTTTTTGTTTTAAAAACGTTTAATAGGACTTGAAGTGTCGTCTCCGTCGAACAAACATACAATATGGCAACTTTACCTTCAGCAGAATCCATTTTGTGTTGTTAGTTTTGATATTACAGTATATGGAAATATTTTACAATTTAAAGGTATAAGCATTTCAATAGTATCTGTGTTCTGTCATCAGTTTTTTTTCATTACCTATACTTTAATTTAAGAGTTAGTTATTATTTTAAAATTTTAATATTTTAATATTTTTTATCACTTTTAAATTAAAGTAATGGAAAAAAACCAACGTGAGAACACAGAAAATATTTTTAAACTAATTTTTATAGTAGGTCGATTTCTTGTAGCATTGAAACTAACATAATATTAATAAATGGATTATGCTGAACTCCAATTTATTATGTTGTACTTATTCAAGATAAAGACTAAATATGCGAAAATATGTTGGTTAGCCTAAGCCTAACCTGGTCTCTGTGACCCACACGCCACGTAGCGAATTTACCTTCAGCAGAATCAATCTCATGTCGTTAGCTTTAGTATTAGAGAATTAAGTATTTTTAGTATTTTTTAACTTTATTTTTACTATTTTACCATAAGCTAAGAGCATTATATACTTATTAGTATTCTTAGATTGGTTTTCTATATGATATTTCAATTTTAAAGCGAGATGTAAGCATTTTCAAATTGTAAAATGTTATCTACTCATAACTTGCATCGAAATTAAAATATCGTAAAAAAATCAATGTAAATATAATTATATATAACTTATAAATTAATATGTATTAATATATTACATAGATAAGTACCTACGCCGCACTAATTGTCAGTCTTTCAGCAGGTAGACTTCTTTTTAAGACCTTTCCATTATTATAGAATTTAAGCAAACCAATTAATTATAAAAATATTTTGTCTGGACAGGTATCGGTTTTCATACTGTCTTGACCTTTGATCCAATAGCCGAAATGTTGACTTCAAAGATTTTTATTTAACTGTTTTATCATATTATTATAATGTACAACTAAACTGTACTATATTTGAATCATTTACAAGATTTCAGTTTTTGTAAGATGGATCTTTAGAGTTCCAAATCATAGTTCCATTTCATAGACGCCCAACAATTCCATATTTCCAACGTTAATTATTAACTTGACCAATCAATTTTTTATTAAATTTTATTAACGTTCTGCACAATCATATAAATAAATCAAATTCGTACTGCACATCACAGCCACACAGTACACACGTTTTGAACAACATAAAAATGTATGCAGTACGATTAATTATTATTTATACTTATACTTAGGTTTAGGTGGCCTTAGGTATTTGTGAACATTAAATAAATTCAAAATCGTTAGGTATGTAAATTTCATAAGTTTCATAAATAAATTATTTTAACATAATGTACTTTGTCAAGGGGGATTTCGGAAGTGAAAATATTTCGTAAGTGCTACCAAAATAGTTTTATAAAATATGGTATTGCTTAGGTAAGTACCTACGCTTATACTACACACATTATTATTATATAATGTACAGTATACATATAGACATATAATTCATATAGTACTTATACACTAGAACTAGATAGTACATTACCTAATTGTATATACTTATGTACATTTATATATTTTACTCGAAATAATTAAAATGCATTGAATTTATATGCATACCTACTAGTTATCTGGCATAGGTACTTATTGAGACTCGTACCAAAAAACTTATAAGTCAAAACACTTTTTGGTTGATTAAAGGTTGAAACACGGAATTACATTTATATGTCTAATCGTCTATAAAAACGAAGTACCTACGATTATTATGATTAATGAGTTAATGATTAATGCGAGTACCTATAGATGTAAAGTGCAGGGGATAACACTGAAATCAGAAACACCGAGTGTACCTATTCAAGTCGATAAATTAATTTTTCTTTAATAATAATAATTGAAATAAATTTTAAAATGTTCAAGTAGGTCCTACCTATTTATCATTTATTTAGAAGCAGTAGGTACTTACTATATTATACTTATATTATTTTATTATTTTTAGATTTCGACGACCACGTCACAATCCGATTATTATTATTATTATCGTCATCTATTCCTCTGGAGTTTCGAATTGATGTCGGCTGTCACATTTTATATAATATTTTGTTCTGATATCATATGTGTCATCGTGTATACGCCGACAAGGCGATAATGGCAGCGAGTCGGGCAACGGCAGTGCGTACATTGGAGTTTAGTCGTTTTCGCAGCGAAACGATATTGACCGATGAAGGTACCTAGGTACCTAGGTGATATATTGCCGCGGTAATATATAGTTTATAATATTCTAATCGTATTATTATTATTACTATTATTATTATTATTATTGTTATTTATATACGAAGGCGGCCGCGGCGCTGACAAATTTCAAACGGAAAAGAAATACCAGCATTGACCCGCATTTCAATGAATTTTTTTTTTCTACTGCGGCACACACACACGCCGCACGTACACGTATATTTTTTTACAACAGCTGCTGCATTATTCTTTCGAAAATCACTTGCAGTGTTAACCGCGTGTGTATAGATGTGTACGTGTATATGTACGTACATAACGCATATATATATGCACATAGAGCAAGTATAAATTATATATATATATATATAAATACGTATAATATGTAATAGTATTACCTTAACGCGCGTCGGTGGCAGGTGGTTAAAAACGCGCCGGGCCCGACTCTATTCACCTGCCAACAACAGCAGACTCGCACGAGCCGATTAGGAGGTCTTCTCTTATTACACAATTTATTTTAATTTTTTTTTACCTATTCTCTTTTCGCCCTCGATTATATGTTAACTTATGACCCCTATTCTCGCAAAACCCACACAGCACAAACTATACAAACCATCAGCTCATTTGCACCATGTTTTACCTATATATTATGCATACATGTATTATATAGGTACCTATACCACTAGTACAATATTATTCGGTCGCAATCCGTTTCGCGCTCTCCCATCGTTTTTTCCCTTCTTTTAATTATTATTATTATTACTCTTTCCACTCACGCCGTATATATTATATACTACTATTATTGTTGTTATTATTATTATTACATCCGTGCATGTAAAACTGGCGAGCGCCGCTGTTATAATACACATCATAATGAGCTATAGTCGTGTTTTTTACGCGTCTCGCATTTAAAAACAAAAAAAGTTACAAGTTTTCAGCCGCGTCGGCCCTTTTATTTCTCTACGCGGCACGGGTCGTTTCCGTGTCTGTTTATATTGTGTCGAAGCATTTTAAATCAGGTGCATATCTGAATAATTGCCTCAAGTTATCTGGTTTCTAAAAAAAAAAAAACCACCTGTATCTCTATGTTTTACATATTGATTAATTTCAATTATACTTTCACATTTGTTTTTTTTCACGTAAAATGAAATCACAAAAACCTTAAAAAAAATATTATTCCTATATAATATTATATATTTACAGGTTTTATTATGTAAATGTTATAGGAAATCGGTACATTCGACTTTAACTAATTGCATCTCGAACATCCATGAATACACGTAGGTAAATCCAACATGCATAATTATTACACTACAACTATTCACAGTAACAATTAATCATTTTTGGTTTAACTCTCGAGTGTTCGTGAAAATAACACCTAACCGCAACCACCAAGTTTTTATAGTATAGAATACATAGGTACATAATAATAATTACGTAATAATACATAGGTATATGATGCAGCTTACAGGTCGTATCACTCGAACGTATTAAAAAAAGGCGGGAAAATATTATCAGAATATGCAGCTGTAAATTATTTGTTATCGAAAAAACATAATAATCATTTTTACATTCTAATAAAAAATTGTGGTAGCAATAATTACTATCGTTTATTTTACAACAATGATTAGATAAATCCATGTACATTGTAATTTACGCTGAGAAACTGGAAGGAGTAGGACGGTACCTATTATATTACAATATCATGATATTGCAGTATTATTATTTATTAAACAAACAGATTAACAATGTAATTATTCTTAAAAATAGGCTACTCTACTTCAAGTTTTAGCTATTTACCAAATAAATAGATATAATAAACGAAATATACCTAAATATGGATAAGATGTTTGTGTATTGATGAGAGGGGGATGGATATCATCTTTGTCTCCTTCTGGAATATACTGAGCGATAGAAAAGAGACGTAAATATAACAATTTTTTGAAATAACAAATTGCAATTTAAAATGTTTGAATTTAGCACATTTTAAATTTGACAAAACAGTCAATTTTTTGCACAACATTTTTGAACAGTGATTGTTTACTGTCACATCAATTTGTTTATTCACTTAATATAGTATAGGTACATATATATCTACAGTTAATATTTTAAAATTATGTTAATGGGTCTTATCATCAATAATTAATTACAAAGAAAAATAATTTTTAACATTTTTCAAAAGCACATTTTTTTAAAATCAAAATCATCATATTTGTGCACTTATTTTACCAAACCTTTATGAAAACAAATCATTAATATGGCTTATTAAATACAATAATTACCATTTAATTAAACGTTTATTTTACACCTTAATATAGACATACACTTAATTGAATTTTCATTATGCAAAATTAACAATATTAAAAAAAAAAAAAAATTATAATATAACAACTATAATAGCAGTATACTGTAATGATGACACATACTAGAACACTGTAATATTTATTATCCGGAAATAATTCATATTTTTTCTTACAGAAATTTGAATTATGAATAATAAATGTAATGTTTAATTTTATATACCATTTAAAATCATATTATGACGTGATCCCTCAAATGCATAGGCATTAATTTGATTTATTCAATACAAAATTTTAATTTTTGACGCATTAGCTCAATTTTTTGTCGTTTATACACGTTGATGTAAATTCTACTTCAAATTTAAAAAGTAGTTTGAAATATATTTTACACACGTCTAAAATAAACACGTCTAAATGTACGATGTTTATTTATAAATACAAATTTTGTATAAAATTATGACTTTAGAAAATAATCAAATAAATTAAAGAAAGTGTTTTTTTCTATTGAATGTAGTTTATATATACAGTCGTACATACCTACAATTTTTGTTAAAATACTAACTAAAAATTAAGTTCAAATTAAGAATAAGATAAAAATGTTCATGGTGTCAATTCTATAGCAATTGGCTGATCCAAAAGTACTGAAGGTTTTAAAGATCTTTAGGATGATTTTTCAAAGCAAAATATATTTTAATCTGTAATTAATAAATTAGTTTTAAAAAACCCAAATAGTGAGTTTAAATTGTAAGCCCCTACTTTTTGCCACGATTTGTCATGCCCAACTCTGTAAAGTGTAAGGCCTCGATATAATTAATAGTATAATAATCAGTGACAATCAATAATAATTATTATATTATGTATGTACTATCGATGATTATAAATTAATATATTTTGTTACACCTAATACTATTATAGGTATATTAATATAATAAAATAACACATATTTTGTTAATGAACTATATTATCGTTTAACCAACGATAATGATAAAGAACATGTTCTCGAGCAGCCACACACACACAGATATAATATATATATTATATAATATAATAATATTATGTTATGCCTACATGCATTGTAGTTGTAAGCCACACTAACCTACCTGTGCTGCTCTTAACGCCTAAGCTCGATACTGTGAAATTTAACAACCATATAAATATAATACTTAATTAATACTCTGTTGTTGTTTTGCAACACATTTTCACGAGTTCAATGTAAAACGCAAGTGCAGTATGGCCGCCGTATTGGTACATATTATTAGATATGAGTATTCCAATTAATTTTTATAGTCAGTGCTTATATTCCATTACGCACGTGTTTTAAAAAAAAACCCGGGCCCGTGTCTTTTAGAACCGTTTTATGTATACACATATACACATATCCAAGTAGATTAGAAGTCATAAATTCAGTTATTAAATATTACGCACTGCCGTCTGTAAATAGTGTACAAAAAAAACCTAAACATTAAACTTGACAAGTGTTTAAAAAACATACTTATAAATTATGTTTGATAAAATTAATTTGTATAATATATACTATAATCAATAATACGTATATTTATTTGGTGCATTTGAATATTATTTCGAATAAGCCACGAAACACGCTGCAGGCACATATGGACAAGATATTGTTTTTGTACTTTTCATAAAAGTAAAAAAAAAGACGTGAAGGTGTACATTATTCGTTTGTTTGTGCCCAAGTCAAACATTTCAGTTCCTTCGAGTTTTTAAAATAATTTTTTTTTTTTTAAATAATCATTTTTTTCGTGTTATGTTTTTAGTTTTATATATTTTTTATTTAACATCATAACCCTCGGCATTTTATTATTAAATGTTCTGTTAAAATGTAAAACCTATAAAAAAAAAAAAAAACCAGACGACGGGCATGCATGCTATAAGTATTACCTACGTCGTTAATCATTATATATCTTCATTACGATATTAATCGTCGAAATATTAAATAGTATATGAGTGTTTGACGATAGAAATAACGACAATTATTGAATTGCCGTGATTATTGAACGCGAATGAGTATCTTATTGATAAATACCTATATTATTACACTGCATTTTAAGATTAAAATAACCTCAGTAATAACTGAGTTTTTAAAATTTTCCCGATATTGTCGTTGTACAAAAAAAAAACACGGATCTATTCGATTTAAAGAACGTTTTTTATTTTATTTTAGGCGTATTAGGCACTATATAAAGTGCATTGATTATGGCACTCGGCTTTGCAGTAAAAAAAAAAAATTAATTAAAAATAATATTCGTCATTGTGGCTACCAGGCTACCATTAATTGTAGGTAGGTACATCGAAAGCAAATTGAATCGCACCACGAGCAACATAATAATATTGTGTGCTTTACGATTATTTGTGTACAGAACACGGCGGCGGTGGCGGCGTTACCCTGCGTACATACAACAGATAAGTAAAATGCGTTTTATTTATTATATTATATTGACGTACATTTAGGTGGTAGCTGCCCGCATGCAGGCTCGAGTGCACAATTATATACGCACGCGCCCGGGTCATAATAATATTATCGTTAAAACGACAATAATAATATAATATATTATACCATATTTTGTAGGTAGGTAGTAGGTACACTCTACATAATATTATTAAGTACTGTTTATTATTGTACTGTCCCTTTCGATATTCATATTATATTCGCAGACACAATATATATATTCAAACGCGTATAATATTCGATTAGCGACCCAAATATAAAAACAGTAAATAAAAAGTACAGGTAGGCTAACCGTGTACCGGAGCCATCGCGTAGTAAAAATGTAATAATTAGTAATGACTATGAAAAATATTGGCGACATTTTCATAAATAAATATTTTGACTTTTGAGTAAAAGTCGCTGAACAATAATAATATTATCGAAGCAGTTAATACTGTATACCTATTATTATTTTTTTGTTCTTATACTATTATAAGAGCTATTGTTCGTAGCAGGGCTTGCAAACGTTAAAGTAACTATTTATGTATGACAAAAAACGATTGAAATTTGTAAACGTAATTAAAACGGTAAACTATAAACAAAAATAATTAAATACCACAAACCAAACCATAACGATTAACAAAATGTATAATCATTAAACGTAGCGCAAAACGTAATATTTATAGAATATCATTAAACAAAAAATAAACGAAATAACTCAATTTACTTAAAAGTTTTAATCAGGGATCGTAGAAATATTTATTCCGAGTTATTTATTTATTTATCATACCAATCAATCCAAGAATTGATAATATTCCGTATTCGGGCCATTCCCCGCATTAGATATTATTATTTTAAACACAAAAAATGTATAACTTTTTAGTTCTTAATAACGATAAATACAACGATTGTATAATGTTTAGATTGTAAATAACGTAAAACGCAATTGTGATTTTAAATGCCAAGGTTGCAGTTTGCAATTGTTAATAAAGCGTTTACTACTATGAGCGTGGATTTTTTTCGGCCACACGTGTGGATCAAAGCAGATACGACCAAATTTTAAATCGACTCGTGTAAAAAAAAAATAATATAAATTGAAGAGTTGCAGTTATTGCAGAGACGACTTGTACGGAAAATAAATTAATGTGCTCCCTACTTCGGAGTCACGAATGATCGCATTGTAGTGCATTATTTTATTACACTATTAGCTTAGATATCTAATAGTTTTGAAAACAAATAATAATGAATCTGCAGTGTGGCATTAAACTTTAATGCCACCTGGTGCAACAAAAAATAGATTTCACATTTTCTTTTATGTCAATACGATGATATTATATTGGTAGTACATAAAATAGTAAGTAACTTTTCGTCAGTTAAAGTTGTAAAACAGAACCAATAATGCTCTTGCTCTTTTCCGTGGCATTTTCCTGTTTTATATAAAAAAAAACCGGCTACAAAAAATGAACAAACCGATGCATTGATTTTTTAACTACCTGAAGCCCTCAATACATATTTTACTCGATCTATTAAAATAGTTCTTACATTTTTGTTTATATAAGTCTCAATTGTTTTCTTAACACGAGTTTATTGTTCATTTCACGTGTAAAGTACAATTTATTTACGATCAAGAAATATTATTATGTGAAATATACATGTACCTACCTATATGCTATATTGATACAGAAGTCGGTGTGGGCCTCAACAGTCAATGGAAATATTTTATTATACGAAATAAGGCCCCTGTCCAATTGTAAAATTATTAATAATATTATGGTATATAGTATATACATTTTATAGGAAATAAATCAATCGTTATATTTTACAATTGGAAACGGTTTAAATCTACGTACGTACGCTCTTTCGTGACGTCGTACATATTTTTTGAAAGTATCGATTTAAAATCTGTTTTGAAAAATATTTAAAAAAACACTTGTTTGTTTGTTTCATTCTTATATAATGAACAGAAGTCGGAACACAGAATTAACTAACCTGCAAACAATCTGTTTAAAATCACTACGTGCGTATATTATGTTAATGTAACCCGACATTGTTGAATATACCTATACATTACGAGTTGAAATTACTGTGTTTAACATAATAATATACCGAGCTTATAAAATTCACATATTCTATATTATTAGTACCTAGTACCTATCTATGGCGCGTACCGATATACCTATTATATACTATATACATACCTATAGGTACACGATACACATAATATTATATTAAAAAAGCGTGCTACGTGTATATAATATACATATAGCACACAGTATATACAAACGTAAGTATATTGTATAGTTTTGATACAGATCGTGCAATTAATTTAGGCGACGTTTTTATCGTCCCAGTTCACCGAGCCATGCTGACCTTAATCTTGTAGCGTCTCTAGTATTGACCCGAGGACTAGACACAAAACGGACACGACTTTGGATCTTGAAAATAACCGATTAAAGGATATCAGTTTCCGTTAATTAGTTTATTAAAACAAGTGCCTCCTAATATACGAATTTTGAATTACAAAGTATATATTATATTAATGCGCATTTCTTATTATGATATTTAATTAAATTATTGTGACCGGAAATTCAATAATATATTTTATGTTTTTAATTGTTACATATTTATTTTTATTTTAATGAATACATTTTGTATCTAAAGTAAAAATAACTCAGAAGAAACAGCAGATAATATTGAAACAAGGGGAAAATATAAATAATTAAAATTGCAGGACGGGATTAGCAAAAGTCTTATGCAAAAAAACGTAATGTGTAACAAAAAACAAACCGATGTGATGCGAAAAAAATGATTTGTCTTAATAAATTTATAAATAAATTCAAAACTATTGTTTGAACGGAAAAATTATTTTTATTTTGGAACAAGCATACGGCATACCTACTACTTATTTGTTTTAATTTAATTAATTAATTCATTCATTAAACCAAAAATAATATTAAAAAAATTATAAGTATTTTACGTGAGGATTTTGGAAACTATATCCTCCAAATTTTGATTATTGCTTTTCCATGTATTTCAATATTATTTCCCATTTCCCTTGTATTAATAAATATTTTATTAATTTATTACGATAGTAACTTAATTGACCGTTTCGCAACAAGTCACCAGGTTCCTCGTTTCAAAAATACTGAATTTTCAAACAGCCTACGGCATTTTATTATAATAATATTATAATATCTTAATGTAACTGGGTAATAAATAATAATATTATAATATATTAATAATAAATAAGCGTGATACGAAGTCGTACGTTAAACACACACACACACACACACACACAATCGCGCGTCGCATGTCGAATTATTGTGTTTAGGGAAATCGGTTTTACAAAAGATTCACGTCATATTATTTATCGTGTGTGTGTGTATATAGGTTAAAAATAAAGGTACCCGCGCAGCATAATAAATATTTATCGGCAGATGTTTTCGAACGTGTTTCGTTATGTATACATATATAAATATATATATCTATATGTGTTATTATACACGTCGGAAAATTAAATAAAAATAATAAACCTAGAAACAACGCCAATAAAACCTGCAGTAAGCATATGCAAAGCGCTCATATTATATGTGTATAGCATTGAAATCATTGTCGTCCCGCGTCGTGATGGTACTTATACGCGCGTTATAATATCGTGTATACGCATATATATATATATGTTTGTGCGTGCGTGTGTGTGTACAACAAAAGCCCGGTTTAATTGCAATTATTATTGCTCGGGTTGCGTATGTATAGGTGTACATTACCTATAAAACTTGTGTAAAAAAAAAAAAAAAAATCGATCTCTCTCTCACACACATTGCGCACATAATATGCAAGTATATAATATATTATAGAGGTACCTCTACGCACGCGGTGCGCGACGAGTCATCTGAAACACCTGTTAAATCTAAATAAAACAAAGAACAAAAAAAAATAAAACCGCTAATATCTATTTAATATGTTTTCTCTCGTACCCAGCGTCGTATATTGCGATTGCATTGGTTTATTAATTGCCCGCGTATTTAAACACAATAATATCTGCTTAACGCACGGTGGCGGCGGCGCGGCGGCGGCGACGGACGTCAAGGCCTCGTCGTCGTCGTCAGGTGGTATCAAAAGCCTAGTATAGCTATAATACTATAACTACACATGCGTAGGTATATCTACATAATATTATCATACTTACGGCCGTAGAATATATAATAATAGTAATAATATGTATTATACGATCAATATAATAATTGGCGCCATAATTTCTATTCAAAAACAAAAACCACGTGTGCGGTATATATATATAGTAGGTATACTATAGTTTCTAATGTTTCTATATTACCTACAATAATGTGATGCACATGATGTATTAATTTGTGCATAGTTTTTCACTCAAAGTCATTATCACGACTCATTTAATTTCCTCATTCTCGTGTACTTCTCTCCCCGGGAATCTAATGGCGTGTCGCTTGACACGTCAATGCTGTGTAGATACTTGTACAATAAAAACATAACAAAATAAAAATCATGCCGTTGGATTATCTATCAATGGATATATAGGTTTCTCCCTTTTTTTGTATATTGTCCTAAAAATTCTAAATAATGCACTAAAAATTAAAATATATTTTTATTCTTAATAATTTTATTGTAAATGATAATTATTGATAAATTATTAAAAAACTTTTAAAGGACTGTAAAAGAGTACAGACATAACTGATCAGTTTGGACTTCTTTAATCTAAAAAAAACAATTATTTCCATATACAGTTAAAATTATTTTTAATAATTTGATACGAGCACCTACTTCATAAGTTTGTTAAATTTACATAAAAACCATGTAAAAATCTTAAAATACAATTTCAAATTCAAATTTTGGATTCAAAAAATGCAAAATAAAACTTCTCTTTCCGATTCAAAAATACACGAAATGTATATGTTATAGAACGAGCATCGCGTAGCTCGAAAAACAATGCAAAGTTTCATCGAAATCCCAGGCTTAGTTATAACAATCATAATAACAATACTTACTACTTACTACTTATAGTTTCTTTGAAATTTTAATTATAGAAAAGTTAAAACAAACTTAACGTATTACACGTTTATATTAACACTTTCTTAGTAAATTGTAGGTATAACTTTTACCCTGCAATTTTAGCAGTTTGGCAACAAAATTAAAAACTCGGATAACGGTTTAGGGGTACGGTTGTCGGTTTGTACGAGGCCGACGCAGATAACAGATGTTTCACTTGTAGTCATTGTATATTGTTCGAGGAAACCTCGATTTCCCACCCCTAGGACAAAAAAAAATGTCCTCTCGTACTCGTGTGCGTCTGCACGGATGTAAGTAGAACGGATGTAAGTACGTATAAAACGCTAATATTTATTACAGAGTCGTTGTCATCGCGTTTTTCTATTCGCGCAGGTGAAAGCGCATTACTTCCCCGAACCCCTAATAGTGTTTCGACTGTCGTTTTGGATACAATAAAATAGCCATGTTTAGTATATTATTGTTATTAGATAATATTATGTAGTATAATGTATAAATAATATATTTTATTGGCAATCAATTCATTTCCACTGCAAACAATATAATAATACTATAATATTATATTGATAAAGAGAAGAATACCTACATAGGTCACTATTATATACATTTCAGGTCCTTTCTATATTAGTTTAACCTAAAATACATATTATAATAAATATTTATTGTGCTTAGTAATGCATAAAGACGTGCGCACGGACGCAGCAGAAGGTTTATGTGCTAAAGGTACCGGCAGTTTTTGTTTAGGTCCAATAGCTATTTGGTAGGACCAAAATATTACAATATTTATATACATATTATATTAAGGTTGCATTAACCAAGCATGCTCACCACCTTTAAAAATTCCATAAATATTAAAGAATATCCTTTAATAGTTAATTATTTAATTTCTGATTTTTGGAATTTCTAAGTATACCAGTATCTTAATACGTCTAATTTTAAAATTGAATCTTAATAAGTATACAAAGTAAATTAGTTCAGAAAATATACTAAGTTTGAGTTGGGAATATATAGATAAGTACATGCATAATTTTTGAGAAACTTCCGTTTCTCGTATTAACTTTATTTTATAATCATATTGGAGCGACGAGTACCTATAATATTGGTTTTAACAATGATGTGTATGTTTTTTTTTATACTACAAACAATATTTTCACAAACAAAAATAAAAACTCACATTATTGTAAAATTAATACATCCCTCGCTCCGTTCAGAATCTATAATATCTATTTCTCTTCAAACACATTTAGTTATTTTGTTTTAATTAAAAAAAAAAATATTGATCATCTAATAATAATAATTGATAATTGAAACATTCTACTATTACTTAAATTATCATAATATATATTATATTATACACAATGACATTTTCAAAATATTTAAGCAAAATTAAAATTACATATACATAGGTAATTCACTTTTTTTAATTTTTTAGATTTTTTATGAATACGTTAGTAAACATTGTCTATCGGGTTCATTAGATACTTGTATAAATATTACCTCTATTTTCATTTTCATCTTCACTATGACTAGGACAGTCAGCATAAATATATATTAGGCATATGGTTAAAATTAGGGGTTTTTTGTTTACTTTATAAGTCACACGACGCTTATTTCTTATAGTCAAATTTAAAATAAAACAACAATTAATACGGTTAAGAATTTAAAATATGTATTCTAAAGTTTTAACCAATCAAAACCCTTAATTTGTTATTGTGCTTAGAGTTCTTTGATTTGTCACGACCTTACCTAACCCCGAACCTAATATGGTTGATTAGCGAATAGGCCGCCCGCCACCCGTCACCAAGCCACTGCTGTTTACAAATTACAACATTTCTAGAAATTAATAAACAAAAAATTAATCAAATCGTCTTTGCCGGTAACATTGTGTGTCTCTTACAGTTAAAAGATCAACTGTATAATTTAGACGGCACTCGGAAAACAGTTTGACAGTTCCTTTTTTTTTTACTATGAGTAATTTAAAAATGTAAGACTTGAGATCAGTAGGTATATTTTATTTAGAGATTTTCTATACTTTTATAATTTTTTCCTCTTATTAGTCATCGCTAAAATAGCTACATGGTTTCGTAATGTCGAGTAAATATATTATAAAATAATGCCTATTCAAATTATT
Source organism: Neotoxoptera formosana (assembly GCA_022818045.1). Lineage (NCBI taxonomy): Eukaryota > Metazoa > Arthropoda > Insecta > Hemiptera > Aphididae > Neotoxoptera > Neotoxoptera formosana. Next base: position 71,905,902 of record CM040630.1, read on the forward strand.
TGTGAAATTATACTTGAATGTTTAATAGTATAGGTATAGACTTTATTATAATATGTAATGGTATTATAATATTCAACATAGGGTTATCCGTGGATACTTGTCCTTGAAGGTGAACATGCTTATACGGAGGAACCAAATATAAATCGTATATATATATAAGGCCGAATTCCCCAATGTCAGATTACTATCGATATTCCCCAACGTTCCCCTTTAACGTAGCGAATTGGGGTGTTTCTAAATTGAATTTCACTAGATATTGGGGCATAGTAATTCGGTCATTAATAACATGAATACGGGTATACGATTATGTTCTTTTTCCGAATGCAATTTCAAAAAAATCAGATGTACAAAACATATGTACCTATACTTTCAATCGTGTTTAAACCAGGGCTTGCAAAACGTTAAACGAGTAACTTTATGATTGTAACGTTACAATAATATATGACAAAAACCGATTGCAATTTGCTAACATAATTAAAACGGAAAACGGTAAACAAAAATAATGAAATACTATATAAAACAAAACATAACGGTTAACAACATTTATAATATATCATTAAATAAGACACAATGCAAAACGTAATTTATAGAATATCATTAAAAAAAAAAACAACGCAAAACGTAAAATCCATTTACCTATAATATTAATTTTTTCGTAGAAATATTTATTCCTCGTGATTTAGCAGTCGACATTAGCGATCAATCCAAGAATTTATTATACTTCGTATCCCGGGCTATTCCCCGCATTAGATATTTTTTTTAACGATAAATGATAAACGCTAAAGTTGTATGACTTTTTAATTCTAAATAACGATAAACGCAGAACATGTATATGTTTAGACTGTAAACGGTAACGTAAAATTAAATTTTAATTTCAAATGCAAGAACTGGTTTAAACTTGGTTGGGATATAACTCATCTGTAACGCGTCTCATGTAAATAATTGCTTGAAGTAAAAATACGATTCTAATACGTATATTGTTGTAAAAAATGAAAGTATAGGTCTATAAAAGAAATTATAATAATAAAGTCTGAAGATTTTACTTTGTTTGTTTGTTTGTTTATTTTAATTTTAATGAATTATTAACATGAGTTATTGTCTCCCAGTCATTATATGGAGCTGGGCAGCTGGTAGTTATAAGAATATTTTTCCTATAGAGATTCCTCGGAGCATCATTTATTGACATTTTTTATGATTTATGTGTCCATGCTGTCAACGTGTTATGGCCCATGATTTTGGTGCGTGACATTTGTGTGGTTATATTTTGATAGAACATTTTTAAACTAAAGAAGCTTTTAATGTGAGGTTAAGTGACAACAATATCATAATATTGTATATGTATGTATTATAAGTCATAACTTTACCTTGATGGTACATTTAATATTTAAAACAATATAATACCTAGGTATTGTATTTGCTTGGTTAAGATTGGAGTTCGCTTCGCTTGCGACATCTCACATTTTCGTTTTTTTTTTTTTTTTGAGGGTTGTAGAATATTCCAGGCAAGATTTTATTCCGGGAGGAACATTTTATTTATGAAATGGCGAAATGAAATACATATTTTTCATATTTTGTTATAGGTATTTTACAAAAAATGACATATTTGACATTTGTTTAACAAATAACATATCATTATCATATCAGGGCATATTTTCATCTATATAGTATATAGGCACATATCGTTTTCACATAATTTTAGAGAATTTTTGGTAATTTTAATAGCATTTGACTTAAATTTTTAGAGCAATAAGCTAAAAAAACCCTTATTATATCGCAATATGATACAAAATTTGTTATTATGCGAAAACAATAGTTTAATAGAAACAATGTTTTTCTATCGTATTACGAATAAAAAATTGTTTATATATTCTTAAACAAATATGTAGGCATTCGACATTTCCTTATCTTTTATATTATGATTTATGTAGAAGCAGTTTTCCCAATTGTTATTGAAATAATAAATTACATAAAAGGAAATTCGGGCAACAAATAAATTATGTTCTTATACTGTTTTATATTATTTACCTATCGCATTAATAGCAAAAAAATAAAATATTTAAATTATGTAAATATTATGCTAACGAAGAATAAAACAGGTGATAGGTTTTAATAACCTATTACAATATAACTCTACTGTTTGTAAAAACCTTGCATATTATTTTTAATTAAATGATTTTCGGTCTAAACTATTAGGTAGGTACCTACCTTATATTTAAGCAATGCGATAATCATAAGCAATTATGAGATATTTTATTACAAGATCTAAATATTTTCTGATATGAGTTAATTAATCTAGGTACCTAGGTACCCATTAGACGTTATTTGCGTTTTAATGTATAGATGTATAATAATTATTAATCATGTACTTTATAAAAGGTATAAACTCTAAAATTATTTTACTAATTTAGGTAGACCTAAGACCTATTAGTAGTGTTTTGGTGAACAAAAACGCGTATAAAATATAATATGTGTTTAGTAATTTTTCAGTCTACTTGTACCTATTATATTTTCATATCCTGTGTTCTGATTGAGTGTGTGAGCTGAGTTCTTCCCGAGTAAGTTAAAATAGATAATACGAAAACAAAACTAATAAAAACTACTTTACTAGGTAATTAATCAAATCCATTATACTTACGATACAATTTAGAAGTTTATCCGATTGACAATATGGTTGCAAAATGATATGGTAGTAATCAGTAATGATTGATTTATGTTCTGTATAGAATTTATTTTTAATCAACCAGTTGTAATTGTTTAATCACATTGATTTTATATTTGCGATTATTTATATCATTCGAGGTGATATGTGACAAATATAAAGTAAATATTATTTAGTTGATTTTAGTAGCTTTTATATGTCATACAATGTTGATAAGATAAATTAAGCGCCATTATTTATATTTTTTTATTTACTTTATTATATATAGGTATACCCATGTATACAATTAATTTGTCGGTTTTAATATGTATAATTTGTTGACAAATATTATATACAGGGTATTTTGTCAATCAACGTCCAAACATTTTCTGAAAGACCAACAATAATTGCCAAAAAGTTATTAAAAACGTTTCTAATTCATTTGACGTTGTTTTCAAAACCATTAGCGGGATACGTGTTAGCATCAAGTAAATATTGAAGCGATTGTTTTATTTGTTTTATTTTTCATAGATAAAAAAAACAAAAGCAATTTTATCATTTATAAGTATAGTTTCGAGGGAGATTAACAATAAGGGTCGTTCAATGATATAATAACAGTCAATTGTAGTTTATTTCCACTGCAATTACATTACCGTAGTCTATGTAATTATATACAGTATGATAGTTATAATGACAATAAAAAGGCTGCCACTGCGTTCATAATTTTAAAAGTGAGAAGAGTGACTTTAATTTTCTAAATGTGCCCAAACCTTACGATTTTGTTGAACAACTTTTATATTGAAATATATCTTACAGTGGCGGATATATTATCCTAGTTCTGAGGGGGGGGGGGGTGAGAATTTCAAATTCACAAAGGTAATGAGGTTCAACAACTCCCTTTATTTTTTTTAGAAATTTATAACTGTAGTCGGCACGAATAATAAACAACATTTGTTGGTTTTAATTTCTATTTCTTAAGAATGTTAAAATTATTATTGTATACGTGCGAAAAATTACGATGGTATATAAGGTACACTGATTAAGCTACTGTTGGCCGTCGGGGATTCTCTTATTTTGGCTTTGAGCCTTCAACGCCATCAGGGCATCATCAATCTGAAGATTATTTACCTATATAAACTCTTAAGTATTAAGTTGTAGGTAATATTGTATTGATGTAGGTATAGTGGTGCCAAAAATCCTAAAGGGAGGGGGATGGCGATCCACTAATTTCCCCCCCCCCCCTTGATATCTGCCATTGATAACTAATTATATAACAACTTTTAACTTTATGACATTTTAAAATTAAATACTTTCTTTTTTCTAATAACTCACAGAAGTTGCAAATTATTTATTTTAATTTTGAAACTAAAACAATAAATTATATTTTTTAATTGAAAAATCTGTCGTGATTTTTTTATTTCAATTTTTGCCTGAAAGGAAATCAGTCTTTGTGCATGTAGGTAAAGGAAAAATTGGTTACAAAGTGAGGGAAGTCATGAAAATATTATAATATACAAGTGACAACATTTTAGAAAATAATGAGCAAAAGTCACAAACAGAAGTGGAGTGGCAGCCCTGCAATTATACATCGGTTTGGGATATCTGCAGTATATTATGTATGCGGCTTCTAATATGTGGTCGGTTCGAACCCGTGTATCTATATAATATGTTATAATGATCGATGAATAGGACCGGCGCTCGAAAATTCCGTTTCCGGGTATAACATTATTATATACACACACACGCACACACACACACAGACACATATATTATTATAAGCTTACCTATAAATTACTACACGTCAGACAGTGCACGTTATACGCATATACCTTTATTTGCAGAGGCAACGCCATAAAATAATATGTGGTGTATATTATATTTTGTTGCTCGAACTGTGTATATAAAACCCCTCAGCGGCCACAATGACGATCGAAATCCAAAAATGTTTTTCTTCGCTAGATACCGGATACATTTCCTAATATACACCAAGGTCCTTCGGCGAATAACCGATGACCTGCGGCGTCCACTAAGCTGACGGCGAATCACTTATACGCGTATTATATTATACACACACACACACGCTGCACACTTATTTTGTATAGTCTACCTATGTCACTACAGTTTACTACAATACACTATGGACAATGTGCACGCCGACGTGGCCACTCGATTTATTGTTTAAGCCTGCAGACCCGACTCCACTGACGAACACCCACGGGTCGTAGGTTAATCCGTCGTTTCTTTATATTATTCTTTTTTCCGTTATACATATTATTATGTGTGAGTGTGGGTACCGCTTCACCCCGTATTATATTATATCGTTTTATAATAGCACGCCGCGACGTGTATTATATATATATATATATATATTGTAACTCGCATCCGAAGCGTATCGGACGTGACCGATATACCATCGTCGAGTCAACACACATTTTACGCATCGCATAACAATATTATTATTTAGGGGCACTATGCGTGCAGTACAATAATAATAATAATAATAATAATATCTGTGGCGATCATAACACAGCGCGCACTGCAGGGCACGCGTTGGCGCACGCGACGACATCTTGTAGCGTGGATGCGGTGTTTAATTTTGTTTTGTTTTCCGGACGGACGAGCCGTGCCCGCGAAACAGCAACACGTGGTGCGCCGGGGGTTGCATTTGCGGGGGGGTGCACTCGCGAGGGGGTGCGTGCGCCGGGGCAGTGCGTGCCGGGAGCGCCGCCGCCGCGTCCTCTGGTCGTCCTCTGGTCTGCGGCGGCGGTTGTGCGGCGTCTGCCGGTATAGCAGCCGTAGCGTAACGGTTTGCCGGCCGCCATCTGTTGTATAGGTACACACATAATATTATCACGTATAGGTACACACACACACGCACACACATGTGCGTCAGTATACGGTTATAATATTATTATTACATAATATACAAGCATATACACAGGTATATAGGTATAATATACACGCGTGTTTCGTATATATATATATATATATAGGTACGCGGATGCGGTATATAGTCGTAGAGAGTAAAGAGAAGAGCTGCGGTGTACCGCTATATATAGATGTGCGTATTAGTGTATATAGGTACTTATATATATATATATATATTAGGTATATACCTTTTTTCCCTCTCGTTAGGTTAGTTTATATATATATATTATGCACTCGCCCGCTCTCGTGTGGGGGATTTTTGTTTTTTTAATGGAAAGACGGACAGACGTTACGATATACCGTATATTATAGGCGTATATATATATATATACGGTTTGACGGAGGCGGCGGCGGCGGACGCGTGCCCGCCGTTAATTAATATTATATTGTAAAATAAAACCGTCGCACTCCCCGTTACAGTATTATTACGTAGTGCGTATTTTATCGGTACTTTTATATATATATTGATATTTGTGTTACGGGTAGAATATTTTGTGATATTACATTATATTATTTTACTCGTACGTCACGGCCGCGGCGGCGGCGGCGGCGGCGGCGGCGGCGGTATAGTATAGAAGTCGATTTCGATTTCACTCTGCAGTCGCGCGGGAGGGTATATAATACAATAACAATTTTTAATCGCGTTTATGTGACGGCGTAGGTGCGCGGATGCAGTATACGCCTAAAACTCCGTCCTGCAGCAGTACCCAAACCGCGGGCCCCGGCCAACTGTAGCCCCGGGTGACAACGCGGTGCTGGGACGCGGTCAGCGGGCGCTGTGGTCGAGGGTCTAAGGGTTGGCAAACTTTAATCTATTAATTAATTTGAATCTACGCCGAGATTTTCTTACGATTTTATAAACGTCATTATTTTTGGTTGGATTAGGTAAACAATAATAATCCGTCGATGACTTGAGTGTGTTTATATTTCATACCTGTTTATTAATTGAGTGGGCCTCGACGTTTTTTGTTTTCACAAAATCGGTGGTCCGCACAATCAGGGCCGTCCTTAGGATTTTCGAGGCCCAGGGCGATTACTTGTAACATATTTTAGGTATTATATATTTATATCTATCTATAATATAGATATATTATAATATGTTTATAGATTCTATAAACATATAATGAAATCAATAATACTTATCACACAAAAAATTTGTTAGGTACCTCCCTAATTATAATTAAAAATGAGGGTTTTTTTTATAAAATATTATAATAATCTTGGTGAATAAAATAAAATAATTTTATAGTAGACTCAAATAAAATGTTTTTCTTTATTTACTCATATTATATAAATCATTAATCGTCCCTTAATGATATTTATACAAATTTGCGTTTTAATAAAATAAAAATAAAAAATAACAATAAATAACAGACAAATTAAAATACTAAAAAGTACAATAAAAATCATTTTATTCATCAAAAATTAATTTTTCTGGCTTTTAATTCTGTGAACTTCTCAATAATATCATTATAGTCTACATTTTCACACAAATCACGTTCAATTGAAATAATTGCTAAATCAGAAAGTCGATCTTGCATCATTGTTGTTCTTAAATAATTCTTAATGATTTTTAACCTCGAGAAACTTTTCTCAGCACTGGCAGTAGTTATTGGAAGAGTTAATAATATTCTTAATGCGATAGCAATATTCGGAAATGGACCACATGCTGATTCCATTAAATCAGGACACTCGATAGAGGTTTTTTGTTCAAAATTCTAAAAAATATTTTTAACTCGTCAAAAAGTTCAATTCCATTTAAATCACAATTTTCACCGTCCTTTAATAATATTTCTAAATCCATACAATGCTTTCGTAATGTTTCATCTTCAAATTTTCAATATTATAAAAAAATCCAAAGTTTCATCATCAAGGCTAATGTGCTGCGATTACGAGAATATTGTATTATGGATATTCCAATATTTGTACGTTGAACTAACTTCGTTATTTTTATATATTTTTTCATATTTACTAATTAGGTATATAAAAGTGATAAAATATACAATTTAATTACTACAAAAAAAAAAAACAATTAAAAAAAAAACGTGAGGCCCCAAATTTAAGCAAAAAGCGCGAGGCCTAGGACCTGGGCCCTGCTCGCCCCCCCCCCTAAAGACGGCCCTGCGCACAATTAAAAAGGTTGGGTACAGCCGAGTTCTCGCCTTCTAGCAATTCCATCGTATTTTACCTGCTATGTAGAGAGCGGCCTTTTACCGCCAAAAAACCGGTCTGCAGTCGACTAACGCATATAGCCGGTTTCCACCAAAAATGAGATACATTCCATTTCCGTTTCCGGCAAAATGCTCTTTGAAAGACGACGGTGCTAATATATAAATGTTTGTATTGTACAAAAGAGTAAAAACGTACCTAACAATTAACAACATCATGAATGTACACAACAATAGAAATATGTTCGAATCATTATATATAAATTGAATATAAAATGTCTGTTTATTTTATTCACAAAAATAACAATAATTAGATTAAAAAAAATAGATAATATATTATAACAGTTTTGTATTAGCTATTATAGGTTCGACTAATAGTTTAAAAAGCATACACTTCTCAATTCTCGTGACCCTCTAACTTGAAACCCATCAGCGGGTCGTGACTCGTGACACATTGTTTGAGAAACGCTAGGTTAAAGTAAAGTAAAGTTGAATAAACTTTTAGTTAACAGTGGGTAAAAGTCGCTTAAATATGTATAGAATGTGTTGAGTTGTACATCACACTGTGCAGGTCACTGTGATGGATGTGTTAAATTTGAATTAAATGGTAAATCATTATACCTACACGGAAACGAATCCAAGTGGAGACGTGTGAAGCCAATATATATTGCTATCAGTTAATTTTCAATCAGTAATTATAGGTAGGTTGAACTCATTTTTACCAAAAACAAATCACATATGGGTACCTATTATATTATACCTACTATAAATTATAATAATATTACTAACTGTCAAATATTAAGTTATAAGTCGATACTTACAAAGTTACATACCGTATGGATGTGAATAAGTTCGTGGTATAAATAACTTAAAACTAATCTAAATATTTTCAACATTTCATTATGTATATGAAATAATAATGAAACTACATCCTACATAATAGCAAACAATTTCAAGTTCCGAAAAATAATATTTTTTAAATTACAACAACGTAACTAAATTCGTAATTATTCGTTTGAAAACCAATTCCGTTAAAATTTAACTTCAACCACTTAAAAAAAAATTATTATTATTTTGCCCTTGAATTTTTAAACTGATGTAATTATAAGATCATATTATTAAGTACTAGCTATCTTTTATTAAATTTACAAGCTTTTTGACCTGCAAGCACAACATTTTTATTAATATATATTTTATAAGGTGTCTTGAAAAAATTTACAGCTTATAAATAGGTTATACATGAGTTTTAATATTTTGAAATTTCGTTGAGTATAGAAAATGATAATTTATGTATCTAACAGAGAAATGTTTTAAATGACAAAGGTTAAAGTTCTTTAAATTATAACAAAATAAATAAAATTGTTGAGAAATGTGAAATCGTTAGTTTTCTTATAAATATCCAATAACATAAATATTTTATTCTTATTAAAAATTTTTCTAATGCTTGTAAGAAAAACTTACGAGAAACTTTGACATGTATTACATTTTCAAACCTTAGGTATTAAAATTAACAATTCTATGAGTTTTAAACTACAAAATAATTTGAAAATGTTCGCAATTCTGACAAATTACGTATGTTAAAATTTGAAATTCAAACGCTTATAAAACAAAACTACACCTATGTTTTTTCGATATTTTTAATTTCCTTTAAGTTATGATGAATCTCGTATTTAATTCGTAAAAAACTCACTTGGTTTTATGAAACAATGTTCAATACATCTCAGCTCATATTCTAAAATATAGTCATATAAGTAAATTATAGTTTTAAAAATGCACACAGGTAAGTATCGATCATACTAAAATAGTTTATTTTAAATGATAGAAATACATATGAGTCAAATTACCACTAATAAAAACCTTATTAACCTTATTAAAAAACATATGATTAAAAAAATAACTGTTTACTGATAGATAACTATATTAGTTATTACTAATAACTTATTAGTTTATTACCACTATCGACGGTTATCGCTGTCTACACTGTGTACCTATACATATATTGTTGTACTGTTTTTTAGATCGTTTTTACAAATTTCAAAGCACTATGATATTACTTGGTACAAAGTACATATTTTATAAATCGCTTAAAAATAAAAATCATTGGTTTCCAAAGTTTTTTTGGTGGAAACGGGAATCGAGCCTTTTTAATTTTCGACGAAAACCGTCGATATTATTTTGGCAATACCTGCTATACCTACCCGGCCAATTACTTTAGAAAAACATTTTACCAGCGATGTTGATGGATAAATCTATTTATATCTCGTGAATCATGATTATATACCTTTATATATTATATACGCGTATGTAGTAGCTTTTTTTAATAACCAAAACTATATTATACGTAAACGATTAGCGCAGTGTGGTCATCATTACTTCGGAGAGTTCATCGCCCAACGATGGTTTTGGACGCTTTGGTAATTTAGATTTGTTTTGGATTATTTTAAATTATTTGTATTTAATATTTTTAACCTACCTGGTTGTTATGAAAATATAATCGTAAGAACGGATAATACCGAAAATTTGATCTTCGTTGTTCGCAGGAAGGTCTGTATATAGACATATAAAGTGTGTAAACGTACCCGTACAAGACGTTATGTTCGATACACGAAAAAAGTGTGGCTAAACATATGGTCACGTCCCGTACACATAGCCCATTCGGTTAAACAACGAAAAATACGTCGAGTGAAGCCACAAGTAAAACAGTTAGCATTGAACTGTTAAAATATTATGTGCCTACGTAAGATAATATGATATATAATATTAAAATAATAACAACATCATCGAAATACGTGATTATTATGATTTCTCAATTTGGCCAGTCAGTTTAAGTATTTTAAAGGGCGAAATGTTCTCGAAACTTAAACTCATTTGATTATTGAATATAATGACGGGTACCTAATAATAATTTACCGACTGCAGTACACTATACCTATCGATAAGCATTGCGAGGACTATAATTTAAAGGGACTCGTGGGCTTAGTCGCATATCTATTATCACATCGCCTTCGACCACAATCTTTTATTGATACTCAACAGTAATAACACCAAAGTATACACGAATTTATTTTCTTTCACCGTCCAACCAATGTCATATATCTGATACAGGCATAGAGCTAGCGATTTAAAGTGATATTAACCATTATTATTTAGTATAATATGCCCTATAGCTGCGCCTTATTTTATTTTGACAACTATACCACCTATCTTATTAATAGTCTATTTCAGAACGAATATTATTTTGCTGTCACTCGGTTGAAAAATATCAGTATTTTCCATCGCGGTTCTTTGCCTTCTATACGGTGATACTTTAGATTATTAATTTTCAGCCAAGTTTGGTTTCTATAATCTTAAGCACCGTGTACAAAACTACAAACAAACATATTTTTGAGACTAACATATGGGTTATAATTATCATAGGCTATAATATTGTCTACGTACCAAATATGTTGTTGAATTATTTGATTGACATTACAATTTTATAATATATAATAAATACATTAGTTTATTAAATTATTGTGTTGTTCATACTTTGTATTTACATACATATGTCACACGTAGGACGTAGCTATACCCACTTTTCGTTATTGGTTGTTATTGAATCGATTGTATTCATTGAATGGAACGAAATCGAATTTTTTATATTTTTTTTTATATGATTTGACCCTTTTTAATATATTTGTAGATCGAAGCGTGTACGTTCAATGACTTATGAAATATGTAGGTTATACGTGAATATGTATATTATAAAGGTATGTATGTGGACTATCCAAAAATAATATATTTAAGTAGACTTGAACGATTCGGAAATGGACATGGATTTATACCACAAATATACAATATTTGACTTTGAAAATATGAATGCTTACAATAGCTATAGTGGGTATCCAATACACACGTTTAGTTTCTTGGTGTGCATAATATATTTCAATATTTGCACCATGAAATTCTTTATCATATTATTTGTTATATTATATATACATGCTTTTGTATGAAAAAAGTGTTCTCGATTTTTCAAATTTGATTATGCACAATATTAAATGGACGAATAAATAAAAAATATGTATTATACTTACAGTAGACGATATAATCAAAGATATATTTTACTCGAATCTCGGACATTCGTCAAAATTATCATAACGCATCATTAAACCACAAAAGTTATAAAATCACAGATGTTTTTGCGCACAATTAATAATATGATGGTAAACGTGAACATTTTTAATCCATAAAATCACGTTTAGGTATAATATTATATTTGCTGCTGGTAAATGTAATCACCGCTCATTTTCTCATACGGTTGAACGGCATGTGCCGCGTGCGTCCATATTTCGAGTTTCGTAAATTCGAAAAAGATTATTTGGCGAATAACAATTTAATAGATTAATATTGCTGCCGAAGTGCCGAATATTATATATGGATCGAATTTTGGGTAATGTTTAATATTGACTTAACTACTTAATAAGTGTGTATGGTCGTGTGCACATTTGTTGACTTGAAATCATCGTTTTTGGTTATAATAATAATAATGTAATATAATCACATTTTATTTTATCCACGGCGCGCGGCGTGTCATTCCGTTTTCAATTATGTTAATGGTTTTTTTTACCCAAACTTAATTTATTCTTCTGTTGATAATGACATTAATACTTTTGTTTTTGAATTATTTCGACGATCGTTAACTTTCGCTGCACGTATTTGCAAGCGTTTAATACGTGTGTAGGTAATAAAACAAAACAAAAAAAATAAATCATATAATATGAAATAATATGGATGAAACAAAATTAGTGGTATAAAGGTGGTAAATTTGAATAATCGTTTTATTAGACTAAATTTAATGTCTATATAATACGTCGTGTATTGCAAATATAAGTATAGCATGCAACACGTGTAGGTACCTATAATAATATGATAATAAAAAAACTCATAAACTGACTTAGTATAAAAATGTTATAATGTTAAATCGTTAACTATTTGTTTACTTATATATTATATAACTTCTTTTAAAGTATATATTTTTGTAAAAAAATCCCTCTCATTTAAATGTTAAGGTTTTAAAATATTTTGCTAGGTACTACTTTTTCATTAATTAAATAATATACAAATAAAAATAAAAATACCTATAAGTATAAAGAATTTATTTTTGAAAAAAATGGGTATATTTAAATCATATATAGATAGGTACACAGGTACCAAACGACTATAATAAAGTATATATTAAAGTTAATAACATTTAATACTTAAGTCTATATTAGTATGTATTATACACGTGTGTATGTAGTAACGTATATACATATGGTCTTAAAATGAGCTACTGTGAACCGAAAAGTGTTTGTTCAATTGAACGAATGGAGATTACACATAGGTAGGTACCTGTTTTAGGAATTGTATTCAATGTACAGACTGTGACTTAATACTTAGCAATGATTATATAAAAAAATTACACAGTTGTGTAAACAACGTATTATTTATGATGTCTTAAAAATCTATTTCGACTGTCAATATGATACAAAATATGTTTTATACGTTATTTAGTATAGGCATTTAATCTCATGTGTGCAGAAATAATGTGAATAAACCTTAGAGAATTTACAGGGAAACTTTTTTCTTTATGCTTAAACGTTTGATTAACCTACTTTGAAAAATTAACTATTAAAAATACCTAGGAAGGTTGTAGGTAGATGAAATGTAATTAATTTATTAATATATTATTACAAAGGTGTTTGAAACATCTGAGCTTAGCACAACCGGAATATTATAGTTTAGAAAATTAATAAGATCCCTTATAAAACCATTATTTATATTATATTTATAAATTCTCTTTGTGGAATTTATAAGTTATATCTCAGAATAGATGAAAATATATCTCTTCTACGGTGTTATATCTAAAAAATATTAAAAACGTTAATACTGAAAGTTACATTAACACCAATATCATGCATTTATGAAATTATGAACCTCGGTTGGCCATATTTATTGTGAACACGTTAAGAAAAATAATGTAATACAGGTACTAACAATATTTACTTTAAATTCGTTTTAATTTTCCTATACCAGCTAAATTCCGATTTTTATTACATTTAATTTATATTTGCATTGGCCACATAGGTATTATATTGGATTCGTGTTTTTTCTTATTATCTACGAATAAAAATATCAAGTTATTTACCGACCTACTAAGCAATTGGTAATGTTATTTGAAAATATGCATTTTTAAGAATCTGTAAGTACCGGTATTAACCGGAAACGGAATTTGAACCCTAATTTTATAATTTTAAGAACCGGAATCAGATTCAAATTTTTTCTTTTAAATATTTCCGAACCGAAATCAGCATCGAAAGAATTGTGAGGTTTTAGTCCGTGGTTTATATTGTTACAATATACGTCTTACTGCCCATAATATAGTAGGTACCTACATATTATTCCTTACACTTGCAAAACAACAATAGCATCCGTGTTTCTCAGAAATTTGGTTAACTTGATGTCGAAAATGGCTGCAGCCCCACAACTTGTACTTTTACAACATGTTGATGAATACAAAAAAAAACACACACACACACACGTATAATAATAGAAATACGAATATCGGAGACTCAGTAAGAGTTGGCTACAGATAATATTATCTACGGACAATAGACATTGGACACGGCACACAACAATCGCCTCTGTTGGTAGCCGATGATCCTTCTAAGTCCACAGTCGATATCGTATCTACTATTTCTACCGTAGTTCTAATTTTTGGGAACAAAATAATATAGAGTTAAGCCAGATTCACAGCTACGTCGTGTGTCGTGTACTATCGACAATCAAACAGCATTCTGATCGGACGCTACTTTTTTGTATCTTGTAATAACCAAGTTGTAACCTAATATACCAAGAATTGACTACGTAACAACTTCTAAACAAATATGGTTACTATAGTTATAACCATAATTACCACGCCCACGCACAAAACGATACACAAGTAGCTGTGAATCTGGATTTCAGTTGAAAAATCATAATCTATAGCCGTTCAGAACGAATGTCGGGCCGACGACTAATCTGTACGTCAAATTGGAAGTTACAGTAACTGAATGGTTTATTATGCAATAGAAATTTTATAACACCATTATTCCAACTTCTGATTTATTAGTAGGCACTATGCACAATTATGCGATATGCAGTAAACTATGAGAAATAGTGAAACAGTCAAAGGGACAAAAGTGATTTTCAAACAATAATATATGAAGTGGACAGTGGTATATTATGAAGAGTACCTATAATTACTCGCTTTAAAATAAAAATATAAAAAAAAACCTTTGATATTCACAAGATATCATTCTTACTTCTAAATTTGATAATAAGTAAATACTAATAATAAATATAGAAATAACAATTCGCTCTAAAATTAAGCATAACAGAGTTAAATGGATTATCCAGAACGTTTAATTTGCTATATATGTTATGTATCGGATGTGTATCGGATCTGGACAACATAATATGCGGGTGTACCGCATTCTTAATTCAAAATGTGTTATGTTTAATTCAAAGTATGTTTATTATTAATATTGGAGGAAAAGACTAAAAAATAAAAATAATAATTTTTTGACGTTATTTCTCATAGGAAAAATATTATATTCTCGGTAGATCTTTATTAAAACAGTTTGGCCAATCCTGTTGTACTCTGTCATCTAGAAAACATGCGACGCAACTCGACGAAAATGATAGTCTGCGCATCCCTACGTGACACTCTGTCATTGTGGAACCGGTTTCCGAGGTAGTATGTCTAGTGAGGATGTCCAGATTCGATGTTTTCTGTTGCCTGCAGACAGAGTATACATTTATATACACATATAATATTATACTCCGTACTCACGTACTCCAAAAACAGATTGAAAAAACCCCACGAAAATCAGACGGCAGGGAAGTGGAAGAAATACCATCTTCGACGATTGTTTTTTTAGACCTACCTATGAAAAATGTCACAGTTTCCGGATCGCCTGCTCGAGTATCGTAAAAAATACGGTTGCGATTTCTTCCGCCGTGCTTATCGCTCGGCTTTATTGTTTCACTGGATTTCGCCCATATATGTTTCAGCGGTAAGTATCCGAAAGCGTCCGCCGTAAGTCCGTACTCCGAAAACCACAGTCGGCTCGGCCGAAGTCCGCATCATCATAATATTGTATATACAACACGGAATCAGTTGATTTAACCTTTTTTCACTCATTTTAATTATTGTTTATTTTTGCGATCTATGATAAAAAAAAAAACAAACAAAAAAATCTGATTGATAAAATATTAAAATATACTGTTTTGTATGGGTAAGAATGGAGTGGTTTTTAATTATTCTGGTATTATTATTATTATAATTATATATTATATTTATATACATTTTATTTAATCTATTTATTCTATAATTTTTCTACACAATATGTTATATCACCGTCGTGTGTTCGGCCACTAGTACTGCCGCTGTTGCCGTGAAGCGTTAGGTGCGAAGGTCATACGCCTACGATACCCGCGACCGTATACCAATTTGTCGGGACACGACAGACGACCGTATCGAATGAATTGAATGTAATGTAATATTATTTTCATAATTATTAGTATGGTGGTATTCCGATTTCCCGGGGAGGCAAGGGTGCTTTCCTTGAAAGTAAGGGAAAACATGTGGTTAATATTATTATTTCAACTACTAACTGTTATTGATTTATAATATTTTCTATTAAATTTGTCTGCCCGATTTACATGCTAAACGGCGCTTAAACTCTATTTGTTCCCAAAGGTTATGATGATCATCGGTTAGCTACCGACCTAGGAATTTATTTTACGTGCGTGAGCATATTATTTTTGTGTTTGTATATTATATATTGACAACGATTTAAGAAAATATGGTAAAATCGTTAAGTCAACGTACCTATCGTACGGAGACAACCGAATTTACAAAACAGTTATTATTGTTCGAGTGTATACCTATATTAGGTATATAGGAACTACGTACAATACTATAATCGCAATAGGCGTAGGGGCAAAGGTCATACGTGTTTTATATCGACCGTATAAGCTGCAGGTAATGGAAATGTCGATTATTACCTAGATAATATAGGTACCGGTCAAATTAAAATCTGGACAGGTAACTTTTCTGATTCTTTCCACACACAACATCAAAGCATAAACGATTTATACTCACCTCAGACAAAATATTGAAACATAAAACTTATAAACGAATGAGCATAAACTAGGTATAATAAATTAATATCCTTCCTTAATTTAGGGGCCAAAGAATTTTCAATAGTGATTTTTGTCGTATATACGACAAAGTTGTTTTTATTGACAAGTTAACTAACTAAATCTAATCTTTTTTGTGTAATTAATGGTCTAAACTCTTTTCAAAATATTCAAGCTAGGGAATATTTTTAGTTTTGTTTAGGTAAATATATATTATAAAAAAAAAATCAGACACTCAATTCGGATACAGCCATTTGATAATAATAATTATACATTTTATAACAACATTGGCAACAAATTTTTATAATATAACCATATAGTTATTATATAGTGTCACGTTTAAATGTATAATATGGAGGTATGAGAAGTTAACACTAAATTTGAATACACATTGCAGGCGTAGATCAAAATTAATTTACAGCAAAAATAGGATGAAAAAGTTATAGTTTATGCGTCTAGCTATATTTTCATGTATATTTTATCCCGTTACAAAACAGTATTTTTAAATTATTATATAATTATAGAACTGATATGAAAGTAAATCATTTACATGTCCATATCAGTGCTATACTATATCAACGTGTACTATATAATATAGTATATACTGTTATGCGAGTACTATTATAGACTAAGACTATAATATATAGTACAGGTAAAGAAGACTTAAAAGTAGGTACGTCATATAATAATATATTAGAAGTGCACTCGTTTTCGACCCTCTACCTAATTCGCGCCCTAAACCTGGCCAACGCAAGTCCCAAGTATTTTTTTTTTTTTTTGCATCAATTTAGAACTACGTAGGTACATTCTGTTTAATATTTAATAAATGAAAATGAAAAATATCATGCATAAAAACAGGTCAGAATTGTTAATTTTTTTTATTTGATATGCTAATAAGTAATAACTATAATAGTAACGTTTTACAGATTTTAGTCTGATGACTATTAAGATTATTTTAAATGTAAACTTTAAAATCCAGGGCTTGCATTTGAAATCAAAATTTTGTTTTACGTCATTATCAATATAAACGTTAAATAATTTTAACGTTTATCGTTATCCAGAATTAAAAGGTTACACAACTTTTGGGTTTATTATCTATCGTTTATCGTTAAAAATAATATTCAATGCAGGGAATGGCGCGGATACGGAATATAACGAAGTCTATTGCTGTATCTCATGGAATAAATAATTCTACGACACCGATATTATAATTATTTAAGATAAATTAATATTAAATGATTTCGTTTTGCACTATTTTTTGTTTAATGATTTATCATAAATTTTGTTAATCGTTATATTATTTTCATTTGTGGTATTTCATTACTTTTGTTAACTATTTTCCGTTTTAGAAAACTTTTACAAATTTTAATTGTTTTTTTTTTTTTGTCATACATAACGTTATAACCAAGGCTCGTAAGTTTATGCATTTGCATATCAATCTTGCTAAGTTGTATTTAATGCTAGATAACATAGAAATCCATTTCAAGGTACCATATGGTTAAATATGTGAAGTCTTATTTTGCATGTTTTTGCATATTTAGAGGTTTTTTCCTATTTGGCATATTTAAGCATATTTCTATTTTATTGGGCATATTATAATTGATTTTGATATTCCTATTGATATTATTATATAAATATGCATTTTTTTATGGAAATACTATGAAAGAATCAACAAAAGAGCGATCGTTTATAATTTTTCATTAGAAAATTAATATATTATATATTTATATAAAATGTTTGGGAATTCGATCGCAACATAAAATGACTGAAATGAAATAGCTATATAGTATAGTAATTACTACATTCAGTTTAACAGTGTTTCAGTCTAAAAACAATATGTATAAAATAAAAAAATATACGATTTTTCTAAGTAATCATTTTTTAAATGCATAATTTTAGATATTTAGTGCACATAAATGCATATCTTTTAAGGCATATTTCAATGCATATTTTGCCAATTTTGAGTGCACAAATGCATGCCTATTTAGGCATTTTTATGGCATGAACTTACGAGCCCTGGTTATAACCATAACGCTACTATTACGTTTGCAAGCCCTGTTTATATAACTACCTATATTTGTGTTATATAATGACAATATACTATTCGTTCAACGATTACGTTCACGGCCTGCAATGAACATTGAATTGTGTACGGCGGTGGTAGATAGGGAATAATATGGCCCTCCAAAGTCACCCCCCCCCCCCCAACCCCTCCGAAGATAACAGCGCTCCCCTCGTATATAGGTACTCTTATGCACACGATAACTCTGCATTAATAATAATAATAATATTATGTTAAGTGCCCTATGTCGTTGTGCGTTACCTTCGTTATACGGCAAGCAGTACCTATATATAATAGTAGGTACTTACCTATACTATCGCTTATACTTCGTAGTCACTGGTGCTAAATTTCAATGACAAAATTAGGGGTGCTAAATCCTCATTTTAACTGGTCCAAAAATGGCACACCACTTCAAAACTCGGCGTGTCCGTCACCCCCAGTCGCCCCCCCCCCTCCCCGAATCGCGGCCATGATCGTAATGCATATCGTTCGAGTACCTAGGTATCAGAATATAATTATCACAAAATATCGTATTGAATATTCGAATCGTACCTATATAATATTATACTCGTATTTTTATTGTGTGTAGCTCGCTAATAAAAAAAATATTATCGTAGCGGGACCGTCGAACGCCGCCGCCGCCGCCGCCGCCGTTTCTCCCGCCACCGTAAAATCCCCAGCCGATCACCGGCGTTGGCGGCGGGGTACCGCGTGCGCAGAGTTCTCCGACGAGCCGCCGCCGTTCTCCAATCACAGGTCCTGTGGGCGGCGCCCGTCCCGCCGGACGGCTCGGCGGCATCGGGTCCACCACGCGCCAGCGTCAGTCAGTCGTCGTGAACCGCGTTTGTGCCTCCGTCCTCGTCGCCGTCGTCGTCGTCTATTACAGTCGCCGCCGCCGATCAGCCGAAATCTCAAGACCAGCCGATTTTTCACCGTCGAAGCACCGCATAGGCCCAGATTACTCTCAACACTCGTCTGCAACGATCTGCACAGGTAAGACATTTAATAATATTTTATAATATATGCTTTACCTGTTGTCGTTGTCATTTTCCGACCGGAAATCGTAACAGTTCGCGCGATGGGACCCGCGATCGCGGTGGACCGTTGAAAGCCTTTTCCTTGACTATTAGTACCATGACCATTATTCATATTCGTCTATATAGGTACTATTATGATAATATTTTATATTGGATTTGCATGGCGCATCTATATATTATAGGCAAGGTTTTTCGGGACGTCATTTTTCATTCGGAACGAATTTTTTATCCGCGAATTATCGTCATAATTCGACACGCCTATATAATATGACGATAGACATTACATTTAATTGCTTTCGTGTACTAATATTCAAGTTTTATCGCACATGACTTACGCACTAATATAATAATTGTTATAGTGCACTTATATTATAGGGACGTGTACCTATACCTAATTAATGTTCGAAATAGATTTATGAGGGGACGATTTACAATAAAACTCTTCAAAAATACAATTTTTTTTGAGAATTAAATTTGTTTAGCAACTTATCTTATAATTTATTTATTTTAACATTTTGATGGTTGTTTTTTATACATTGCAAATATGAATGAATTATAACCTAATGTTTTCTTAAATTATAACATCACGTACCGATCTACAGACGTACGCGTGGTATCATAGGTAATTTAATAATTTTTTTCGATTATCAACAGATTGAAATTGTGATTAAAAATACAATGAATTTACTCTGATTTGCACGATAAATGATTTGTCCATTTTCAATATTAACGTGTAGGTACATGCATGATACTCAATCTATACATATATGTATATATATATAAATAGCAATAACAATTTATATACCTACCCTCGTACTCCGGTATGGCAGTTCCGGACTTCTCGTTATTTTCGATGCCATAACCCCGTGATTATAATAATCGACAATCGCTATAAGAACTTAAAAAATGAATCATGCTAAAATATTATTCGGAAATGTTGAGCCTAAGTATACGAATTGTATAACTTGATGATCCAAATAAAAACGTTGAAAATAACGAATTCTACGAATATAATACGAGAATATTATAGGACCACGAGGGGTAGTAAACAGCCATATAGAAAAAATGTATTTTGTTGAAATTCTTATTGCCTCTGTAAAAAAAAAAATGTCACCTTTCAAAAGAACGACAGATGTGGTACCCGCTTAAGTCCTTTGCAGGAAACACAATAGGGAGAATACGAGTAGATTAGATCGATACTTCGGATCTAATCCTGTAGTGATTCAACATGGAGACCGAATACATACCATATAGGCGTATAGAGGCGTTTGTTGTAGAGGAAGTACATACCTATATAAATAACAATAGTGTGCATATACATAGACGTTTAATACTATTTATTTATCCGCGGGTAGGTATGTACTTTGTAACAGGAAAATAAGTAAAATGTATAAGCAAAATCAAATTCATTCATCGTTGTAGGTTGATATAATATATATAGTTGCTTATATATTATTCTTAATAGGTTGGTCACTATATAACCTCCCGCAGTCTCGTTTCCCGTTGCATTAAATTGTCTTTTCTATAAAAACTTGACCGTTCTTTTATAATATAGTATATTTTCTTTTGAATTTCGGGTTTAGGTATTCTTTCACGTTTACTTCAGACGTTTTAAAATTGATATACAATGGATTATTTTGACAGATATATGTTTAGGTATACAACTGGCGTTTTCTTTATGTATAGAACCCAACTAACAACGTATTCTATAGTTTAAAGAATACTTACATTATTGGCCGAAAAAATATCTTAAAGTAAGGTGCTTCGATATAATATATTATAGCATTAACTTCCGACCCAGTATAAAAACGATTTTCCTGCAGTTCCATTATTATATATAGGTACCTAACAACAATTCTGTATTCATAATATAATACAACCATTATAACTACTACACGCGATGACTCTCTAGCCTGATTGTACGCATTATTTCTGGACAGTTAGATCGAGTCACTATTAATATATTGTTATCGTACATTATATAAAATATATATTCATATAGGTACTATATTATACTTTATGTATTTATTGTTATATAACTAGGAAATTGAACTATAGTACTATATACTTATTATTGTCTTCTTTTTTGTCGTTTCAAAATTGAAAAAGACCATTGGTAGGTTACACTGGTCGGTCGTTAAGAATTGTATTTTGAACACGTTGTATGTATATATTGTGTATGAATAAATAAAATAACACGGTATTATAAGAAACTGCGGGTACAATGGTACAATTTTTCAGTTCAAATAATAGTCCTCATTGTGATTAATTAGGTCGGCCACAATTGTATTTTATCAAACATTTTACGGGACAAGCCCTTTCAATACAAAAACATAAAATAATGATCAAGACCAATCAAAACATACAATACATTAGTTTAGATAAGGTTAGGTACTGGAACCTAACATATTGCACATATACCTAATAATGAAAAATTTAAGTTTGAAAATAAATATAAAGCTTTGGTTCTAAAATATTCGTGGGACATAAAAAAGAAATCAACATATTATTAACAATTTAAATTACATAGCAAATGCGCTCTAGAGAAAAATCTATAATTTTTTTTTATTTGAAGGTATAAAAATACATTTGAATTTCTAACCCAATAAATATGCATATAATTACCGGTTTTACTTATTAATAAATTTTAACATTTAATATTATTATTAAGAAGACCATACATACCTAAATAAGGCGTCAGATAGCTTACGTCTTACCATAAATGACTAATTATAAAGTATAGAGAATCTCTATAGAAATAGGTTAATTTAAACCAAAAGCAATTGGCTTTAGTAATTTATATTAAATATTGTCAACCAGTTTATCAGTTTATCAATTGAATATTGACCCCAGATCAATGTTCAAACTCTGCAGTGTTATGCCTATAACAAAGGAACAAAAGAGCATTTTTTTTTTCAATTCTGGACACGTACGACTTGCTGCAAGTACAAAAGACTATATCACAGACAATTTATCTAAGGGATCTTATTAATGAATATATTATACCTTAAGTGAGACTATATTATCATTTCTTTTCTCCTATATATTTTTGCCCTCGCGTTGATGGAATCACACCGTTCGTTTATGTAATGCTTCTATATATCGTACCTCGACTCGAGTCGGCCGTCGAACGCGCTAGCTCCGTAGGACCTATTTGAACTTCAGACGTATTGTATAAATTATACTTTGAAATAATATTTTCTAAAAAAAAACCTCCCTATACTATGTATATACGTATTTATATTGTATATCATGTCTTGTGAACTGCGTAAATAATTCACGCAAATGATCCGCCGCGATGTAATAATTAAAAAATCGATGAAACCCATTGGTAAATGACTTCATAGGATTGCGCGGCGATGTCACGCCACAAGGCAATTAGTTAATATTTGAAGAGTTGGTGCTGGCCGCTATATATTGTTATGCCTATATACCTTATATATATGATAAAACGTCACAGACACACACACACACGCACGCACGCACATACATATATATACATACATACGCACATACATATATACATACATACATACATACATACATACATACATACATACATAGTACATACACACACACATGGTCATATTTGGAACACACGCTATACACCTCAGTGAACTGCGATGTATATAGGTATAATGTATATGAATTATGATATATAATACTCCTATATATATATAGGACATTGGTGGTTTTCGTTCGACATTCACATTTTTAGTTTATTATGCATTTATAATAAAATAATAATGATAATCGTGCATTGGATAAGTTTCCGTCTGCAATTTCTCGTTAGTGCATAAAAATTTATAGAGATATCGATTGTTTAATTGGTCTAAGTTTTTCGTCACGATATTCCTAACGTCTTGAAGCCTAAATAATGTAATAATATAATCATGCGTCATGTCATGTTAAATTCGCACGCACTGATCCCCGGACGGCTGCACAAATAATTTAAGTGGTCTATATTACACGACGTATGTGATAATGTTGTATGGGTACATACATATTTGGGCACTGTAAATAACTATAACTATATGTTTAGAATTTTCGCAAACTGGAAGATCAGTTGAAATTACTATAAAAAATAACAAAATAATTATCCGTATTTTTACTGTAATAAAAATAAAATGGCTGTCTGTGATCTATGTACCTAATAACTTGGTAACATGATTAAAAAGGTTTTATCTTTTACATCTGGCCAAGTCACAATATTACTTATAATTAAAATTCTTAATTATTTTATTATCTAAGAATAGTATTTAAATATAGCCTAATAAAAAAAACAATTTAGGATGGTTAACTCTGCGCAAAGACGGATATATCGTAGTAGGGGGGCGATCCACTATTTACCCCCTCCCGCCTCCTTGCTATCCACCGGTGACTTTGCGACTATGATAGGTAAACAATTAACTATAATTCCATAAGTAATTTAAAACGATTTTTATAACTTTATATTTGTACGATTAAAAACATAAATATTTTAATTTGTTCACAATTGACTTGACATTGTGGAAATTTTCTTAGTACCCATATTTTGGTCTTTTTTTAATATCGATTAAATAATATGAATTTATACTACATTTACTTCGTAAATTCTTCTTCATACTTTAAATGTTTATTTTATCTATTTAGTATACCTATCATTTAAATTTTACAGTTAGTCGCAGTATATTTATCGTTATTATTAATAATTTGTATATAATATATACTTTTTAAATATTCATATTGGCAATGACCTATTATATGGACACAATAGAAATATAATTTGTCTTCATATTTTTTTAACAAACCTATAGGTACCTATCCATAATATTACGTCTAAAAAACGTATGATTTCTTGCGGTTCAAATGAAATATTTTTTACACTCTGTATCACCTATATCATGTATTTGCTGCAGTTAGTTTATCCCTTTCTCATAATTAAGCGGTGATAAGGCGTGTGTTTAAATATACCCTACCCCTTCCATCCCACCGAACGTGAACCGTATCTAAATGTTATGTATACTTTGTACTTATTTATTGATCAAATTTCAAATTTCGAAGACGACCGTGCACGCCGTCGTTATTGCGATTATAGGTACCTCCTATTGTATGCAAATAGTTTCACAGAGTGTTCTCCCCGAGCCGGCTTCCCCCGAAAAAAACGCACACGTCATGGACGCATATTATACCTCCAAGGTGATCGTATCGATAGTGTCTCACAGTTTTCGCGTTTTGTTTCAGACGATCGTTGCCGATTGCCGACTGCGATATATCGCACCGGGGTCAGCGGCTCAAACTCAAGCTGCGTCAGCGCGACAACGCCTGTCGCGATATTTTCTTATCTCGGAATTCCCGCCTTCGCCGCCGTCTAACGCTGTGCGGGACAGACATGAAGCTGCAGTCGTTCTCGTCGGGCGGCAGCACGCCGTCGCCGCAAGGCGCCTCGACGTCGCCGACCGCCGGCACCAGCGTCCGGTGGTCAGCGGTGAACAGCGCGTTCTACCCGGTCCGGTCGGCCACCGCGGCCGCGGACGCGTTCGCCGCCGAGATGCCGTATCCCGCGGTGGCCACGGCCGGCCACCACATGATGCCGTACACGCTGTTCAACATGCCCGTGCCGCCGTACATGCTGCCGCTCATGATGCAGTACTCGCCGATGCCCGTGCCCAACCACCACTCGTTCTACGCGACCAACACCGGCGCCGAATACCAGCGCCAGGTCCAGATGCAGCTCAACTACATGCAGCAGCAGCAGAACGACAAGTTCCGCCAGCAGTTCTCGCCGGACAGGGCCAGCCTGGACGCGGCCGGCCAGACGCCCGAGATGGCCAGATTCGGTAAGTGGAGGGACGCGTCCTAACGCCGCAGCGTGTCGTCCGTTCGGCCACATATAATATTATTGTAATCGTCCGCCGGCAGTGGTGCCAAACTTCTAAAAATGTACTCGGACCAAATGAAAATGCAACAGCCCCGAGCCACCCCAGCGGCCCCACAAGCCTACTCCGTCCCCCTGCGTACCCCCCCCCCCCAAGTCGAGTCGAGCACTGGTGCATCAAAAATAATTGAGAAATAACAGCTGTGTCTAAAGTTTGATAACAATAGAATTTCTATTTTTGTCTCAATTCGTCACGACGTCGAAAATTATGTTTGACTTCGAAAACCCATAGTCCATATTATAATATTATAATATGGTTTCGAAGTAACATCGATGATGACGATAACGCAATGCACCGCCATGCACTCATTTGTTCAACGCACCTAATGGCTAATTTGATTCATTATTTTTATATTTCATTTCTTTGGCTATTATCATTCAACTGAGATAGAGAGAAGTCTCTGAACTACAAACTAGGTACCCAAATAAATAAGTATCTCTTATTTTCATCAAGTAACTAAGTATAGTTTATTATGTTGATTAAAATATAAAATATTGCAAAGACGTCCAGCTCCCCTCTGATTGCCGCGGCCGGCCCCCTTTTAAAAATGTGGTCAGGCAGTGGCCTGACCTAAACACAGGACTTGGCGCCACCGACTCGTCGTAACTTCGTCTCGTTCGAATGTAGGTGCCGTTGGCGCGCGTGTGTATAATGACGAGAGGATGTCAGCGGGCACAGTTTAATTTTATTAACATTTATTTTCAAAGTAGAATGTATAAAATCAAATGGTAATAAAACACAATACCGATAGATTGTGTCAAACCCTTAAAAATATTACCCTCCATATTTTTTTCGTAATAGCTGTGATTTAACTCTAAGATTACTCAAAAATCATAAATATACAACGATCTTACGTGAATGCGTTTTATCTACATATGTTGCGAGTGAGTCTGGAGAAGAGAAATAGCGTATTCGCTGACAGCCTCTTAATTATGTTATATATATATATTATGAGACGGCGTGCTTATAGTGACCACAAACGTTCATTGTTGTCGTTATTAACAACGATATTTTTGTCATTACTATAAGTACCTACTACTAGCCCGTTATAAATAATGCAGTAGTTATATAGTTGTTATTTCATTATTATAAGGTGATAATATAATTTCCAGATAAAAGTTTTATAATAGTATTTTCTTAAAAATTAAAAGACCTGTTTGTACGATACCGCCTTATAATAATAATAATAATATCTATGATAGAATCTGAAAAATATCGGGTGAACTCGAGTATTTTAATTGACTAACACAAATATTGTATGGGTAGGTACTACGGTGATTGGTCTCGATACACCCCCGCGTAAACATGTGAAATTTTAAATTGATTTCTTACGGCAAGGCAACCATAAGCGTAAAAACAATGACGTACAATTAATGTCTTGTAATAAAAACCAATAGAAACATTTTTAAATTTCAAGTTTTTTGTAGTACATTTCGTTCTCTATTATCATTATTGAACTCCAATAGATATAACATTAATTTACTCAACATAAACAAATTTTGAATAACCTTATTACTTACCTCCACCTCTTTTTTGGGGGGTGAAGGGTGCAAGCTGGGCCTTTACCAAGCAGCCCTGTTATAGTAAGCTATCTTAAATACGTTCATAAGCGATTCGCTCAAATCTTACACTGAAATCGTTGTGAGTATAAAAATATGATGGTTATAGCGATTTCTTCATGTTTTTGTACAAAAATACCTATGTAGATGCAACAGTCCTTCCTTCAAGATTTATTTTGAATCTGATAGCAAGCTGCCACTGTCATCGGCCGTATTTTATTTCCTCATATTATAATATACACATGTCTTATAATAATGTACTGCACGATGAGTGACATTAGCTACCATATAAAAAATACGCTATACGACTTTGTCGTCAAATATTCAACCCCGAAGAACCGTTTACATTAGGAATCATATAATAATTTTTGATTTTTTATATCATATTTTATATGGTATACTGCAGTGTTTACCTGCGTATTATGCTCATACGGTTATTGTACTACATATAATATATATATATGTATATAAATCCATTATGCAGGGTAGCTACCTACCGCAGTCGACTACGAGATGGCTATCGTCGATAATCATTTAGGTATTTTCACTTTCATGCCGACTATATAATATGTATACACATATTATATTATATTTACATAATTTATGCGACAACGACCCTTGTCGCATCACATTATAATATATGGCACGATATTATAATATTATTATCGTTCTTTTCCGTCATATACGGAAAATAAAACTGTTACTTTATTATAATATCATCATCATCGCCGTTTGTTTTTTTTTTTATGTTTTCAATATGCGTGGTGAGCAATTATAATTAGTAATTACTGCGTATATTACGGTGTAACCAAAACGCGGTCAATTGCGTGGCGTGTCAAGCAAACATTTTTGACAGCCCGCACCTCTTCGAAATTAAAATTTAGTCGACGATAAATCGGCCGAGTGCCCCGCCGACCGGCCGACTAGTTGGTCCGATCACATAATATATTATAATAATATAATAAGGTATATTGTAATGTGTCGCCGACAGCACGCCGCGTCGTGCCACCGCACATAATATAAATATTTAATAAAAAACAATTGTCAATGTATGTGACCAAATTGTATAATATTGTTAACAGTTACGATTGCAAATATTTCAGATGAAATTTCTGAAACGCCGTTGAATTTGTGCATCAAAAAGCGAAGTCAAGAAATCTGGTCGCCCGGAAGTTTGTGCGAGCAGGAAAAGTCACCCAAAGGCGTAGCCCCGGAACCTACACCGGACAATGTATTGGGAGTAGAGAGATCGTTTCAGGTACTTGTTTAAAAAACATAGTCGTATGTAATACACGTAATATTATATTATCATACTTTTACTTATCTCACACAAGAAATTTTAAACGCACATTTACTGCTTTGGCTTGCCAATCGACCATTTTGGCCATTATTGCTTTACGTATTATATTTACATTTTACATCGATTCTACTGCCGTAATTAGTTGTTATAATCATTAGTACATAACATTTTTTAGTGAGCTGTACAAATAAAATTTAAAAAATAACTATATATAAGTACTATATACAACTAAGGAATTATCTATTTTTTTATATTTTTGAATACAATTCTATAAATATTTTTATATTAAATGTTATCGGTAAAATTAATTTAATGAGAAAATTGTTTTTTTCTCAACAATAAGTCCGCGGGGATCGTTATTTCATCAACACTATATCATATATTCACCCGTGCAGTATCTCTTTTTTCAAATTTATTATATACGTATTTAAGAGGACGCCCATACCCGCATGTGTTGTCTCCGTCTTACAAGTGCGTAACATACAAAATTTACGCTCAGCAGTTCAGGTTTTATGCCGTTAGCTTGAAAATTAGAGTGAATCGACCTATTATGAAACTTGATGGTAAGAACTTTATCTGTGTTTTGTTGGACATTTTTTTACGATAATTCAGTTTTTAAGTGAGTTATGTGTGTATAATAAATGCAAATTAAAAATGCTCATAACTCACTTAAAAACTGAATTATAGTAAAAAGATTTCCAACAAAGCACAGATAAAGTTTTTACCATCAACTTTTATAATAAGTCGATTCACTCTAATTTTTAATCTAACGGCATAAAACGTGAACTGCTGAGCGTAAATTTGGTATGTTAGTATAATGTTACACGTTTGTAAGACGGAGACAACACATGCGGATGTGGCGTCCTCTTAAGTATTATATTGCTGTAATTGATTCAATATTATACCTACCTAAGACATTTCTTCAATAGCTATAGGTATATATTTTTATGATATTTTAACTGTTCTTGTTGTTTAATAGAGACAATGTCAAATCCGAAACAAAATCGAAACGTTTCACGAAAATCAAAACCGACTTGCAGATCTTTTCTTTCGGAGCGGGGATCCGGTATGAACACTGTTACTTTCACGCCCTCTTAATATTGCTCCGATCCCGCGGCTTTGTTGGCGAATATTATTCGTTTTCGTATATATAAGTACCCAAGTCGCACGACTTATACTGCAAGCTTGCAAAATACATTTTCGAAGGCCTCATTTACACGCAATATTCGTGTGTTTTTTTACGCCAATGATGGTTATTATGGTATATACGCCGTCGCGTAATCCGTCTATGACAGATCGCTGTACCGCGAGGACCGTGCAAATCTCACACGCTCATTAAAAACAATCGTCCGTCGCGTGTATTACGTACAGCTACGACGACTCGTTCGTCTGTCGTCTGCGCTAGGTCATAATATATGTGTTGAATATTCGCATATATTCTACAAAATAATTTAAACACGGTGGTAATATTATAATCATAACGATCCGCACATTCACAAACGAAACGGATGCGCCTCCTCGTTTTTTTTCGCAGTCAATTAAAACGAATTTATAAAAAAAATAAAAAAATAATAGGAAACGACAGTATAATATTCTCGCGTTTCAACAATAATAATATTAGCAGGT
Organism: Neotoxoptera formosana; assembly: GCA_022818045.1. Classification (NCBI taxonomy): domain Eukaryota; kingdom Metazoa; phylum Arthropoda; class Insecta; order Hemiptera; family Aphididae; genus Neotoxoptera; species Neotoxoptera formosana. Next base: position 71,936,342 of record CM040630.1, read on the forward strand.
AAAATATACCGCTGCAGTATATAATAATATTGTACGGTGCATTGTAAGCGCGGTTTGGTGGACTAGTTTAATGTGCGCTTTGAACGTTCCCGAATTCCTATATATACATTATTCCATTTTGAGTATTAATATAATAACAAACCTATACATTATTATGCCCGACGGAGAAAATATAATAACGTTCTGAATGCGGCTAGAAACCGTTCATTTATTTTTCCCGCGCAAACGTACAATATCGACGAAAAAAAATTAAGGGTGGTAACGCGCGACTCGTATTTAATATTATAGGTATCCGCTCTCGTTCGTTTGACGTGTTCGTATAGAAATCCGAAACGATGGACATTTCACCGTCATTTGTTTTGTACGGTATGTGTACCTACACTTTCCATATATATTTGCTATAATAAGTGTATTATAAAACGTCAAAAACGCCCCCCTCGCCAATCCGTTTATGTTTTTTTTTTCGTTTAGACCCGTCCAAAATGGTGTTCGCTGGCCGTATATATAAAGCGATTTTATAACAATATAATATCTATTGTGCACTTGAATTCACGAACCAGCGAGGACACTCGATGTATATAATATGGCCACCACTGTATTGCAGGGTATAGTACCTACACCCATTGACCATTGTTGTGTCGCAAAAGGCAGACCACGGGCCTCTCAATAATAGTACCTATAGTTGTTACAATAATAATAATGTGTGTCACATACTTATACTCGAGACACCAGCTATTATACTAGCGTACGTGTTTAGGACCAATGAACAGAAAGCATTCAACTGGGTCGATTATTTTCTTCTTCGTATTATTTTTTTTCCCGCATATCATATTCGTTAACCATATTATAGCAATAAAATAGGTAGGTACTATATAAAAATACAATATATTATTATTATACGCGTTTTTAATCTTAATAATTCAAACCGGAATTATAGCTATACAATATAATATTAGAAAACGATTGAGCTCTTTTTTAAATCGCACCCAAAAATTGTTAGACAGATATCGTTTATAATGACGTATACAACGCTGCGGTAACCGCATCGACAACAATATTATATTTATGAATGTCGACAATTCAAACCCGCAAACATCTGTTAGACGTAGGTAGTTTAAAATAAAATGTTTTTCTTTATTAAATAATATACCCTCGTACCTATATATTTAATATTTGTATACCTATTAACTTAATTGTATAAAAAATTATATAATATACAATAATAAAACATCAGTTTATAATATTTAGATCGAAACAAATTTGCATCCAATAGTTTTTTTTCTTGTTGAAATATTCAATCAAAGCAGTAGCTATACCTATTAAGCAATAGTTATTATTATTTAATAATAATTCTAAATTCTAAATAATTTAATATATTGCCACGGCAAACAATATTAACAAGTCTCCGAGATTTTTTCCGTCTACGAAAAAGTCAATAGATATATTTTTGGTAAAATATTCATCGCGCTCTTTTATTAAGTATTATTGTATATATATCACGTCATCTGTTACATAATATATGCGAAGTCGAGAAGTCTTGAGCGAGTAGGCACGTTGAAATAATATTATGTTGTGATACGGATATTTCCAGATGATACGCGTGATACGTATTATAGTCTCGGCATTGTAAAAATATAATTTCTCAAAATAAAAGCAATGCTCGTTCAATACTATTATCTTATCTGGACAAACGTAATGTGCGTAGGTAGTGTATATAATAGAAATCTGCGGATAATCCTGAAAGTTTTATTTTTATGATAATGTGATTTTTGATCGGCTGCCGTCTCTATAGACGATAATGTAATTTTAGATAATCGTGCTCGCGGTTATTGACTATAGGTAGGTACCTATACCTACGGTTTATCAGATTTGAATGACGATGTGTAACGATATTTCATATTATTACAATACGCAGCACGAAAAATCGTCAGAAACTATGATATTACGGTTTACGCAAAACGTTATTATTATTATTACTAAGCAGAGCGGCGCTCCACACTGTGTTGGAAACGCGTATCGCCGCCGCCGCCGCCGCCGCCGAGAGGTCGTTAAAAAACGCGCCGCCGCGTCGGCCCTGTGCGTGTATAAAAACACACATCACTATTATATTAATATGTATATAATACTCACACGAGTCGCACTGCGAGTTAATCGAGAACGTATAAGATTATTTTTTACTGCCGAGCGCAAAACAGTACATATTAATAATAATAATAATAATAATAATAATGTATACATCATATAACGACTCGATCTCGCGACGATATTTCTATATATTATTATGCGCGCTTGTCACACCGCGCTCAGTTTTATATACGCGTACACGCTCGCGTGTGCGTATACTCGAGTTAATTAACGAAATTGCAATTTTTTTTTATGCCACTCTCCGCGCGACATATACGAGATAAAGCAGCCCGGAACCGTTGATTATTATTATTATTATTGTTTTTTATTTCCCACAGCGGCGGCCTGCGATTGAAACCGCGCTGTAATATTATTGTATTATTGCTGACGTATTGTCGCCGCGACGACAACCATATTATACTTCCCTCTCCGCGTCCGCACCCTCGAGCAAACCGTCTGAGCGCGCCTTTCTCGCCGCAACGCTATCATAAAATGTCTAGCGCGCCGTAGGTACTTTATCGGTAATTTATAATATAAAATATATATCATGTACATCCTTATATATACATTATATAATATGCACATATTACGAGAAAATACGGTCTAAATGAGCTGCACCGGAGCAACATAGTAAGAAAAACAACTATAGGGCTGGGGCGGGGTGGTAGATGCAGGTTATTAAGTAAACAACGCGCGTGTGTATAATGTTTGTAAGTTGTTTTGTCAGACCATTGGCATATGCAGAACCATTTCTGTGCCGTGGGCTTATAATTGTTTTATCACACAACCCACCCGCAAATAATATATAGGTAGGTACCTACGTTTTATTATTATAGAGACTTTATAATTTTCTATAACATTCTATGAAAAACCAATGTCGTCCATACATCCATCCACTTACCCACACTCGTCTTTCAACACGGGATTTATCAGGAACGTGTCACATAAATATAGATATAACGTTCCCGGCGATTTGATTTTATTTCACGTGATTTAGCAATCAATCTTAGCGATCGATCAAAGATTGTATTATATTCCGTATCAGTGGCATTACCCGCATTAGATAATATTATATTATTTTTAACGATAAACACAATAAATGCGAAAGTCGTGTAACGTTTTACTTCTTAATAACGATAAACGCAAAAATTGTACACACCGTCTGGATTGTAATTAATAACGTAAAACGAAATTTCAAATACAAGCCCTGTCGCGACATCGCAGTTCGCCAATGACGCCCCTGGAATTTCACGTAAGCTGCCGATGCGTTAAGTTACCCGACGCATGTGCAGCAGTGATCTTTTTCCGATCGACTATTATTTTACAAGTTATACCTACACCTATTCATTAGGTATAGCATAGAAAAATAATACGCCACAATACCCTGATTTTTTTGCCACGATATGCGTGTTTTAAATCGTCTACGATTTGTAATCGTTAATAACTACCTATATACACGTAATTATTACCCTAAGCTCGGCCGTGCGGACGATTATAAAATCGGAAAGCTATACATTATGTATGGAATAAATCGTTTGTATAGGTATAACGCACCGGCGAAACGCCGTCGCGAATCTCGACCCCTCAAATCGTATTTATGAACTTTTGTAAGAATCGTCTGCGCGAAACTCGACTATATAGCTGGCCCGCCCACCCGACGTCCTGCAACTGTTCGCCACGATTTTTTGTTTTCTCTCTTTCCGCCGGCGCGGCCAACGGGTCCGACGTGCGTGCTGTATCGTATAAACGTGTCTCGTCGATAGTCGTACAACACACACACACACACAATAAGTTCAATTTATGGGGGATGGGGTGCTGGTTTTACAGTAGTGAAATCAGTAAGTATAATCACCGCTTCAAAAAACTGTTAAAACGAGTAGTATAAGTTCAATACGCGTATTTCTATTATAGTCTGATACACTACTCTTAAATTATAACTCTAGGGGAAATAATTATAATCAAATATTATATATTTAAGAAAAAAAAAAAACAGTTTTAGTCAAAAGCGAAAAATATATTTTTATAGAATCGCAAACGCGTCATTACCTACAATATGCTGCAGTTGTCGTTTCTAAACTCGAAATTACTCGAATCGCAGTAATATATTATATACACGAGCTTTCAAATAAATAATGCAAATTGCTTAGCCCCTCATCTCCGAGTGGAAAATTTAAATTGCTACCATGATAATATATTATATCGGATACGCACTGTATAACAATAATAATATAACCTTTGCGATTCTCGCCGGCCGGCGGCATGCGGGCAATGACGTTCGCCGTCATATAGGTATATACCTGCACATACAGCACAGTAATATATGTCATATTATGTACACAATAGAAGCGTTAGATATTGCGTGTTTTTTATTCGCGTCAACCACAGCACCAGCAGACGGATTTCGATTTTTTAGTTTTTCAGTTTTTTATTACGCTGTGCTACGCGCACATCTTATTCGATGATATATATATCACATCATTTCAGGCGTACCCGCACTCACCGCGACGTAATATTACTGTATATTATTATATCGTCGCACGCGCCACACACAATAAGTACTTTTTTAAACATTTTTTTTTCCTGTCTTACATGATAAAAAATATATACAATGGTTTTGGGATCGAGCAGACACTATTGTAACGCATCTCTCCAGAAGACCGCAATTCCACCCACTGCCGCATGTAACCACGCCTTTAATTGTTGTTACTCTTAAAATTCGCAGATTTCTTCTTTTATCCTGTGACTTCTAACATTCGAGTTGGCCAGGAACAAAAGGTATCATCATGTCCATTATTCGACAAAATTAAAAGATCTCACAATCGATGTGTAGCCATTATAGTTGGATTGTAAATTAGTCATCCTTTCTATATATATATATATATACTGATAAAGTGAAGCGTAGTTGCAAAACGGCGTCTGTCCTCTACCATGTTTTTTTTTATTTATTTATGGACGTACCTTTATTTGCGATTGGTCAACTCGTATACAAGGTGCTCAATAAAGAATATCCTGTATTTTGTTTGAAACGATACATTGAATTAAGAATTCCACTTACACGATTGAAGAAGGTACCAATGAAAACTCTAGGTCATCAAGTTTTTTTTCTCGCAAAGTTTAATATTTTATTTTTTATCCCCCCTCATCGCCTACAACTGTAGGTGGTCGCAGAGACATAACCTCCAAACTCTTTTCAAATTCTGACTATAACACGTCAGGTCCGACTAAACCGACAGACTTTACGATTATTTCTCTGAGCTCTTCGAAAGTTGTGGGCGACTTTCTATACATATAGAGATACTCATTTGGTCCGTTTGACAACTGTACACGCTGCAGTACAACACTGCAGTATACTGAATCACGGTACGACCAAAAACCGCTCGGAGTTATGATTTTTTGAAACTCGAACATTGTTTATGGAACACCCTTTACTATACACATTACACATATACACATCCGCGCCACGATTGCATGTACTCACCAGTCTCGCGCAGTATTTGAATTTTCCTAACGCTTCAAACCTATATATAATACTTATGTTTGCTTTACTTATAGAATAACATTTGTGCATATAGATATGTATATATATTTTTTATACTTTTACGTTTGTGGAAATTGCACTGTAGCTGTCCATGTGCGACTGTACGTAATATTATATCTACGAACGTCCGTTCACGCAGTTGTTTGGTTTTTTTTTTCAGTGTCACTTGTGCCACAAGACTTTCAAGCGCTCTTCTACGCTATCGACACACCTACTTATTCACTCAGACACGAGACCGTATCCGTGCATATACTGTGGTAAACGGTTCCACCAGAAGTCGGACATGAAGAAGCACACTTATATTCACACTGGTGAGTATCTCTATAATAAATACCATATTATACTTAATGGCACTGATACGAAACGGCACGGGTGTGAGGTATGTGGTAAACGGTTCCGGCAGAGGTCTGATTTGAAGAAGCACACTTACGTCCACACTGGTAAGTATCCCTATGATAATAATATTATATACTGCGGGGTACATCGAAAACAAAATTTAATTTTACCCGTGGTTTATCGAGTTTGATTTGTTTTATTATATTTTATTCATCGTACAAAAAATGCACAAAAAACGACGATGCTTTAAAATACTTTGAATACCCACTATAAGTTATCCGTATACCCGCACTATAGCTGTATTGTCAAAACCGAGGTTTCTTAAAAAATATACGATGTAGTCGGTGACAACACTTATTAAGAGGGTATTTTAACTATGTAGCGAGTGTCCATCTATATTACGAGCTAGTCTTCATACATTCGGTGCGTACAAAAACTGCAGCTGCATCGTCTAAGAAACATATGCGGGGACGAATTTTAATATTATGTATAATATACGGGGTGACCCATTTAACGCAAGACGCTCAATATTTTTTTACTATTTATCATTTTTTAGTTTTTTCTCTTTTGAAGCATTGTTTTCATTTTTAATTATTTCATATTTTGGAGCACACTATTATTCCAGTATACTGCTTTGATCTGCTATTAGTTTTAACAGTATTTAAAATTTACACTAGCGATTAGTGGACCAACAATTTGAGGGGGACCCCTGTAACACTGCACTCCGCTCAAAAATTTTAAAAAAATATAACCATACAAATAGTAAAATAAATAAAAATTTTCAACGACTTAACGTTTTGTAAACAAAATATTTTCAAAAACGCTATTGGTTTTTTAAATAACGCGTGCTCTTACGTTAAATGGATCACTTGATATGTACAGCCATGATTATAGCTATATATTAATCATGTGGTGTGTTGGTGAACGGTGTGGGGGCCGCTGCAGGGGCGATGGATAGATTGACTTTTCCATTAACGAAAATCGCGTCATTACAATATTCTTATGCACATCGTACACTTAGGCGTATGTGCAGTTTAGTATATGCACCGCAGCGGCTATATACACGTAGTGTAATAATAATATATATATATATATTATTATAACAATATACTTAAGGCCTTGTGTTTGAACAGTGGCACGAGGCGCGTTCGCGCGGTTACCCTCGAGAGGGTTTTCGACGGCGTGCGCGCAACAGCGGTTATAGGAAGAGGTAACAAAAAAATGTGGTTAGGTAAACGGATACGTGCGACTTAACGGTTCGGAGATTCTACACTCACACTCACACACACACACACACACACACACACACACTCGCACGTGTCGGTGCCACTGGTTCCGGGCGGCGGTGTCGTGGTGCAGGGGATGCGCTGGGGGGTAGGGGGCGCGAATGAAATGCAAGAAATAATATATATTATACTATATATACCAACACCTCCCCCCACTCGTTGCAATAATATTATATAATATTAATATCTATCGCGCATGCATATACATATAAATATTAAATACGACCCTATAAATAATACATGGACGGTGGCCCTCGTCGTGCATAATAATAATAATAATAATAATATTATGTTATATTGACTCTTTACGCCGCGCGCGTGTGTGTGATGTGCCGCCGCCGCCGCCACCGGAGCGAGTCGTAACAATAATTCCTCGGACGTGTCAATATTTATTTAAACGGTCGACCGGAGCACGCGTCCGGACGCGTACATTTCCGTACGGTTTTTTATTTTTTGTATTTTTTATTTTTGTACCGCGCCGTCTCGCTTCGTCCCCTCTACAGCGCGAGTTATATCATACTGTATTATTGTATGTATTTGTATTTTTTTTTTTAACGAATTTCGAACGATAAAGCGGAATTGATGACTTTTCCCGGTCTGCGGTATGTGTGCTGGGTTGTGTGTTTGGGCAAATATACACGTGTAATTATATACCTGGGTACAATAATAATCTTATGATTTATGTGTACGGTTTATTGATTCATCCCGGTGGGGCGCTTTTGCGTTGTAGGTACACGTCTTGTGTGTTTGTATTTGCGCGATAAAAGTTTGTGGCGAGACCCGTGCGTACACTGCTGCGTAGAGTCCCCGCAACAAGTTTGTCATACTTATATTATTTTCAGTTATATACTGCCGGGGCAGAGAAATCGTAGGAAGTATTTTCGTGTATTTTCCTGTGCCTTTGGTTTACAATAATCCTTTTTAGACATAGGCGTATACATTCGGATTTGGGTCTTGAACATAAGCGCAATTGGGAGTCTATAGAGAGGCTTAAGCCTTTAGTCCCCAAAAAATGTGTTTATTGATTACCATATAATGATTTTTAATATGATAATAAAAAAAAAATTAATAAAAAAATTTAATTTAATTTAAAACTTCTTATGTGAGGGGGTTACGAAAAATTTTGAGTGACGCTCAACCGTCGCGGGATGGGGCTCTGACCGTCAAGCTCTAATTTCACGTGATCTAACGAATTGGCGTCACGAATTCACATGCGTGTTGAATAAAAAGCTGTTCTTTTATCTTGACCATGAGGTTTCCGGTGGGAGTGATGTGTTAATGAATGATGAAGATGATGATACAGCTCACGATGATATACCTCTGCCATACAGTGATTTCCGTCGTTTTCGTCGAGCACACAAAAATGGTTCCAGCAAGAATTGAAACTTGCTGGTAATAAATACCAGATAATTTTAAAGACTATCCTAGCAGATATTCCAAACAAAGATATTATGCTATGCAACACGTGTAGAGCCTCATTATCAAAAGATAAGATTCCAATCGTGGCCAAGTATAACGGTTTTAAATATCCAGCTATGCCTAGAAATCTGCCTGCTTTGAATTTAGTTGAAGAAATACTGATTTCCTCACGTCTTCCCTTCATGATCATCAGGAGGCTACGACATGTATCTGGCCAGTATGGCATTTATGGTCAAGTTATTAACGGGCATGAACTTGACCCACCCACTTTCTTTGATTCGACCCAAACTAATACCAAAAGTTAGCAAATAGTTAGCAAATAATAGCAAATTAACGGTAGAAGTTAGCAAATCATTATTGAAGAAGTTATAACTAATTTTTATTTGGGTGGGTCAAGTTCAGGTAACCCACCCACTTTGTCCGATCGACTCCAAATAAACACCGGTAGTTAGCAAATAGTTAGCAAATAATAGCAAATCAATTTTTGAAGTTAGCAAATCAAAATTCTATTTTTGGCCGATTTTAGAAAAAAAAATTCAGCCTACCCATAATAGTTTTTCAAGTCGATATTCTATATCCTGCCGGAACTCAATATGATTGCCTTCTATTCTTTTAGCAAACACCTTACAAAATATGTTTTATTTTACACTCCTTAACACATATCCTATGTTATGAAGAATTAAATGTTTGTTGTATGTACACCTCTACGTATATGTGGTATAAAAATAACATAATATAATATAATTTATTTTATAGTAGTTATAAAACACCACAATTCATAATATAGTTTTATATTATTCTTTCATCAATAAAATAAATATACTTATAAAAAATAATTTTTAAATCAATTTAAATTTTTTTAAATCTTAGGGATTTTTTAGTTTTTTTATATTTGAACTCTATTTATTAAAATATTAAAAACATAATAATAATATAATAAACTTATCGTTAAAGTTATTAAAATTATTTAAAAATATTAAATAAGAAATAATGACAAACATACAATAGTAATATAGTTTGTTAGTTGCTACTTGCTTCTTGCTTTTTTAAACTAAACTATTGTCTGATGTACATTATTATATGTGGATTTACTGTCGTATTCGATTTGTTTTTAATTTTTTTAATTTTTTTTTCCAAGTCGTTGTGTATTTCCCATTGGTCGAATCCTCGTCTCACGTAGGTCACGTAGTGAAACGATATGTAATGTATTACAGCAACTAATATGAACCTAAAAAATATAAGTCAATTTATATAGATTCTATGTATTTTTTATTACGTAACTTATATGTCTAATGATATAAAAATGTAAATAAAATAAAAAATATAAAATATATGATTAATTAAAAAATAATTCATTTGATGAAAAAATGAATATTTCATTAGTGAAAATATAATTGGAAATAATAGTTCTTAATTTTTTAATTTTGAATTCTATTTATGAAAAAATCTATTTTTGAAAAAAAAATTAAATTGATAAAGAAATAAATTTTAATGAAATTGAAATTAAATAAATTAAAAATTCTAAATGTAAAAATACAAATCTTATTAGAAAAATCTAAATTTAATAAAAATGTATATTTAAGAAAATCTTTTTTTGATAATAAACGTATATTTAATTCAGTAAAAATATAAATGGAAATAAAAATTTTGAATTTTTTTTATTTGAATTCAATTTATAATAAAAATTATATAAAAAATTAAAAATATTAATAGAAAATCTATATATTTGATAAAAAAATTTACAATTTATATTTTTTAAATCTAAATTAAATAAAACAAATGATTATTAATGACTGTTTTTGTTTTTGTTTAGACCTCTGTTTTTTCAAATAATTTACCTATAAGAAATTTCATACACCAAGTATTACTATACATATACATTTTTAATTTTTTTTTAATTATCAATATTATAATGTTTAAATGTTTTTATTTCTTTTAATGATAAAATATGTCATAAAACAATTTAAAAAAAGTCATTCTTATTAGCTTATTTATAATTAATTACTATGAACAAATTATTAATAATATTGTTTTAACGATTGATTTGATAAATGGAAAATACACAACGACTTGGATTTAAAAATTATTTTTTATAAGTATGTTTATTTTATTGTTGAAAGAATAATATAAAACTATATTATGAATTGCGGTGTTTTATAACTACTATAAAATAAATTATATATTATGTTATTTACCGTAAACTACCGGTGTTTATTTGGAGTCAATCGGACAAAGTGGGTGGGCTGAAATTTTTTTTTCTAAAATCGGCCAAAAATAGAATTTTGATTTGCTAACTTCAAAAGTTGATTTGCTATTATTTGCTAACTATTTGCTAACTACCGGTGTTTATTTGGAGTCGATCGGACAAAGTGGGTGGGTTACCTGAACTTGACCCACCCAAATAAAAATTAGTTATAACTTCTTCAATAAAGATTTGCTAACTTATACCGTTAATTTGCTATTATTTGCTAACTATTTGCTAACTTTTGGTATTAATTTGGGTCGAATCAAAGAAAGTGGGTGGGTCAAGTTCATGCCCGTAAGTTATTAATGTACCTGTCTCAGTCAATAACATAGTTAAAAGTATTCTTTGGAATTTGGATGATGACTATCGCATTGACGTTTACATAAAACGCAGACTAACACACAAATGAAGTTATTCTGACGTAGTTCAAAAACGTAAAATAAAAATTTGGCTTGAGTATTTATTAATTTAAATTTAATAATATTAATATTTGTAATATATTTTTAAATTGCGCCTAAATGATCACGGTCCAGGAGTTAAAATAGGTATAGGTACTGCAATACTGTCAGCTGTCTAGCATATTTTTATGATTTTCCAATAATATCGAATATTTCACACATTTTCGAGGACAGTGTAATTATTGTAATATACGTTACTTACAAAATACCTGTACATGGGTTAGATTGGTAATCATTGATCTGCAGTACCGCGCATGGCCGTATTTTATTTGTTTCGTTTTTGAAGTATTCGAATGCAAATTTTCAATAGTTTAAGATTTCAGCAGATTCTCTCAATGACTTCTTAGGCTTACAGTGATTATACTCATTAGTCATTACTGTCGGAGGAGGAGGAGGAGGGAATTCAGTGAAAAAATTGCAAATCGTCTCTCACCCTTTGCTCCACGTCACGTTATTATTAGTTATTGTTTTCTCTGCATGGAAAAAGGCAGTTATATACAGGTCGATAACTAAAATATATTAATATTTTATTATTAATTCCACCGGCGGCGGCGTGCATCACGCCATTCCGATTATATATATTATACGCGCGGTATCTTCGCATAATTTATTTATGATTTTTTACGTTCGTTAAAAAACCTGTGCGGACGGCGGCGGCGGTATAGGAAGGTCGAGCGTTATTACTTTATAATATATTTAAATAATATATAATACACAAATATATACGTATATATCTTGCCCGCGACGTGTGTACACACGACAGTTAATGGGCGCCCTGCGATTCAACACACACACACACACACACCCGCGCGCTCCCGTTTTCGGTTATTTTTTTTAGTAATTGTCGGCGACGACTTTATATTATAATATTTCGTAAATAATGCGTGATAATAAGATATTTCGCCCGTAAATCAAACGTCCTTTAATAACGACGTTTACCTACCGGCCACCGACTCTCAAAACTCTCCACGGTGCATACGTATATATTATGTACATATGTTTATGTGTGCATACTATGTACTCGTATGTATAAACACACACGCTCGCGTACATGTATATATAATATATATATATATATATATATATAGGCGTGTTTGCGTTGTTTGTCCGATCTGAATAATATAATGATTTATCGATAACCCTCTGAAGTATTATTATGTCGGTCGCGTACACCGCAAAGTGTGTTTGTGTTGTGTAGGACTTGGGCACTAATGTTATGTGTTTATTGTAGGTATATAGGAAGGTGGTATATAGGTATATAACGTCCGTTTATAGACAGAGCCCTCCACCCCTGCAGCACTTCCGCAAATCGTAATAATACATTGTTATTATAAGGTTCCATCATATACACGTTTTACCAACGACGTACCTAGAATTTATCAATGCCGTTGGGGGGGGAGGGGGGCGTGGGGTAAATCGTAATTTTATATCTTAACAAACTATTTTTCCAATAAAAAGTCGTAAAGTTATTGTAATATCTTATTATTCTATACTTTTTATAACACACGCATATTATAGATATCTGCTGTAGATGGTAGGTATAGGTACAGTTTTATAAAAAAAATGTGATACTATAAATTATATGAATAATATATTTTTATAACTCCAGAATACAATTATTTTTGGTATTTTATTACTTGCTCCAAACATCTAATTGCGCATTCTTCTTGGTGCCATTTTTGAAAATGATTTGATTATTGTAACAATATGTGGTCATATTATGGGTACCCTCTAAAATCCATAATATTGTTCTAGAGTCTAGATAACAGTCGTATCATAATATTCGTTACTAGGTACTAACTATGTTCATATCCATAGGCGAAAATAGCCTACATTTTTTAGGTGGACCTTAGCCCCCCTCCCAACCCATAACATTTGTAGTACCTACCACAGAATATAATAATTACTAGCTTTTGAACTGGGGGGACTAAGTTTCCCCAAGCCCCCCCCCCACTATTTTCACCAATGTTATCATACCGATCAAATAATAATATTATACAGTTACCTTATATACTAGGTCGTTATTAACCGTTACCTCTACTATAATTATTGATAATACGCGAAAGGGTTTCAAAACCGTTTTCTGAAATATCATGATTTAAACTTTGGCGATTTATACGATTTATACCAAAATATGAGGGGAGGGGGGGGGCTGAAGTACGCTATTACGTTTTGATGATAAAACGTCGATCGGCCATGGTCATATTTAGCGCAGTGGCCATGTGTGTTTTGTATACCTTATTATATTTATTGGTTATTACATATTTACACAATATTACTAATATAACCATAACTAAATTAAACGGAATTTATTGTAAATGGATTTTTTTTCTCTATAACTCCTATAGGTATGGGCTACATGGGTATGGGTATTTTGGACACAAATTAATTTTATTCGTGATAAAATCAGAAGATTTAATACAAAATTGCTATTTTGCATATTTTAAGATTTTCTTCGTATATTCTATATTGGGTGTATCATATTTATACATTTTCGTTTCGTGTATGCACCTTGAGTATATCTTAGTAATTATTCAAGCAAACGATTTATTAGCGTTTTAATCGCTAAAACAAAATGACACATTAATAACCTCTACATAAATTCATCACACTGATAGGTAATAAAAATAAACATTTATTTGCATTTACACAAAAACTTAAATTTGTTAGCCGTTGCCCGTCAGAGGCCATAAAAACAAATCTTATTTTCTTTTTCTATTGATTGTTGTCAATACGACTGTGGCAACAGTTTGTTCCTGCATTCATATTTACTCGTTTCTATATACGTTTAAGTGAACCATAACTTATATGTATACGCTATAGTCAGCCAAGCATTTTACGCGGCAACGGATCGATTGCCGTCAGAAAAAATAAAATATTGTTGTAAATTAGTAAAATATACTATCGGCTACTAATTATTACTATTGTAATATGCCCAACTAAATAATAATACAATAAAACAGGGTATAATCAACTAAATAATAATAATACAATATAAAACAGGGTATAATAGTATAATATATGTCTCTATTCTATATATCCCCATCACTCCATAATAATTATGCCAATATATATCATCGTATAGGCGTATCGCGTAAACTTACCGAGAAACCCGTAAATGTCGATCGAATGGATTTGACGTCTGTATATATAGAATTCCACGTATACCTATATTTAAATATAATAAACATATATACGTACACATTATACCAGCTATACCTATATATTAGCAAAATACGTACACCTACGACGATACGCGATACATATTTTATAAATTGACATAGTTTTGAAAACCTACTTTGTAGGTATACGCATACATATTATATTATATTATACACACACCGCGGACACCATACGATAGTTATGGCCTATAATATTATGTCGACGACCTGTAGATAATATTATATATATATATATATCTCGACTTTCGACGAACATTCTTACTATAAACCAGGCTTTATTTTAAGGATTTTTTCCTACTGCACAAATATATAATTTATGTTATAGTGACTTATTGAAGGGACTTTGCACCCCCCCCAAATATGTATATATTGTATTATAAACTAAAAAATAATTATTTAAAGTAGGTACCTATAGTCTATACCATTGCTTAAAAACTATATAATAGCGGTAAGTTTATATATTTTTTTACATGCATATTATTGCACTAGTACTGCCAAGTGACTTCTTGGTATTTTATTTATTTCTCAAGTGTACATATTTGTTAAGTCAACTGCACATTTCAAATTTCCCATTGCACAATTATTAGTGTCCCCCTGCACCTTACAATAAAGCTTGCTATAGACACATTTGCGTGCAGGTACCTTATTATATTTTACTGGTGACGATTTTTCTCGATCCATATAATATATAAATCTGCGAACGGGATGTGCAGGGGAGGTTTTTCCGCTGGGTATAGTGCTCCGCGACCGTAAAAAGCTCAACCCTCGAGCCAATATTAGAAAATCGTCGCGCTTCGCACGAATATGCAATACCTATATAAGTGTAATTATATAGTATATAATATAATATATTATGTGACGGCGATTGCAATATTAGTCGAGGTAAGCGCATTTTAATTATTGTATGGGTACACCCCCGTGCGGGTAGTAGTAGTACGATATTATTATATAATGCCCGACTCGTAATTACTCGCACAATATACGGTTAAGTGGCACGGCGAGTCAGCTCCACCGCCGCTGCCGCCGCCCGAGCGCCGACCCGTGCGCTGTTTGCACACCACCCCCGTGCGCGAAACACGCGGACGTCACGTGCACGGATTGGTGTAAAGTTTGCGCGGTCCGTCCGGGTCGTCGGCGGGGGTGGTCGTGACGGAGCGAGACGAGAAGGGGGCGCGTCGAATGTTTACGCGCACACACACACACACACACACACACACGTGCATATTATATCGTGTGACTTATTATATTATAATATTATATTGTATATATTATACGGAGTGATTATTTTCCGACCGAAATGTATTCGTAAATTTTGATTTGGAAATTTTTGACGAATAATACACGTATGCATCGCGATATTCATAAGTGTATAGAGTCACTTGGGTAAATAATAATAATAATGTTGAGCGTAGTTAAGAATTTACTTACCGTTTTCAGCATTGAAAGTCATTTAAAAATGTTCATTTTATAGTGATTTGACGATGTTGTTGTCTGTTATCGATCGACAGACGTGTATAGGTAGTCGGTATCATGTTTATCGTTATTAATAATATACCTACCTAGTGAAATATTCAAACTAAGTATATGTATGCGCGTTCCGTGTGTAATATTATCAGATAATGTCATGACATTAACAAATAATAACAATATGTGTTGGAAGCTTAAAAAATTTGATTTTACTATTCTCAATAACTTCTCTATGATTTGGAGACAACCTGGTCTCAGGATCGAAAAAAAATTCTGAGTGGTTAATATATTGTATCCATATTATGACGAGTACCCTCTCGTCGGTCACTCGTCACTGTGTATAGACTTTTAGTTGTTCCTGGTTGTATTTCGTCTTGGATGATTGGCAACAGAATTTCTCGATCACATTGATTGTTGACAGTAAAAATCGTCGTTTAACTGAGGAGTCGTGCCGTTTGCAACACATTCCAAAGACCCATGGACCTTGTACACGTTTTCCATAATTTTCGGTTGTGTTTGTTTCATCTTCATTGGAACTTGTATTGCTTTCGTTAATTTCAACTAACGGTCGACGATCCGCATCGAAGTTCATCACGATTAAATTTTTCTTTCCTTGAAATAGCAATTTAACCTTTTTGGCCAATAAATCCACTGACGGCCCTTTTTTCCTTTTTAAAAAACAACTAACTAGAATATCTCCACAGATGTTATACCCATGGCTGTGTCTTTACTTCTTCCAGTCCGAAGAACAACTTGATTGTTTGGAGCTAAATTGTGTAGAGAGTATAAAAATAATAATTTATTTCCGCAGAGACTGCAATTACCGCGATAAAGATATTTATCTTAATACTTTTATCGGTAGCTTAAAAATAAACGTATCGAATATAAAACCAAATGCACATTGTACCTTCGGTCGTCAATTGTAATTTTTACCAAGCCGAATCCGGTTAGGTATAAAGTATATGGAATTACGTATAAAAAGACTCAAACAAGTTTATTGTGTCGTCTACGATATGTGACTAAAATGATGGTTGACCTAATTATTACCTTTGATCGGTAATTGCAGTCAAAAGATACTATTTCCAATATCGTATCGAACGTTATCATAAAAAACGATAACTTATCGATACATTATGAGTATTATTAAATGGGCGCGTGGAAAATGTAAACGTAATATTATATTTTTGGATAACTCGTCGTATGCAGCTTGATATATATTATGAATATTCACCAATGCACCAGAGCACACAATATAATTATTATAAAGCACCTCATGACATTGCTGCAGTGTTAACTTCAGATAACGGCTGTTGTTTTTAAGGGTGCAGCGACTATATACGATGAATAAAATACGATACAAATATATAAAATATAATATTATATCTCAATATTATACCTATAACCGGGTTTTGCACTTGTCGGGGACGGTCTTGCTGCATATTGTATTATATATTTTGTTTCCCCGTCGTTTTTCAGGTGAGAAGCCGCACAAGTGCGTGGTGTGTCTGAAGGCGTTCAGCCAGTCGTCCAACCTGATCACGCACCTGCGCAAACACTCGGGCTACAGGCCGTTCCCGTGCAGCCTTTGCGACCGGGCGTTCCAGCGGAAGGTGGACCTGCGCCGGCACCGCGAGAGCATGCACCCCGGTTCGCCGGCCGCTCAGCAGTACCACATCACCAGCACCACGGCCGCAGTGGCCGACCACCCGACCGCCGTCGCCGTCGCCGCGCTCCAGGTACCGTCCACCGCCGCCGCCGTCGTCTCTGCAGGTCCGGCCACCTTCGCCGCCGCCGCTGCCGCCGCCGCCTCGGCCATGCGTGCCGCCGTGGCCGGAAGCGGCGCGGGCACGGTCAGCTAATGGGCGTGCCACCCGGAAACGACGCGCCGACGGGTATACTCGTTCTGGTTTCGGCGCCCGAGTCCGCTGCCGCACTAGTCTCTACCGCGGCAGGCCTGGATACCGAAACCAGAGTGAGCTCTCGGCGCGCTCTTTTTCGTCGGAGGTTCGACGTCCGAGCCTTAGACGACGACCGCCGACGCAGCAACTCATCAAAGACTACCCATATATTCGAAAACTATTATAAATTTATATATATATCATAATATATAGAATTGTATATTGTATTAAAGTACGCGATGCCACCACAGTCAACACAGGTCGGGCAAGTGATCTAAGCAGGTTGTCGGATTTTTGTCGAATTTTCATACCCGTCCGAATTTTTGGTCACGAAAACTCGACAAAATTAACGACAATGTAAAGAACAAGCCGCAACACGTGATGACGGTCGTGTGTATATACATAATAATATATTATGTATATAACACGCATCCTCGTTATGGATTGCGGCCATTGCGACCAGGGTGGTCCGAGCCGGGTCAGTCCTTCTGAAACGCGAGTATCGCAGAAGCAAAACTTAACAGAAAAAAAATGCCCGTTCGCCCCGTGGGGGGGGGGGCGCCCGGCGCGGGTCTCTCGGGACGTTTGTCGGACTCGCATATGGTCGCCACCACCTCAAAGCCCCTAATAAGGCGTCTCGCGTATAATTAATATAATATAATTATTCTATATATCATAATATATCGGGTCGCGTATAACATATATATGCTTATATATATATATATATACGTATATGTATATATCTCACGTTCGTCGAGAAACTCGTACCGCAAAAATCCGAAAAATCGCGTGTGCCTGGACGCTTATTCTGCGACGGGACGAGAGCGACACACGTGGTCGTCGTCGTCCCGCGCCGTGCAATATGTTTTCAGTCGTACTCGATAGGTCGTGATTTATGGCGGTTAAAAAATCTGCCGATAAGAGGCCAGACGTGTGCGTGTATACATACCGTGTACATAATAATATATGTAGGTGTATGTCGGTTATAATCAACAGACCTAGTTTTTATTACTATTATTATTGTATAATATTACTATATATATTATTATTATTATTGTATAATATTGTTATTACTAAAACCCCGAGTCATATATATTATATATACACACATATATATATCATAAATAATATAATATTCATTACGATCGTAACCCGCACCAGTTCGCGCACACATATACTTCGGCGGGCCTCGGACCATACACGGATTCCTGCTATTTTTTTTAATTATATATGCTGAAAAATATTAATATGTGCTTTATATATTATACTAAA
Organism: Neotoxoptera formosana; assembly: GCA_022818045.1. Classification (NCBI taxonomy): domain Eukaryota; kingdom Metazoa; phylum Arthropoda; class Insecta; order Hemiptera; family Aphididae; genus Neotoxoptera; species Neotoxoptera formosana. The sequence goes on from CM040630.1 coordinate 71,955,567, forward strand.
CACCGCAGCGGAAACGCGCGCATCTCTAGTCCGTCCACGTTTACCAATCGTGTAACATATTATGTTATTATATTTTATGATGTTATTGCCTCTATGTTAGGCCTTTTTTTTGTTTTATCTTTCAGGTGCTTTCGCGACTAGCCGAGACGAACCGAGTTCCATAATATGCATTCAACGCGCAGGTACAAAATGTGTTGGCAACACACACGTGTTGGGTACCTACACGTCGAATAATATGACGAGAACTCGACGCGACTCGGCCAGCAGCGAACGCAGCTTTATCATTATTATTGATAATAATACGAGCACTCGCCCCCAGCCAGATACAAAACATTATTTTCGAGAGAAAAGCAAAAAAAAAAAAAATTATTGCCTCCAGTTTTTATCATGATTTCTTCTGATAAACATTATTATTATTATAATAATTTCAATCGCATTTTCAGCGTAAACTGTTGGCCATTGTACCGATGATCATATTATTATGCCAAAGGCTTTCGCGGCGTGGTGATACGCCTGGTAGCGGATCGGTACAATAGGAGGCACGAAAACAAAAAACGTAAAATTTAAAAAAAAAAAATTTAAAAAAAAATAGATTTACCGGCGCGCGTTTTTGACGATTAACGTTTTTTTTTTTGTCCAAACCGTTTACGTTTTATACATAAGTACAATAGTTGAGAAGGAAAAAATTTACGCCGCACACTTGAGACGGTAATAAAAATACTCAATACAGACGTTTCACGGTTTCGGTAATTTTTTACACACATTTTTTTATTTCATTTACACCTGTCCTTTCTGTGCAGGGCACGTGCATCATTAATTATTGTCCAGGCGCCGCTAAATACGTAGTAAACAGCGCCGATTATTACTTTTACTATTTTGATAATTATTATTTAAATTAAGTCGAGCTCAACGCTATAGACGAACAATCCGAAATATTCGCGTTTTTCATAATCATTATATACCGTAGTTCCCGCGAATAAGAACAGAAAACAATCACGCAGTCCGCCGCCGGACAATTTTTACGACATTTTTGGTGTATTTTTTTATTTCCATATTATTTTTGTCACTACATTTCGGTGACCACTTTTTCATAATTATTATTACTTATTATTATTTTTAACATTATTATTGCGATCGTTTGATTTCATATTATTTAAACATTATTAATTGATTTTGTACACGACGTTTTATCGTTGTGATTATTACTATTTTTATTATTATATTATTATGTATAATGCATTTTTAAAACGATTTTGTGCTAGTTTTTAAGAAAGTGATAAATTAAAACGAAGAAACAACAATAATAAGTAACATAATATATTATTTTACACAATTTGTTGTCGTTCATAATCATATTTTATTGTATTTGATTAATTGACTATTATTATATTGATATTATTATATATTCATGCCGCCCCCGTTGTCCGTATACACCAGTGAATTGTAAATTACAACATCATAATATAACAATTAATATAATATTATATACGACGAGGGGTTCAAAAGCTCGGAAACGCAATGTATCCTCGTGTTTGAACAACTTGATGAAAAAATAATAATAACACGATGTTGTAAGTTACGTCACGATACGCGACGGTCGGTTATTATTAAACTCTATATAAGAAATTATTTTGGTTCCTTTAACTATAATTTTTTTTATATTGATATGTTTTGTTTTACTCATTGTTTTAATTTTTTTTTTAATCTTATCATTGTATCGCGTTCCGAAAATGGTGCGTTTGTCGGGTACGACACATTTTTAATCGTTTGCCTATATGTTTTTATTTCGTGCAGATTAACTTTTCGTAATATTATATTATTTTTTAACTTTTTAAAATGTATTCGTTGTTTTCAAATATGTACAAACACCAAGAGAAACGAAAATCATGTCATCACTTTTTTTGGCCCTGCATGTTGTCGAAAATCACGCACAGCCCTTTTTAAAACTATTATGAGAAATATCACACTAATATTGTAAACCTATTATTTTATTATAACCAACGATAAACAATGACTTTGTAATGTATTTTTTTATACGACGATATTATATACATTTAAAATAAATAAACATTCTTGTTATTATTATTCCGTAGATAGAATGACCCAGAACCAAAATCCAAAAACCGAAAATAAAAAATCCTTTTATTGACTTTATTTGGCTTTCCTTCACCGTCATAACAATACGTAGATCGTACAATTTCGTAATGATCAAATATGAGCGTTTATACAATTTATTAATTACGTGTGATCGAGAAAGGTTTGGTCCTTATTTTAAGGATTTTTCGCTATATAGGTGAACATACTCCGAAGTTCGAGGATTCTAATATTGTGTTTGAAGTAATTTATATATAATATCAATAATCATTGTTTTGATATTATATGATATTCTTCAGCGGTTCTATCTCAACCATTGGTACGTATGGAAAGCTCATGGTTTTTAGGTGGTACGCGAATGTCGAAAGTTGAAAACAAATTAGACCTACTAGCATTAAATATTGATTTAAAAATAAACAAGCGAACGGAAATCTCTTGACCTTTTATCAAATTTGGTTCACAGCATTTCATTTATACACTTCATATTATATCTGACCGTGTGACTTTGGACTGCAGTATAGGCAGGTCATATTATATACGTGAACATTTTTAAAAGTTTTCGCAAGTGTCAGCGCTTGCCGATATAGGTATATATTGTAGCAACCAGGTTTAGGTCAGCCGACTCGGAGGAGTCGACACCAGTTTCGACGATGCGGAATCGAAAGCTCGATTTTGAATTTTGTCGAGAATCGGGCTGGAGCGTGCGTAAATACAAAATGACCAAATCGGAACTAATTAACTCGTGCAAAAATCTCTATTCAACACATTTCTCCACAAAGCTGCGAGAACCACGCAACGGGCGCTGTGAGCGCAGTTGCTGTTTTAATAATAATAATAACAATAATAGTATTATGTTCGTCCGCCTCTAATTCTGTTCTTTAAAAATATATGATATTATTATGTCTAACGTTCGACCGAAATAAATTACGTAACAACCCGAGTCGCCGTCGTCCGTTTTCGTTACGCGTATTATACGGGAGAGGTCTATAACGTCTTCTGGAAGCCTCACACACACACACACACACACACACAAAGTATGGACGCGTGCGCGGAGTCTATGTATATATAAGTGACACCTGTCGCGGTGGCCGCCGCCGAGTAGGTATCTAAAGTCACCTGCGCGCCCCTTACGCTATGCGTGCACCTATACATAATATTATATAGTATATGTATGTATTTAATAGTATATGTATATACCTACCCAAAGGCGGCGGCGGCGGCCGTGTCGTCCGTACCAGGTGCGTTATATACACGTACACGAGTACGTATAAGTATATTTTTTAGCAGGTATGTGATGTGTGTTTCGAAGAAAGTATGTAATATACATATTATATTATACATACCTACGGTGAATAACCGGTGCTAATGCTTTATAAACATCAACAACAAAAAATAAAACACACTTTTTTTTTTTGAAAGAATTGCAAAATAAACTATATTTGTTTAAAAAATATATCCTATTCAAATATGAAATTTTGTCATCAAGTCTGGTCAAATCCTTATTTTTTCAACAAATAAACGATACAAACAGAATAATAAACCTGCAAGTTGTCGAGCAAGTTTCGAGAGTATGAGTACCTCGATCGTCGTCGATTAGGTCACTAAGTCACTGCTAGCGCTTTGTTGATGAAAACAAAAACCCGGGAACTCGCTATGATCTAAACTACATATATAATTCGAGTGCCAATGTACATCGTCATTGAACAAAAGTCACCGTCACTGTACTGGATGTGTTTAATTTAAAAAAAAAAATTGGGACTATTTATTTTCGATTCGTTTGAATTCCTGTAAGGAATTTTGAATTCAATTTTAAATCTTTTACTTTGAAAAAGATAATATATAGCAACGTAAATCTAAAATAAATTCTGGACGTGTAGTTACATTATAAAGCGCGGTAAAACTAAACTACAATTCCCAATACCGAGTGACAACTTACAAGTGACAATAATACTAATTTCATAACGTAATTTATTTATAAATTTTTATATTTCGTGATATTGGTAAGCAGTTACCTAATCATGGTATAACTGGTACATCACACTGCACACCGATGGTTTTGAGTTTATTCAACTTGAAATAATATTTATAAATATAATACAATATTATATTGACTTTGTTCGAATTTGTTCAACATGATAGGTAGCGATATAAACATGAAAATATATGAAATAATGATAAAAAATGCTTATAACGGCATTAATTGTCGAGTAAAAATAGTATTATGTACCTCTGTTATACGGCTAAATATTCTATAGTTGATTATAAATAGTATAATTAATATGCCTACTAATATTTATCATCAATGGTTCTATGAGAGGCTTGAGTTTTATTATCGGTTACAACAATTGTTACCTAATTAAAACTGTATAAAACAAATATTAATTTCTGATTTATAATTATTGTTATCACAATTTATCATAATTTTCATGTATACACAATGTAATTTCTTAGGAAGCCTGCAGTACAATATTATTATTATCGATTGAGATTATACCTATACGGCAATAACATTAACTACTATGAACAACATTCACATACTAAAAATTGGACATTCGTTCGACTGAAAGGTCAAAAATTAAAACATTCACTCATTGCAGTTATTATTTATATAGGTAGGTTTACTTACTTAGATTATTATAATAATAATAATAATTATTATATAATAAAAATAAAAAAAACTTTGTTAAATTATGTAAAGTACTGCTGAAATCAGCATGAGTGGATTCATTAATTCCTATCGGAACAGTTTTCATAAAATGTTTAACATGATCGACTCCGCCAGCTACTGTGAATAAAATCTATCCACCGATTCTGTTGAGCTTTAAATTTGTAAAATCGGCAGAAAGGCAGCCAGGAGTTTTAAAGTTAATTAAGTTTAACATGTAAACTCATAATGTTTTTATTTTTTTACTTTTTAGTCTTGACAATTAGGTGAAAGTCATAATTTTGAACTTATTGTGTTGAAATTAGTCAATTACAAAATATATTGATGTACGTATTTAAAAACTAATATTATGAACAATATCTAATATTTAAAAATGTACACGTCATCGTTACCTTGTTTCAGAAGAGTAGATAAACAATTATTATTTTTATATTGAAAAGTTACATTCAGGAGTAATAGCATATTTTATACTTGAAATGTTTTTTACATACATTTAGGACAAAATGGAAATCTGAACAAATAAGATTCATAAAAAAAATGTAGAATAAATACATAAAAATTAAATCAATTTAAAAAATATCATTTGCTTATATTATTTAAAAAATTGAGTTAATTTATTGACTGTCTAAATTTTAAATAGTTGAATACCTACTTTTTAATATTAAAAATTGAAATTTGGCGACATTTTGAATATTACTTACATATAATACAACATTCTTAATTAATATAATATAGTATTACCGTGGACTCGAATAGATATGAAAAACGTTGCACGGTTAGTGTTGAAGTGCTATCTGGCTGTGTACGTACATATCATCGTTATTATTATTGAATTAAATAATCAATTTAATCGTCGTACCTGTTATTGATAAAACGTAAACGACATCAACTAAATAGTTCACACGTCGCGAAAATATCATTTTATCCCAACTACTTCTAGCGTAGGCACAATGACAAGACGTGTAGGTAATATATTATGTTATAAAGTACATAACATGTATATAACTGAACAATCACGGGGAATTTATGAAATACCTAAAGTTAAATAATATCATAAATTATATACGGCTTATCGTCTTTGTCTGCAGCTGGTGTACAGAGTAGCTAGATATATTTCATGAAATATAATAAAACCATTTCGTATAATAATTTAAAGCTAACAGATATAAAATCAGCGGAAACAACGTCCTGGCATGATGGTACTGACCCCCTTAATCCTCCATTAAAGGTGTATAAAAATGAATGTCCTCAGTATTCATCATAATATTAGACGGCTGTTTAAACGGCGGCAAGTCGTGCCCGTTCGTTAAAAATATATAAAGTCACTGAAAACGAAAACTTTTGAAAATTTTCATTGAACTTTTACGCAGATGCAGGCCTGCAGCTTCCGATTATATTATTATAAAATATTGTAATATAAATAATAGCTGTAGACAATTTTCCGAAGATCGTCGTCGTCACTTTATCATATAAAGCTGTTTATATATATTATGCTTTACCTGTGATAATAATATTATTATAACCATCGTTTTTAATACTATTAATTTATTCCTATAAATATTACGATTTTATCAATAAAACGCCATACAAACTTCGCGGCGTACTATTGTCGAGTCTATGATGAAAACCTTTATTTACCGATTTTCTGGGCTTTTAATAAATGTAAGACGTGACACAATTTAAATGAATAAAATAAGAGTATAGGTGCGGCACGAGTGTAATCTAAGACCAAAATATAACAATCACATAACAATCACGACTTTTCGTCATTACGAGTAATCACTGCTGCCACAATAATAATAATAATAATAATAATAATAACAATCGATATCTTTATGAGCTGATTGGATTTGTATAATATTATAATCTTTATTATCGTTCAGATGTAATCGCTGACGACGCTTAAAGTAGACGGACATTTTTGTCAAATAATATTGTACCCAATCACCTGTAATAATTATTTTTTCGAACCGAACATTTTTTTAGACGCCATATTAGATTTGGCAAGATGATCGATTTTGTCGCCGCGGATATCGTTTATTTTATCAAAATATGATCGTTCGTGTAAACGCTCGCTCGACGAAGTGAATTCCTTCAGTGAATTTCCTTCGCTCCTGCGCAGTGTCGCAATACCACGCTGCATATTACGCTCGTATTTCGAATCTATTTTCAAACCAACGCCAACTTTGCACGAGCGAAATAATACTGAAGGTGGGGCTATAATATTATTATTATGTTGTTGTACGGCACCGATATAAGTCACGCCTGTTCGGCGGACACGTCATAATATGACATATTATATATCACTATTATATTTTAGTAAAGGGCCCCGTAGTCCTGCAGATTTCACTCGGCTGAAAATTCGACGGGGATTCCGTACAAGGGCTCCAAGGTACGTACACTATTATAATCCCCACCGCGATTATGTAACGCGATATTTGGACGACCCTGTATAATATAATATAGATCGCGGTGGAGGCCGAATGGCAGTGCCTTCAACACTGGCTGCACTTGAAAAAAAAAAACCACACGAATACAATATAATTTTACCTACCTACCTACCTACATACATGTATGTATAAAGGTATGAAAACTACTTGACATTCCCACCGGAGTGCCGCCGTGTGTTGGATGCGCACGAAAACCTTGCAAGTGCTTCGGATCGCGATGATAATATTCAATTTAAAAAGCGTATACCATATATACTATAATGAATATAACGACAGCCGTCGTCGTCGTCGTGAAAAAACATGTCGTCCGGCTTGGCGTATGAGTCGTATGACCCGCAGGTGCGACAGACTATACACGGCACGCGGTGGACCTGCAGAGTCGTAAAAAATAGCGAAAAAAAATGTAGCCAGCACCGACGTACCGCCGTTCTATTTAATAAGGTATTAACAGCTATATTTGTTGTACGTACCCGCTATACTATCTACCAATACAATATCGTTTTCACCCGCTTGGCGATAACGAGTAAATTAAATAAAAAGGGTTGCGCGAGTTGCAGGTAGCATAATATAGTGCATTTTTTTAGCCTATCGTAAAACGTTTATCTTTTTCCAAAATATGACCTATCTACCAATATAATATAATATCACCCGCTTGACGATGACGAATAGATTAAATAAACTGCAGGGCTGCGCGAGTTGCAAGTAGCATAAGGTGCATTTTTTTTGGCTTATCGTAAAACGTACATCTTTTTCCAAAAAATTACCTATCTAATATTCTATGTGTATTATATCATCTGCTTAACGATGATGAATAGATTAAATAAACAGGGTCGCACGAGTTGGTAGCGTATAATGCATTTTTTTTTTACCTATCGTAAAACGTATATTATCTATTTTCAAAAATTGACCTATCTATATATTATATTACCCCCCTCGAAGATAACGATATAGTAGGTAAATTAAATAAATAGGGCTGCGCTAGTTGGTAGCAGAGTGTATTTTTTTTTTAGCTCATCGTAGATGCCTACCTATCTATTTTCAAAAAAAAAATGGAGGATGTAATAATTTGTACTACTATTAGATAATTCGATTTCGTAACTTTTGTTTTGCATTTAACGGCGTTTTCTATTTTTTAGTTTATTTTTTCGGAAATTCAAGTAAGTATTTTTATTTTTGTGCATTCTCATGGGCATTTTAAACGCATCTTTTAAGGTTTTATAAAACTAATTAAATTCACAGCCCTAGTAAAGACATAAAGTCATAACAGCTCACTGCTCGGTACGATAATAATAATTCATATCTCGCCAATCGTCCTGCATGTATATATATTATATCGATATAGTTATTTAGTATAGCTACGCTGCATGTTCTCGTGCCGTAGACGGAAGACATCTTATTACACATTATTTTATTATTTTTTACTAGCTATATATATAACCAGACTTCGCTCGGGAAAAATTGACAGACATAAAAAATACATAGGTTTATAACGATTTTAGTGCGAGTACCTCGGCAGTTTACTCAGAAAATCGTCGTCGGTGTACATCGCTTTGTGAGTTAATTCGACTGATACGGTCAATCAGGTTTGTGGTGGACGGATATAGCACTTGGTATGTGTTTGTAGCTTATAGACTCAATAAATGCTCGACCGATTTTGACGAAAGTTTCAGAGATTGTACTTGCGGAGACTGGGAGACAACAGTAAAGTTTAAAAAGTAGTTTGAACCACGTTCGATTATATTATAAGCAAGGACATTGCCTTTTGTTGTACATTTGAATAACAGACAATACATTTAATATTATTTTATTATATATTTAAAAAAAACATTCCATAGCAGCGGGTCAGCTAGTCTAGTATACAATTTTTTTTTTCATTTTTCTCCAACCGATGACCACCCTATATAAACACAAAAAATTATTTAATTTTCGTGAGCTCATATTAAATCCATGTGTTAACTACCCTATAGCAATCTATAAGGGTTAAATCAGACACACGCTCCGAACTCAAGAAATTTATTGATATAACTTTTATTTAAATGGGTCCAGAAATTTCTAAAGTTAGCCATTAGTAAAAATCGAATTTCACATTTACATAATATATTATTATGATTGTCGATTAGGCGATGATTTTCAGCTTGACTTGAACCATTTTATACTTCGATCATCAAATTTCTGTTAAATGAAAATATAATATATTATAGTTCTTATTTTTATATTTATTTTATTATAAAATTGTTCAATCAATATTATTGTAACATTATATTTCTGTACTTAGTAATATATGTATAACTAATATCGCGTGCGTTATACATATTATATATGTATAAACTACGTAAGTAAGTCCAAACGTTTTGGATAAATATAAAAAATTAAAAAGGAAGTGTTTTTGTATATTTTATAGGTTCGTCTTAATTTTTCAAATCTGCCAAATAACAAGACGACCTGTGATGATATTCATGCGTGGTGATTTCGTCGTCGTTAATCTCCGTTAATTTATACGATGACAGTTTACAGTGACCTTTCCAATGTTTGTTATATATTATGCTCGGGGTGAAAAATTAATTGAGGTCCTGCCTATTAGAGTGATTTTTACCCCACGTTTTAGGATAAGAAAAAAAAGAACACTGCGGACATATGGTAGCCCGTGAGCGGGCAATCGAGGCTATAGAGACGAGTACGGGGACGAATAGGTCCGCAGGGGTGCTATTCGACTTTTTGACATTAGCGCAACATCGCACGCAGACCCGCCCCTGGTCCTTCAGCCCGGGCCCGCCGCGTCGCCGGAGGTCTGGCACACAGAATAATAAATTATGCAGTGCAGATTCGTCCCGTTTAAACAACCCTATACATTATTACCACCCCGAGTGTAAACATTATTGCGATCTAACCTAGTCGTAGGTAGAATCGGATTCAAAACAAATCGGTCCATTTTGACTATAATATACATAGTCGTATAGGACAAAAGCACCAAAGCTATAATAATAATAATGACTGCAGGGCTCGTAAGTTCATGCATTTGCATATCAATCTTGCTAAGTATTGTATTTAATGCTAGATGACATAGAAATCCATTTCAAGGTACCACGGTTAAACATGTAAAGTCTTATTTTGCATGTTTTTGTATATTTAGAGGTTTTTATCCTATTTAGTATGTTTGTGCATATTTCTATTTTATCGGGCATATTATTATAAGTGATTTTGATATTCATATTATTATATCGATATGCATTTTTTTATGGAAATACTATGAACGAATCAACATTTGACGAAAAAAAAAATGCGATCGTTTATAATTTTTCATTTTATTATTAATATATTATTATGTATAATTAAATTTATTTTATTAAACATAAAATGATTAAAATAAAATAGCTATATAGTAGTAATTACTTCATTCAGTTTATCAGTGTTTCAGTCCAAAAATAATATATATAAAATTAAAAACAGAAATTTTCGAAAATTGTTTATGATTTTTTTTAAGTGCATATTAATTTTAGATATTTAGTGCATATAAATGCATATTTTTGAAACTTTTTAAGGCATATTTTGAGTGCATAAATGCATGCTTATTTAGACATTTTTTAGGGCATGAACTTACTAGCCCTAATAATATACGAGTGTGACTAAAAAGAAAATATTTTCGAATATATTCTTGAAATAGTCGTTACTCCCAAACGATGATATCGACCTTTAAAATGTTTAGACCGATGAAAAGCAGCTAATGTATGAGTCATTACAGAGCCTTAGGAAAAATCTTTATCTTTATTTGGCCGATATAGGTGAGGTTTTCAACCTATAACAATTCTGGAGCGATTTTGCTGAGATCGCGAGGGAAAACAAAACTGTGTTAAACTCTTAAAAGTATAAAGTATAATATTATATATTCCGTAGGTAATTAAATATTATTATTTTACATTTTTCCAAAAAATAAATTACGCGCGCACTATGTACACGGAAACACCGCGACCTGGAAAACGGATTATTTACCGTATCACTCGCCGAAGTTTACGCGCCACACTTTTATTGTCTGCATATAATGTGAAAACCACGTCGGTCTTAATATATATAATAATAGTGAACGTACGCAATAATATCGTCTTTAAATTTTGCGCTCCCTCCGCCCGTTTGCCTTCCCCTACATATATATATCCGAACACACCACCTGCGGTCTATCTACCTATATAACATAATAATAATAATATAACGGACGATTCCGACAAGCACTGCTGCAGTGGGAAGCGTCGTATTTTACACATATACATATATTATAACATGTACACTGCACATGTATATATGCGCGTACGGCGAAGGACGAGTTTCCGGAAAGGGGACGGGCGCAGAGGAAAACCGTTATGTATATGTATATAATATATTTATGGGGTTTATAAAAGGTTCGAAGTCACAAATATCCATGATATATACGTACATTGTGTTGCGTTACAGATATTACATAATATAATATGCTCAAAGGAAAGCGAAGGGGGTCGGGTCCGTGACGGGGCGCGCGTTTGCGGGGGTGGTGGATCGGGTTGTCGGCTGCGGCGAGAGGAGTGGGTGGGTGGGGTGGTGGGGGAGGTGCGGGCTCGACAGTTGTCGGACATCTCATTAAAATCGTTTTAGAGTGTGCGCGGATAATACACATGACGCGCGTACGTGTGCGAGTGTGCGTGTGTGTAGCGACAGACGGCGGCGGCCGAGAGTCGAGAGAAAGCGAAATTAACGGTGTTTTGGCAAATTGTCCGCGTATACCTTCTATACGAGCAATCTAATATTATTATTACGGAGATGACGATTATAATATATATATATAGGTACTCTCGACCGAGCAACGCGCGGGGTTCGGGGAGAGCGCGCACGAGCCACAGCCAGCTACCGACGACGAAGAACTCTCTCAAAAAAAAAAAAAAAAAAACAAACGGTAACAAATTTACGCGCTCTTGTGTGCGTGTAATAATAATAATAATAAATAAATAATGACTGCGTGAGTGTGTGTGTGTGTGTGTGTGTGTGTGATGAACCCGCCGCGAGTGAACTGGTCGGACGAGTGTCATGTGGGATATACAAGCCTCGCGTCTGGGTGGTGGCCGCCGGGGCACGTGCCTCTCGCGACAGATGGCATTCACCTGGCCTCCTCCGCCGCCGCCGACACACACACTCACGCGCACACACACGTTAGATATACCTGCCCTGTTTTATTAACAAACCCTCGTCATTAGTGCACTGCAGTACCTACCTATATTATATGTGCAGTATACAATATACATATATATATATATATTTATGCGTACATTTAGTCGCACGCTTAACCGACTTGCACGCACGCGACTCTTCGACGTTTATTATCATTATAATATAAGCTGCGATGTACACTGCGGCGGCGGCGGCGGGCAGCATCGTAATTTCGTCGTTATTATCATCGTCGTCATCGTCCGATATACAGGTAAAGAGCGTCTGCAGATAAGTGTATATATTATATATATTATCTTATGCGTCAGATAGATGTACATTTACACGTACATCACACGCCCGTAGGTATATATATATATATATATATTATTATTTGTAGTTTGGTGTGCACTGGCCCGCCGACGCGTATGGCACACGGCAGACGTCACCGGGCCCGTTCGTCGTCGTCGTCGTCGTCGTCGCCGCCGCCGCCGCCAACAGACGGAAATCACGGGATGTTTCCTGCCTTTTTTTTTTTCGAGTTTTGTTTTGTAGTTTTTTTTTCGCCTCCCCCGACCCGGCGGCGGTAGGGTCAGTGACTCGGCGGAGAACCACCACCGCCGCCACCACCGCCGCCGCCGCCGCTCGTCTTTACCCGCCGGACGGGGGCTACGACGACGGCGAGGCGTTATCGCGTACAGGTATAACGCGTAGAGGTACCTTCGTCGGGTAATATATTATATACGTACCGGGCTACCTATACAATAATAATAATAATAATAATATGTGGTTTGTATGTTTAGTAAATACCGCCGCACTACCTACCCGTTAGGTCTACTGCTGCTGCAGCTGGTAAATAAATTTATTCTAGGAAGTCTCCGGATGTTTCCCCGTTTGTACTGCAGATTAGTTTGGCCAAACGCAGAGCAACATTCCGCAGCACAACTTTCGACCAACCGTATTATTAATAATAATAATAATAATTGACCTAACCACGAATAGCTGATTGTTTATACTTAACGTATCATCGCAGGGGGCTGCTATAAGCAGCGTTTTGAACAGCGGTTAGATAGTACTTGCAGCTTGCGCGTAACATTATTATTTATCATGTTTTTGCCCGTTTTTCCTTAATTTTTTTTGATTTTGCTTTCCCGACGAGTTAAAAAACTTTTGGAAATGTTTCACTTTTGACCCCTCAAAATATTACCGACCAGATTCACTTTCTTACCAGAAACGAGGCTAACGAAGAGAATCAAACCACTTTTACTACCCCAAAACGTGATGACAGACACACGATAAAAAAATAAAAATAAATACACTCAACATTATAAATCAAATATATTCTTAGCTCCGCTCAGAATCTAAGAAAGTACAAAAATAGAAAGAGAAAATAATTGAAGGCACTTAAATAAAGTAAATTTAAGTAAACTTAATTAGAAGGGACAAACTTTTAGTGTAAACTAGCAGAATATTTTTTATCAACAGGCTTCATACGCGGTCAAATAATATTATTATTGTCGTACGATTGTTTTTTTTTAATTTTTATTAGTAGGTATCATTATTGTTAATTGTTATAACTTATAATGTTCGAGTCCCGCATAATAAACGGTGGGCGGAATGAAATGTACATATTATTAGTATGTTACATGTATAATATTATATTGTATTTAATATATTTAATATAACTTAACGTAAACCACAAACAATCTAAAAAGCCAACGATGTATTTGCAGTCAGCGGAGGGTTATGGTTTTTTCGGACTTCGGCAACCGGCCTGGCTCGCTGCCTGAATTATAGAGTAAGAACTTTTTTCTCAACTACTAAATAGTAATTTTAGGTAAATTTAGGATTGTTCTTCCATTTATGGTGTACAGTTTATAATATTATGTTTGAATCTATACCTTAGCCACTGCACACTATAAGTTAAGTCGGTCGATACATTTTTGTTGTTATATAAATTCAATCATTTTTTTTTAGAATGTGATAACTCGGCTTTGGAACTAAACCTTAAGAAGACAAAACCATAATTGTTGTATAATTTTTCATCTTAATTGAAAATGTGTGATAATACCGATACCAAAAAAATGACTTATAGATATAATATTATAGGTACATTATTTTTATTGGTTATACGATTACAACAAAATTAAATTATTAATTTCAATAGAGTAATCAGCAGGGATATATTTAGGGGAAAGTTTAACTTGGTAAGGGAGTACCATCGTCACAAGCAGACATTTTTTTTAGAAATTTAAGAGTGGCATTAACGTTATAAATTATAATCATAACGTTACTATAACGTTTGCAAGCCCTGGTTATAAATTATATTTTATAATGCTTATAATATTATGATCTAAGCTTATTTATTACTATTAGGAATACCTGTATTACTAATATTATTACAATTTTTTGTGAACGTTTTCAGGCCGACCGCGACGGTGTCTATTCGCACTACAAAACCTAAATCAATAGGTGGTCAATATATTATATATATATAGGTACACGTGCAATGTAAAATATAGGAAACAGTAACTTAAACATCAGGATGATTTTCAGAAGTGGCCTAGGTCGTTTTACACAATGTCCAATAATTAGCTCGGTCAAAATAATACGACGCATTTATTCAAATTCAAATCGAATTACAATGCAACAAAATATGCAGCTTATTAAGTAAGCCTGCAGCAGAGTACACCTGCGGCTAGATTAGTATAATAACTCCCAACGATCGTTTCATTCGACTATTTTTAAACCATAATATTATTCTGCCGAGTGCTTTATAAATTAATTTTAAATAAAAACTTATGCCTATAGGTAACGAGGATGATAAAAAAAGAAAGCCGTGTCACCACACGAAACGATGAAAAAATTGATTTAATCAGTATAATATACAATCCCGTATATTTTAGAATAATTAAACCTATATCATGATAAATCACTCGCATCCAACGAATTGATTATTAAATTTAATCCATGTTCCAACATTCAACCGTTTAAAGTCAAACTTTCGATGTAATTCTATAGTAATAAAACGAATGTGTAATGTGTGTAATTTATACTCTGTATGTTTATTAATGACGTTTAGGTTTGAGTGATGAGTCCATAAACGTATAAAATACTGATAAACATTGACTACCTTCTCATTTCCTAGTCGTAAACCGTGTTCCGTTGTTCTGCATAATATCGTCATCAAGGCGACCCCCATCGTATATGCGTATCAATATAATATAGATATTATGAAATATTAATGCATTCTATATACGACCAAATGCGTTATGTTTAAAACATCAATATTTTTTTAATATGAAATCCTAGGAGTGCAGCATGAACGGTGTATGTCACTATATGCATACTCTGCGACTCCACGAAAGGGCCTATTATATCCCCTTGGAGACGGACCCTTATGTTCTTAAAGAACACAATATTTATAAATAACAAATTTCGTTTTCTACTCGGAAAACGGAAATAGATATTAGAGAAGTTATAGACTCTATAAGTTTAAAATGCTATACAATTTATTTTTTTCATAAAAAATCACTAAAAAAAAATCAAATAATTTTCATAATTCGTGATTTTATCACAAAACTTTTTATTTATTATTTTTAAGGGAATGGCCCAATTTTTTATTTTTTTATTTACTCTGCTAATGACGTCTGCGCCCGCATATGAATAAAATATAACAATGAGTACCTATACATAATACAATATTGATAATATACATGAGCTATATAAAAGATTTCAAAATGAGCAATAAGATTTTAACGCTTCCGAGGGAAAAGTACGTAAATGACGCGATAGGTAAGTATAATTATTTTTGAAAAAACTTTACCTAAGTCCTTACCCAGTTCGATAAACGCAGTACCCGATGAGTATAGTTGACGGCTAAAAATATCGGCTGGCGACAGTCGCTGTTTTTTGAAATTTGGCGTGGGCGATTCGCATTACTGTCTCGTGATTTGAAGTAACGATATGCAATAAATTGATTTTGGTTTTTATTTTTTACTTTATTTTTAGTGTCTGTAGTTGGTATTACAGGTATTTATATTTTCCCGTAATGACGAGTAGCGGACTGGCCAGGTGTGCAAGAAGTGTGCTGTAAAACACCATGCCGGTCCTATACAATATATAGGTTGCTTGTGTCGGGGAGGTGGGGGAGGAGTGTGCTGAACGTTTGATAAAATTACCTTCAAATTTATCTTAAACACTTAACCGTTTTAAACAACCAACGGCTTTTATACTATAAGAAAAACAGTTAAGATAAATCGAACCATACAGTTTTTATACACAGCATTATAGCCAGTATAAGTATAAAATATTAAAGCTAAGTCGATACTAATTTTTTTTCCAATATCTGATATTCCGATATAAAATCGATAGCCGCATCGGATGATATTTAAATTTCTCGATGAACCGATATTAAAAGATAATCGGTGTCGAAAAAAATGCGATATCCGATGTAAATCATGTGAAATTACTATAAATCAATCAAAAACATGTCCTTGTTACAATTAATTAGAACATTACAATAGTTATGCTCTGTGTTAATTTATTAGTTAAGATATAAGATATAATGTTGAATACTTGAATGTAGGTACAAAAGTACGATACCATGGTACATCATCATTTAATTAAAATTGTTCACTGTTATAATTTTAATCAAGGCTTGAAACTGAAAACATTTTTTCCCATTTCAATTTCGGTTTCGAATATCGGTATTAATTTTTTTCAATTTAGTTTTCGATTTTGAATATTGGTATTTATTTTTTCCGATATCGGTATTTCGGCTATCGGTATTGGTTTTTCCCGATTTCGGTTTCGGTTTCGAATATCGGTATTTATTTTTTTTTAATTTCGAGTTCACTTTCGATTACCGGTATTGATTTTCGATTTTGGTTTGAGTTTTGAATATTAATTTCGGTTTTCACCATAGACTTATAAACTAAAGGCTCTACTGGACACCCCTCATGGACCCACTGTGTCTTAAATTAAATTTTTGTTTTAGGATCATTGTACTGATTTATTGCCTTCCAAGTATCCATATCGTACGTTCAGTATATCAATTGCGTTTGTCGGTTTTTTATACCTTTGGGTATGAACAATTTTTTGTCCAATCTAATTTCATCAACTTCAAATCATCCTATACTACATAGGTACATTTATCAAACGTAATTATTTATATACTATATTGCAGTATATAAATATATAATACAATAATTGAAAATTAAGAATCATTAATATTTTATTGATCAATTAATTACTGAGCAAATGGTTAAATATTTTTTTGTTTTCGGAAAAAAATAATATTCTTGTATTTGAAATGTTAATCACTGATTTGCAGGTACCTAATATATTCTATATCATTATGGGGAATCAGAAATTCTATAAAATATCATTAATTATTATCAACATACAAATAAATTGTATGAGACTATTAAATTAGTTTTCATCGTCGTTAGCTATTTATCGGCCTTTTTGGTTTGTTGCACACAATGTTGTTTATAAGTATAAAATGAGCTGACAAGAGTTTGTGAAATTAATAATTCATAATATAGAACAAATGTACCTACTGCATTAGTTACCCGCATAACTTTCCTGCTAAAATGATATACATTTAGACAAATATAAAAAAAACAATATTTTCCCCGTAGACTCTAAAATACCCCTTCTGAGCCCTTCTAGCTCATCATTTTTTTTATTCAATGAATTACAAAAATGATTACATATTTGTAAATTTATATATTATAATTTTTCATAATAAATAGTAAATTGGAAGGTACTACAATTATTTTTATATTTAATAAATGTATGCTAACATATTTCAATCCAAAATGTTTGTGCACTGTGACCAGTAATTTTTATTGAAATAAATATATGTATTAAAATTAAAATATATACTTTTTTTTATCAAATACAAACAACGTTGCAACAGTTGTGTGGTTTGTGAGTGATCGGCTTGTGTGGTGTGGATTTTTAAACATTTTCTTTAATTATTTAATGGTGGATTGAGTGGGTTGGTGGTCCTCTGATAGAATTGAAACACCTTTTGGCGCTTTTAACTGAACTGAACGTCACCGGTTGAAAATATTAAACTATTTCACCGCATGGTTAGGCGAGAGCTGAAATATTAGTTCAGAAATACATTTTTACTTTTTTTAGTTACTCTTACTACTATAGTTAAGTTACTACTCCATGTAACTAACATATGTTGTATAAAATTTAGTATTATTAAACATTAATACAAAAATCATATTAACAGAGTTAAATTTAAAAAACAGATTTTCTGTAACAATTTAAAAATGATATAAAAAAGCATATAGGTTTATAAAAATGTATAAAAAGAGACATTTAAATGTTAGAGATTAATTTAATTTTTTTTTCAATTTTGGTTTTGAATATTGGTATTTTTATTTTTTCCGATTTCAATTTCGGTATTCAATATCGTTTTCAAGCCCTGATTTTAATTATCAAAGTTTCAACTACTGTTATCATTTCGAAATTGAATAAACTATACAATCGCAGACAAACAGTAGGTAGGCAGTTAAAGACCTACAGTAATTTTATTGTACCTATTGCAATAGTTGTATGTGTCAATTTTTGGTTTCGTCCCGACTGCGATACTGTTGTTTATTATGTGTGTATACTGTATACACATTTCTAAATTCACTGAATTTACTCTCTTTGGTTTATTATGCTTCTATATTCAACCATTTTAGAGTTTGTATCAAGTGTATTAGTGAGTCGAGTCAATAATTGCGATCGAGTTTTTAGTAATCGAAAAATGATTAAAACCTTATCGATTTCGTTGGAAAATATCATTCGGAGGCATTATTGCAATCGTATCAGTCTAAAAACCAATTTTAAACCTGATATTATAATCTGTGCTCTATGTCGATATATTTACTTAAAATCATAAAATATTAAACTTGATGACGATTTTCACGTTGTTCGTATTATCGTAGTTGTTAATAATAATATTATTGCTAATCGACCACAATATACGCAATCATTATTTGTCTATAACTATAGTATACCATGATATCTAAGACAAGTGTGTATACTGTCAAAGAAATTATTATGTGATACCTATAAAAAAGTATAAAAATAAAATGTTAAAAATACGAGGGGTAGGTACTAGATTTTATTTTTGATTCGGTTTTTAGCTAATAGTTATATTATATTTTCCTTGACAAATTGTCATTAGTGAACAAGTACTTAGTTTGCACACGACCTTACACATATATTTTTTTTAATAAATAAAATATTACGTAGTTAGTACCTTTTATTATTATTACGATTTATCTTGACTCGTAGTGAACCTGATGTATTTTCGGGATGGCCAAACGGGTGTCGCAGTGTCAATATTCCGTGGCGTCGAACAACAGTTATTAATCACTCAAACCTAATCTACTTTGATAATAAATATAGAAAGTAATAAAAATACGTGCACGTATAATAGTAATAATGATTTGTCCTTGTTCCCGAGAGTAGTTCTAATCGATACACACGGTAGAAAAAATTGGGCCAGAGGAGACCACAAGACGTAGTAAATTTGTATAGTACTCTAAGACGTTTTAGGTTGCCTATGCCGCACGCCTCCTATTGATGCCTCGGCTTGAATGGAAAACGGACAATATTAGCTTAAACATGATAATATTACAATTTAATATTTTAATGTAACGATATACTGCATGCTAGATTACTCTTAAACTATTACGACTCCTTTGTTGTCATGGTATGCATATAATAATGTCACTATATTTTGACTAAACATCTTAAATATATTTTTGGCTTAGGAAAATTATATGATATTTCTCAATAAAAACATTTAGATTGAAGGTTTTGGGTATGGTAATGATATTGATTCTGGGAGGGGAGAAATCATATGTGCTTAAATTTAGTTGAGGTTAAATGTCACGTGGGTCGTGGGCCAAATTTTTACGTTTCAGCAATCAGCATGGACATCGCAACCGTATTTGAATCAATTACTGAATTTACATACCTAACACCACGACTGTTTGCCTATAAGAACTAAAACAAAAAAAAAAAAACTGAAAAGGTAAAATCAAATAAGTATAACGTGTCTATGAATTTAAATACCTACAATAAAGTTAGAAAATAACATGTCAGTCAGTTATGCTGATCAACAGCAAATAGGCGTCATACGAATGGGTTCAGATGTGTATGATTGAAGATTATAATTTAAAACATTTTTCGGTGCATTTAATTATAAAAAAATGAAATTTATTAAATCAATCAGGGCTTGCAAACGTTATAGTAACGTTATGTATCACAAAAAAAAAAAAAACGTTTGAAATTTGTAAACGTAATTAAAACGGAAAACGGTAAACAAAAATAATTAAAGACCACAAAATAAAACATAACGATTAACAAGATGTATAATATATCATTAAACAAAAAATAACGCAATACGAAATAATTAAAAATCAATTTACTTAAAAGTCATAATATATTGGATCAACGCAAAACTTGTGTTTAAATTCTGAAATTACGATAAACACAAAAATTGTGCAACGTTTTACTTCGATTAACGCAAACATCGTAAAACGTTTAGACATTGTAAAATATAACGTAAAACGAAATTTCGATTTCAAACGCACGCAAGCCCTGAAATCAACGATGCTTACAGCAATGCCAATTATTATTGATGTAGATATTCTTACGGTACGTAATATATAATTTAATAATTAAGCGTACTCTGATTACCGAATAATATTATAATATGAATTCGAATGGTTTCCCAATCTCATTTTTTCGTGATTTTATTTTGAAAAGCATTACTATAATACGTATATTGCATCAAAGACCGTTGATATTTTCTGTTGAACTTTCGCGGACAGCCTTAGTTTCCCGTTATAATATTATTATTGTTATTGTACGGCTATTCCTACCGACAGATTCTCCCGAAAGTCGATCAAATCGATGGCAGCCCAACCCAGACTGGTGTTATGTATATTTGCACTGCGTTAGGTCTACAACACGGCTAACACTCTGCAACGTATAATTGCCCAAGTCTAGACGTTTTATCATTATAGGTTGCCGGTAAAAATTGGCGTAAGCGTGGTTAATAAATAACGACGTCCGAACATTTAAACGCTCCGGCATCTTTTTACATAATACGTATTATTAATCACCCAAAGTTATAATATTATACTATAGCGGACGACTATTATTATTCGTACACTATTTTGTCCAGTCGTATTTTAATATTTACCGAACTTTTTTTTAATTATAGGACATCGGTTTTGGATTATTATATTGCCGTACGCATCGTTCAGAGGGGTGCGACTATACGGACTGCAGTGTCTCGGTAGTATATTATAATATGTTTGATAGCTTGATTTCGGGCCGAATAGGTACACAATATCATTATAGTGTTGGAAAATCTAAAATTGGTTTTAAAAAAAAATATATATATATATATGATGCTGGATGTAGACTCATCGTCAACGACTAGAATATGTGGTGAAAAAATTATTTCGATCGTGGCGGAATTTAAAATAAAATTGCACATAATAGGTATACCACCTATACAAGAAAGACATTATTTTCCGATTTGGGTACCTGAAGATTTTATTATATTATATAATATTCTTTAATATAATTTTTTAAATATTGTATTTTCAGGTAGGTTCTTAAAAAATAACAGCCTGATAAAATGCCTCGTGGATAGAAAAAAGTTTAGTAAGGGTGGTAAAAGAAAAATGTGGCCAAGTGGCAGCAAATCGCAATGGTGCAAAGTGTAAACCCGTGTTTATGGATTGAAAGATACTAAACAATTATTTAGGTAAAATAGTAAATATTTTAAATATTACGAAAAATCGTTTTAGAAAGAAATTATGAAAAATAAACTTTTTACTTGAAATGTAGTATTTTATTATATTATGCAGCATAACTGAAATAGGACGTCTTACATTAATATGTTATAATGACGTAGTACTGAATCAAAGTCGCCTGTCACTTATTTAAAATTCCGAACGAAATTTATAAAATCAACATTAAACTCACTGCCCAGCCATGCCCTCGCATAACCTATATTATTTTACCGGATGATAATTATTATACAATTCGAATAAAAAAAATATGTTTTCCTGTTATGATTTTTTATTTAGACAACTCGAATTTTTTTTTAATCTAATCTAACCTATGCTAACCTACGCACGGCCATCGAATTATAATAATATATACCTATTATATAACGTACTAGGTAGCACACACCACAAACGTCAGACCTTTTACCATACATACGTGTGCTCGATATATATTATACATTTCGAACTCGCGCCAAAGACCGCGTCTACCAGCCATATAATATAATACGTGTGAGTATAAAAATTATATTACCATATAATGACTTCGCTGCAGTGTAGTACAACACTCGTCGGATGGTCGGACGCGTCCACATGGAACATAATATTTTTCAATAACACAATGCGTAAGGTATATACTGCTAAATACGACCATATAATAACCAGATACCGTAGTCTCTTGGTTGGCACACACAGGTTAAGGGGCCAAAGCGTCTATATAGAGCCTTATCCTCTTCATTATAATAATAACACCAGGCCGTGCGTTGCTCTTCGTATTTGTTTTTTTTCGCCGTTTGACGTGCACGCGCAATATATTATAATAATAAATATAAACAGACGACCGACGGCGGCGGTGACAAGTTGTGGAAATAGAATATATTATACAATACGAATCGCAGTGCCGTTGGAAAAGAATCGTCTAAATTAGCTAGGTACCTTCTCGCATAATATTACGAGTAGGCACCGTGAAATTCGGCACATCTACCTACTTACCTACCTAATTTTAATATAATATCGCGAGGACGCCGCGCGGTCGAAGTAATATGTTGTACAACGCGCACCGCTGCGTATAATATAATTATTATTATTATTGTCGGGCTGCGATGCAATAATATATAACAACACCGACTAAATAATAATAAGAAGTGGGGTTCGTATGATATTTCGTACGAGTGTCGAGAGCCCGGAAGTCTGTGTGCGCGTTCACACGTGTTTTTGTGTATAATATTATGCCGTATTATTGAAATAATTACCCACTCGATCGACTCTGTTTCGTAAAATATATTACAAACGTATCTAACGAATTCGATTTTATGGTAACTTGATTACTATTTATTATAATAACCGTCGTCGTACCTACCGATGTATTTGCATATATACATTTTGAGGTTTCAATAGGTACCTACATAATAATCTTAGAACAAAATATCAAGTCAAACATAAAAAATGAATTTTTTTTTAGATCAAATTTTTAAGATCCGACTTAACCTCTTTTTACCGGCACCGAAGATATAATACATTACACATACATAAATAACACCTATTTATTAAAACTTCCCCTGTGGATGGGTAGTGGGGGGGGGGGGGGGTAGAATACATCCGCGGTAGCTCATGCCTGTCGTAAGAGCCGACTAAAATGGACCTAGGAGTGGGCAGCAGCGCTTCTAGTACTAAGTGTAGATGAACAAGGTTTATCTATACTTGGCCACCAATCCCTAGAAATGGGGTTTGTGCTGCGATGTGGAAGGCAAGAGGAAACCACCACATTAACATCCCTAGTTAGGCAACTACTATTTTGTCTTCTAAAATGGATTCTCGCAGTGTAAAAAATTTGTCGGATGTCATTCTGATGTCCAGGTGGGAGCTACCCTGCAGGATACATGTGATAAGAACAAAACGCAGAGAATAAGAACGTGGAATTTACGAACAATGTTGAAAACTGGAAAGCTGGAAAATATAAAAATATAAATGGTATAAATATAAATTATATAAATATAAAACCACAAAAACCAAAAGTACTGCAAGACAAATATAGTGTCAGATTACTTAAGAGAGGAGATTGTGGAACAATATGGACGCTACATGGATATCAAATACCAAAAAGGAAATGTAGATGACCATCTGAATAAAAAGTGGGAGTAAAATCAGCTATCAAAAAAGCAGAGGATACTGAGGATACTGTGTTGACAAAAAAAGAAAAGAAAGAACCAAGAAAAGCATGGATTGACAAGGAAATAGTAAAACTTATAGATGAAAGACGAAAATATAAAAACAATAACACGAGAGAACGACAACAAAAGTATCACCAACTAAGGAACCAGGTTAATCGAGAAGCCAGAAAAGCCAAAGAAGAATGGTTGGAACAGCAGTGTATCGAAATTGACGAACTATTTAAAGTTAACAAAATAGATTATGCGTATCACAAGATCCAACAATTTGTGGGATGGAGGAAACGAAATTGAACCAGTAATATCAGAGATAAAAATGGCCAAATATTAGTTGATGATGAGAACATAATAAAACGATGGAAAGAGTAAATTGAAGAGTTTTATGAGGGAGAAAAACTAGAGGAAATTACAACAAATGAGGAGGAAACGAAGCTACCCATATTAAGATTAGAATTTGAGCTAACGCTCTATGACTTGAAACAAAATAAAGCTCCTGGGACTGATAACATAACAGCAGAATTATTGCAATGTGCTAGTACGAAGATAAAGGACGCTTTATACCAACTAGCTCAGGATATATATGAGAAAGGAGATGTGCCAGATGATTACTGTAAAAGCATAATTATAACTATACCAAAGAAAAGTGGAGCAAATTCCTGCGAATAGTTTAGAACACTGAGTTTACTGACACACGTCTCAAAAATCCTAACAAAAATAATAAATGAAGGAATGTAATAAAGAATAGAAGGAAAAGTGGAGCAGTACTTAAAAAATGACCAATATGGATTTAGAAGACAAAAATGCACACGAGAAGCAATTTTAGGACTGCGAGTGCTAATTGAAAAACAGATCGATAGAAATAAAGTTACATATTTGGCCTTCATAGATCTGGAAAAGGCCTTCGATAAAGTAAATTGGAACAAAATGCTGCTCGCACTACGAGAAATAGGTGTTGAGCAACAAGACCTAAAAATCATCCACAGTCTGTACAAGAATCAGACAGCTTGCATTAAAAAAGGAAAAATCGCAAAGTGAGGATTTTAACATACGCGGAATTTAAGACGCTTATAAGTAGATATTCGATATATAAGTAACGAGTAACGACAATTATCTTAGGCTTTATTATAACAAAACATAATAAATACATAATATTATATCTAATTTTTTTACTATTTTTTTTTTTTTTGACAAATTATCACATTGAAAGCCATATAATTATAATATTTATTATTTTATTGACTATTGTATTCATATTATTTTGTTTGTTATTATTAAAAAATATAATATTCTACGGCATTTTATTTATTATTTGTATATTTACCTCCCCTATTTTACGGGCTATATATTGTAATCGTGTATATATTAACATGTGAGGGCAACTAGTACATTCGGTTGGGGGCAACTGGTACATGCACAATTATGGAACTTGATTTCAGCGTACATACACCGATAGCGTTGATATCTATATACTATATCGTGCAGATTTGTAGTTTTTTTTCAAAATACATTTTAAACTAATTAATTGAAATCCACGACTAAATATAATTATTTTCTAATCATGGTTAGCGTATGTTTACGGTCAGTACTCTGAATATAATATAATATTAATATAGACATATAGTACATAGTAATTAAAAATATAATTTAATGCAAAACTGCCATCCTCAGAAATTTGATGCCTTACGTGCTACCTATTTTGCCTAGCAATAAATCTGTCACTGCATAGACATAACTGTGAATTAAATTCATTAAATTTATTATTGACTATTGCGCATAACGTTGAACATTTTGAATCATTTTTTTTATTAACAACATACAATTATTATAGATCCTCTTTAATGTTTAAAATATTATTCTATAGAAAAAAAAGTATAAAAGAGTTTTTTGTTCAAAAATTATAGAATTATACGTATATTCTATATTGATAATGATTATTTTTATAATATGTTACATTATGCATACCGAATGGCCAATACTGTTACTTTTAATTACCTATAAATAAATACAAAACAAATACATTGTTGGACATTTCTTAGACCTTGATTTACTTAACTTTCTGAGTATATCAAGTGTGAAGTTCAAAAGTTCACTTATTATTTAATATCTATGTCTATTTTATATTCAACATAAACGTCCTGAAACTTTTTATGATGGTCCTACAAGTTCTTCAAGTTATTAACATGGTGTCAAAAAGTTCTTTTAATTATTTTGTTCTTATATAATTTCCACTTATTTTATTTTATACATGCTATTCTGCACGTTAAACAATTTATACTATCGATTTATTTTGGGTTTAAGTCCAACAAGTTTTAGAAAAGGTCCAAAAAACATTCACACACTTTAAATTAGGCAAAAAACTTCAAACAGTTTTCATAATTTTATGAACCTTACTACCCTTTATTATATTGGTTATATTATATAAGTACCATTCCTATCTTTTTGAAAAACTTTTTGCTATTGGAATTCGTGATCCAATGTTATCGTGGCTTATCTCACATGTAACAAATAGAAAACAGATTGTCAAAGTCAAAAACTTTACTTCATGTCCTTTTAGTATTCCGTCTGGCGTTCCACAAGGTTCGCATTTAGCTCCTTTACTTTTTATATTATTTATTAATGATTTACATTTCGATAACTCTAATAAATTACTATTTGCTGATGATGTGAAATTTTTTCGAGTAATAAAGTCATCCTCAGATTCTATTTTGTTACAAAAAGATTTAAATCGTTTAGCAATCTGGTGTAAAAGAAACAAATTATTGCTAAATGTCGATAAATGTAAAGTAATGTCTTTTTCTAGGCCTCGTTATCCAGTTATTCATAATTATTATTTAGATAATATTGTACTTAATCGGGTGGTTGAAAATTTAGATTTAGGTATTACGTTTAGTTCTAATCTAACTTTCAATAAACATTATCTTAATATTTCTAAAAAATCATCATCTATTCTAGGATTCATTAGTAGGACATGTAAAGATTTTACAAACTCCTTACACCCTTGAGATATTATATTTTTCATTGGTATGTTCTTAGAATATAATTCAATTATCTGGTCTCCTTCTGCTAATACTCATATCCAAAGCCTTGAAGGTATACAAAATCGTTTCCTACGGTTTGTATCGTACAAATGTAATATCCCACGTTAGTGTCATACTCCATATAAGCCGTTATTAGATACTTTAAATATGAATAGTCTTGAAACCAGGAGAAATATTATTAATTTAAAGTTCCTATATAAAGTATTAAATGGTTTCATTTATTCTAGTGAAATATTAAATTATTTAAATTTCTATGTCCCAAAATGTCAAACTAGATCCACTAACACTTTTTATTTGAAATTACAAAAAACAAATTATTTAAATGATGCTCCTATTAATAGGATTATGAGGTTAGCTAATGATACGCAGGTCGATTTTTTTAGTTTTAACTCTATTGAGTCTTTTTATTATTTTATTATTAATTATTACCTGTGAATTATGCATTAATATTATATATCTTATAGATGTAAATTCTATTATTATACTTAATTATTTTATATATATATATATCTATTCATTTTACTCTGTTTTAATATTATATTATCTGTATTTTCTCTTTTCTCTTATATGTAATTAATTTGTTCTACAAATATTATTATTATTATGTTATTATGTTGATTTATAACTGTTATAGGGCTATGCCCGTTTAATTATATAAATAAATAAATAAATAAGTAGGAGTACCAATATTTTGTTTCATTATAACAGATAATCTAATTATTAGTAATTGCATATAATATTATTAAGTACTATATAAGATTAAATTATTACATAAATGCAAAAAAAAACATTTTTTTAATAATTATTTATTTTTTATTCTCTGTTTTATTTAATGCAACTCGTGTGACATTATTTAGGCAATATGCAATTTTATTACCGCTGCTCAAGGCATTTGTGTTTTAGTCGTGAACGATGGTTAGTGTGAGTGTAGATGTATGCGGGCACTGGTCTATTTACGCACGAGCTGCACTAGCGTACATGTCAACGGCACAGCCGACCATAAATGAACCACGAGATTTTTTGCTCAAAACAGCCTTTATTCTTACACTCACACCTCGGAGAGTGGTATGGTTTATTTTATTTTTTTTGTTAGAAAGTAGACAATTTTTTACAGGGCGCATTGGACTTTTTTATTTCGTTAACTTGAAACAAAAATAATAAAAAAACAAAAGCTTGTACATATTGTTCATATTTAAAATCGTATTATATGTTTTTTAAATACAATTTTAAATTTTGTCCAATTTCCCGTGAGAAGTGTTTTCTTTCAAAAAAAAAAAATTACTGAAATTGAAACATTCTACGAGGCATGACAGTTTTTCCTATAAAACATGTTTTTGAGCAAAAAAACAGGTCATGTGCAGGCATTTTAAGGATTTATAAAAATATAAAATCATAATTTAAATGAACAACCATATTTAAATAATTATTTTTTCGAAGAACATGGACATAAACATAATGTTCCTTTAAAAAACTTAAACGTGAAAGACTTAGTTTTATGGTATTGGACGTAAATTAATTCAAGATTCCAAGTTAAGTTTCCAAACACTGCATGTGTAATATAATATCTGTAATATTAATATAATATTATGTAATATATATTATATATATTGTGTAATATCTATAATATTATAAGAAAACCTAATGTCGATTATATACAAACAACACTTAAAATATTTTTTTTACTTTAAATAAAATAGTATGATTAAATTCATGGTGCATTTTTTTAAATTTTGTAGACATATTTAAAAGTATTTTTGCTTAAAAAATAATAGTGATATTGTGTTTTAAGTTTTTAATGGAAATAGTTAAGAGTTTTTAACTTCAGTGATTGAACTCCAATTTACAAAGAGTTTATGAAATATGAAAATTATACAATGCGCTCAAGACAAATTATGCATACAGCTTTAAAATATGCAAAGTAAAATTAGGTATTTAGGCATATGATTATAGGTAATAACTAATATGAATAATTATAATCAGATGAGAAATGTTGGCATTTTAAGTCCTCGTGATTGTGCATACATTATGTAGGTATATATTATAAAAATGTAAATGCATTTAATTTCAGTGTCAGTAAATATTATATTATTGGATGACACTGACCAACAGGCGTATAATATATAAACGTATATACTATATACATTTCTATGCCCAATATTGCCTTATAATATATAACGATGTACGTTTGTTTGTTCGTTCACTATATATAGACACAAAAACTATTGGACCATTTTCAATAAAAGTTATTTCAATAGATTCATTGAGACTCGGGAGGGACCTATGTAGGTCACTATAGAGTAGCTCATACAGAAGCGTGAGACAACATTACGTAAATTACAGGAGCTCTGGGATAAGACGGCGAAGACGGCATGGACGCGTAGGATGATCCTTGATATCCAGAGGTGGATGAACCAGTGGGCTCAGATCTGTATCGTTTCACATTGGTGTCGTTGACTAGGACGTTGTCCAGACATAGCTATACTTGTGAAAAAAGGCAATTAATTCTCGCTGCTACCACTGCCATGACACTGAGGATACTGTGGAAAGTACGTTGTTCGATTGTCTCCACTGAGCTGAAAGTAGGCGTTAACTAGAGCAATTCATCGGTCGATAGCTGTGGCTCACGGATGTGGCTAACATAATTTTGGGTCCACCACAGGATCTCACACCAGATGATGCTTTGATAAGTCAGCGGCCTAGAACCAAGTGTTTGGCAGGATGGTGGAGTCAATACTTGGGAAAAAGGAAGCTGCAGAGCGGGAGAAGCATTGCCAAAGAAGACAAGTTGCCGCATCAGTTAAATTGTCTAATTTGGGAGCCTAAGGTCGATTTTTGTTTATTTTACAATAAACGATATAGGGTCAGGTGGTAGTAATGTGGTATGCGACACTATTGGACGGTGAACAAACAAATTCAGCTCTCGAACATGTAATATTTCAGAAAGCTTTGGCATGGGTGAAAGTGTTACACATACTTGTGGACTGATTGGCTCGAATGAAGCATTGTATTAGTGGGTAACTTCCAAAAGACTCTACCAGTAATACCGAAATTAAAACCGGCTGATGAATTGAACACTTAACTCAAAGCATGTTTTTGGTGAAAAATTCAAAATGCATCTGACAAATAATTCAGAAAGTTTTTCCATAAATTGCCACCAATTACAAAAATTTAGCAACCATGCTATTTTGGAAGCAAAAAACACAGACGTCAATGCAATCAATTGCGCAATCCACGAACAAATCTCAGGCGAGTCTGTTACCTATAAATTGATCGTCAGAGTCATAAATGCAAACAAGATTTTAATTTATCGTATTTAATTTTTAAATTTGTTGAATATTTTAGGTGTAACACAGTAAAAATTGTCACTTGAAATCGGCGCA
This sequence comes from Neotoxoptera formosana, assembly GCA_022818045.1. Classification (NCBI taxonomy): domain Eukaryota; kingdom Metazoa; phylum Arthropoda; class Insecta; order Hemiptera; family Aphididae; genus Neotoxoptera; species Neotoxoptera formosana. The sequence continues at coordinate 71,986,352 of CM040630.1, forward strand.
TAATAATTGTTTTGCGCAATAATATAATATATATGATTGTCAAAAGGAACTATGCTCGCTGTCAAAAAACTTATGACAAAAATCACCGAAGAGACAATTCCGAACGGTAAAAAGTCATAGTGCTGTGTCAAAAACTCAAAATATGAAGATATACTGGTTCCACGTAAGTGCATTTATGGTAGTAATCTATCAACGTGCCATTTGACTTAAATTTTAAAACGTTTGCAATTCCCAGTTCGGCCGTCCGCATTGCGTTCTCACAATGACCACCAACAAGGCACAAGGTCAATCTCTTCAAGTGTGAGGACTAAATCAAGAAAATCCATGCTTTAGACATGGCCAATTATATGTTGCACATAATCACGAGTGATACATAAACAAATTGTATATAACATATCCCAATAACACTTGAATGAACTTTTAAAATTAAACTTAATGCACAAAAATACTTCTTATAATTATTTTGTACATGTTAATTGTGTAAGTATTAAATCAATATTTAACACGTTTTTATTTTTTTGAATTTTTTTTCGTTTAATACTGTGCTAGGGGGAAGCAGTATATATACACACTGAAATCTATATCATTCGCGAAGCTTTCCTGTGTCAGCTAGTAATAAATAAATATTCACAAATATATACAAATATGAATGTGATGGTCGAAATTTCGCATGTCCATAAAAAATTTAATATAATAAAAATATTTTTTGCCTGCGCTAATGTAACACAATATGCGCCTTTGAAGCAATAGTCTACGACGCCATAAATATTATGTATACATATAGAATAGGTATATTATATATATGCGTATAATAATAATAATAATTTATAGTCCCACGTCAATTATTGTCGTGGCGTCCAATTGTGGGTGTGACCGCGTATAATATTGCGATATACATATTATACATTTAAAATTTTAAAACATAAGTATTATAATATATTATATGGTCGAACCCGTCGTCCTTCCTGTCCCTCCGCGGAGGACCGCTGCGTCGATTAGACGTTGTACGACACGTCGCGAAAAGTCTTTGAAATTATAAATAAAAATAAAACGTACACGTCATCGAATTATTATGTAGCACACGACCCGTCCTGTGTGGTGTTCAACAGCCGCCGACCGTTTTTTATTATTAATTATAATAATAATATGTGTGTGATATCGTGTGATCCTCGCCGTTGTTATAGTTCTGCGCGCAATTCGACGAATGTAAATTGCCAGTGACGGGAGGCGCGTTTAATGGACGCTTACGATATGCCATTTTAAAATATACCTACTGGCGTCGCGACGCTGCGCAATATAATAAGTGTTTGTATATTGTTATAAACCTAGGTATAATAATATTGTGGTATCATATTATGACTACAATTGTCAGTGGGAGCTACATATTATTATGCTAAAAATTATATGCATTATGTTGCAGAAGATATAGTAGTAGTTGTTAGTAGACCCGACCAAACCTAACCTTTGTGTCACCATTAACTAATGATTAACGATTTTAAAAACCTACCCAGAATTAACCCACTTGCAAATCTTAATAGCCATTACCACAATACCCAAAATCCCCAACCACTCACCAGACATCATAATATGACGTGTAGCCGAGGAGGCTGTAGATGAGTTGCGAGTTTGCGGCGACCCGTTAGTTTTCAACGGACGAGTTGAGACTTGTGCAACCTTTTTTTGTCTCGAAGTAGATCGCCATATGCGCGTGGTATAGTCAATGTTTACATTAAATATTGTTATCATGTTTTATCATTATCGTATAGGTATAATAATATTTAAAAATATAATGTGTTTATTTATGTTTTAATTTATTTTAAATTAAAAAGCTTGAAAATGTAATATAAGGTTCTTCATATATTGTTATAATAGTAGTTTAAAAATACTAAAATAGGTATAATATAAACACGATTTTATTTTATAAGAATTTAAAGGTCAAATTTTGACCAAAATTCATCAAAATATCGAACATTAGCAAATTGTTTTGTAGTTAAAAATGTTCAATTTTTTTAGCTAAGGATTGAAAATTTTAAAAAAAGGTAAATATTTAGTTTATATTGCAACCAAAAAATCTAAATATTTATTTATATGGTTGATTTTTATAGACATTTTAAATTTAAATTTACAAAACAAAATGTTAAATAACGACGTTAGTTCTTTCGTTGTAATTTAAAAATACTTTTCGTGGGTGCTTGAAACTATTAAAGTATATTATTATTATATTTTATACACTCAATGACATTTTCAAATGTAATGTTTTCGGCAAAAATTAATTCAAACTACTGTTTTATTAATAGTAACATGAATTACTTTAATAGCAATAATATAATAAAATATACTTTAGTTATGTAGGCTGAGATCTTCGCCCAGAATCGTTTATTCGGTCCAGGTCCAAGGTCCTTATGATCTATTAAAATGATTGATTTTGCAATATGCTTAAACAATTAAACGAAAAACACCAACTAAAGGCAATTACTTTATGAATATTTTTATTTATATAATAATTGTATTATACTGAATGACGATAATTCGTCCGTCTCCGGTCCGAACTATTACAAACGGAGCCATACACAGTCCGGTCCAATTTTTTTTCAGATCAGAATGTTAGTCTGGTACTGGTATACGTCGTATTTAAATTTAATTTAATTACCAGTCACAAAAAAAAAGTGTAGCCGTCGGTTCGGTTTGAGTTTGGCTCTTTGTGAAAATGTTATGTGCAGTCCGGTCACTAAAATAATGGACCATGCAGAGCACTAGCTCAACGAGTATAAGCAAATTTAACGATTAAACTCTTCCTAAGTAAAAATTGTATACATTTAATTTAAAAAAAGAATGTAATATTGTGTATATAAAAATATGGAGAAACTAATATAGCCTCCTAATAAAGTTTAATTAATCAATAGGTAAAAGAAAAAAAACTGTTTAAACGAAGATAGGTTACCTACCCAGTTTTTTTTACCTCACGCAAATGGGTAAAAAACAACTAATATCAATTAATAATTGAATATTTTATTAATAACAGTAGAATAAATAAAATTATTATAAATAAATAATAAATATAGTTCAATAATTGGTAATACAACGTATAGGTACTGTATGTACCATTGTACCTACTACCTACATGGTTATTAATGTTATTATATTTATTACCTACTCTAGTTTTCACTAATTCACAAACTTAATCATATTGTTATCAAATATTAATAAACCTACAGTGTATTTATAATTTTATTATTTTATTTTTTTTAAAATTACTTTTAGAATGTTTGAGTTGAAAAAATATTTTGTAGAAAGAAAATATATCAACCTAAAATCAATGGGATCCGACACCGTCCGCCCCTCTTAATCCCGGTTTGTCTGTATTTGTGGTACTTGTAAATTGTTTATTTGAATTATGATTTTATCATTTAATCCAAGAATATTTATTTTAAGTGTTTGAAATAAACTTGATTAACGTGTATGTAGTATAGTCACCTACACCAGTGGTTCCCAATTGGTGGTCCACGGACCCCCAGGGGTCCGCGTGTTGATGTCAGGGGGTCCGTGGTTATGTACTACTGAAGTGATATTTTTATTTTATTTTAGTATTTAGTGGAATTATTAAACACGTAGTGGTTTGAAATTCCAGGTATTTTGAGCCGATTATCGCTAAAAGATTCGACAGTTAATGTATTATTTATAATATATATATATTACTCACATTATGCTCCACGTGGAGGTACACTGATTATTTTCTTTTTATTACCCAATAAAATGTATTGCTGACATAAATTATTATATAAAACAAATTTGTAATATTATTTAATTTAATCTTTGTCATTACTGGTCAGCTATTATTGCAGTGTGTCTGTTTTTACATATTATATTTTGAAAGTTAATCATAAACGAACAACCATAATGTATCAGTGGTTAAAATCTGGTTCACATAAAAGTCCTATAAGTGACACTGAAGAAGATAACACTGTTAATGCCCTTTTTCACAACATATAGATGTGAATAAGCTTTTTCTTCCTACTGTTACATAAAAACAAATATCGTACGAGACTTAATATTGACGCTGATTTAAGAGTTAAAATATCAAGATGCAGCCAAACTTGGGACTAGATTATGGACAAAAAAGAAAGGTTTCACAAGATTAATTTTCAGATTATCTTTCTATCTTATCTAGATAACTGTTTTATTAATTTCACTTGATATTTTTATTGTTATGATTTTTTTACAATGAATTGTGTCTAAACTATAACTAAACAATAAAATGAAGCGCCCAGATAATTTCAAATGTTCGATATATTAACATTTTTTTTTTTATTGAAATTTATTAATTTAGTGTATAATATATTTTTATATAATACAATAAATTATATAAAATATAAGTTTATAAGATGTGTACATAATATTATAATAGTAAATACATGTATAATGAATGTAATGTCAATTGCCTTCGATGTCGAAGCAAAAAATATGTAAAAAAATTCAAGATCAATAAAAAAAATATATATATAATCGAATCAATAAAGTTTTTAAAAACCTAAAAACTAGGTATACATAATGATCTGTTTTTTATCTAGATAAAAATAAGATTGGCTTATCTTTTATCTAGATAATTTATTTTATTTTATCTGTTATCTTATCTAGATGATTTTTAAGTTATCTGTGCACAATACCGCCAGTACGTCTTATCGATATTATAAACACTTAACGAAATTTTGAAATCCGGCATTTACTTTTCGTATGCGACAAATCGTCGGGCCAACGGAAGCTGAAATAATCACTACACATACGTACCTAAATAATTGGCGCCTATATACAGTATTTCTGAAGAATATCAATGATATTAATAATATTTATAACCCGTTTCCCGTGCGCGGCCACTGGCCGATCGCTGCGCCACAGGTATACGTTTTGATATCGTATAGAGGTATCCGTTACGGAAGATATTTATATTTTCCGGACACGCGGAGCCTTGTTGACTGTTTCGAAGAATTGACTAAAAATAAAGAATTTCGCGTGTTTCGGACAATATCCTTCTTGCATAAAATAATATATAAGTGCGATGAATATATAATAATGTATCGACATGGCGAGGTGCGAGCGCCAATCGATTCGTTTCTCAACTTTCCATATACTGGTCGTCGGCCAATTGTGAAAGTTCAGAATTTTGAAGCACCAGCTGAATTTTCAGAGCACACCTACTCCGGAAAACCCATTTTCCAATTTATTTTATTTTTATTCATTATTTTTGCAAGTACCTACGTTCGTTTGCCTTCTTGTCGTCACTTGACGTGCGCCGCTCGTTGCACACCGCCACATCCCCTATGGTTTTATTTATTATACAAACCTACTCTTGGTCGTATATTCTTCGGGGAATCGTGCGTTGGTTGTCACTCGTCGACTGCGTGTATAGTGGGTACGCCATAAACATTTTATTTAAAAACATGATTTTAATATTAATAGTCTGATTCCCTTTTATTGTTTAAAAGTTAAAACTGTCTGGGGTTTGTCGTTTGAACTTAATAAATAATGATACATACGGGAGAAAAATACCTAACGCATTCAGACGAAACTAGTTTTTCGTTAGCACAATGTCCCGAGAAATTATAATATTAATTATCATATTCCTCATATTTTATGATACACCGGCGAAGACGTGCAGCTTATACTATATACACATGTTTGGGCATAATTTTACTGAATACCGGATTATAATATTTGTATACATTTTAATTTAATATTTTTGTGTTTCATTTAATACATATTTATAGCCGTAAAACATAGAACACATCATTTTGTTTAAGTGATTCAAAGCAACTACTAAATTCGTAAGGTCTGTCATCATAAATAGGTATTACTAAGTACAAATAAGTATATTTTATGATAGTATGGGCAAATGTAAACTGGACCCGTGGTTACCTTTTTTGTTGTAAACTCGGCCCGGAAATTTTAGGTAATAAAATAGGTAGATTGTAAACTCGGCCTGGAAATTTAAGATAGTTAAAAAGGTCGATTGTTAACTCGGCCCAATGTAAATACATTTTTACATATTTTTACACTTACAATTTTACATAAATACATTTTACTTATATTTTTTTGCACTGAATTATCAAATGAAAACCATTACTGAAACATTTTACTTATATTTTGCATTTATATAACAAACTCCATACTATGAATAATAATTTGAAAATAATTTTTGGAGGATAATGAGAACTGCCTCCTCATGGTGTTCTCTGGGTAATGCTAAAATGGTTCTCAAAAATATTATAAGAAAATTATACGTACATTTTTATTCAGGCCGAGTTTACACGTCAATCATTTTTACTTGTAAAATCCCCGGGACGAGTTTACACCTAAATCATTTTTACCTGAAAAAAACACGGGTTTACAATAGACCTTTTGAACATTTTTTTTCCTCGCGCCGAGTTTACAATCGCCCGATAGTATTACTATATATTAAAATAATTCATTTTTGAAAATGTCATTGTGCGTATAAAATATAATAATATAATTTAAAAGTTTCAAGCACCCACAAATAGTATTTTTAAATTACTATAAAATAACTAAAATTGTTATACTTTTTGTTTGAATATATAATTTAGGCTAAATTTTAACTTAAACTAACTATCTATTAAAATAAAACTATGTTTGTATTTTAACTTTTTAGATTTTTTGTTTACAGTATGGAAGTATAAACTAGGTACTTATGAGAAACCTGTTTTATGTTCAATCCTTATTAGCTATAAAAATTGAACATTTTATAAATTTTTAACTACAAAATAGAGAAAACATTTTTTTTTTTATGGTTATAGAAAACAATCTAGAATAATATAGTTAAAAAATTAAAATATCTTTAAATAGCTTAAAAAAAGTTGAAATATTTTGAAAATATGTTATCATGTACCTATATAGACAATTTCTAATTAAACATATCTGTTTTTACTTACTTACTTTTATTCACTTAATACTTTTCATGATTGTTGATTAAAATTTATTTGTTTTGTCAAAAAACTTAAAAACTTTATAGGTACAAGGTTTCTTATAACTTGTTGCTAGTGAAAATTCAAAAAAAGTTGAAACGTAAGTCAACAACAATAATGTCTGAAGTTAGAGTTTTGACAAAATACGTACAAATCACGAAAATTTGCAATTTTTTTCAATTTATAAATTCATAAAAAAAGTTCTGTTTAAACCAGTGGTTCCCAAGCTCTTCTATTCTACGCCCCTTTTATATATTTTCAAAAATCTCGCACCCCCCTCTTTTAAATTGAAAAAAAATTGATCATATTTTTTTGTGTTCTTTAAAAACAAACTTTAAATTATTCGGAAAGACTACTTTTTTATTGATGATAATAATTATAAAATATAAATATATATAATAGTAATCTAATAGCTTTTTGCCCTAACATCCTTTTATCGTACCGATTAATTTACAGATAACGTGGCATAAAACTATTAAGTTGCACGATGCGGCCAAACACCGTGGGGGCATCCGAGTTGGGTCCCGAGTATTAGGGTTAAATCGCAGGTACTACACTAGTTGGGTCCAGGATATTGTTAGGTACTATACTAGTTGGGTCCGGGATTTTTTTAGATACTACACTAGTTGGGTCCGGAATTTTTATAGGTACTATACTAGTTGGGTCCTGGATTATTATAGGTATTCCACTAGTTCCTGAATATTTTTTGGTAAGTACTCCATTATACTAACATTTTCATTTCCATTTTAACAGACTGTCTATGATCTATTTAGACCACAGGTATGGTTAAAAATGTTGTTTACAGTTTTTTTTTTTTAAATATTAAAAATGCTAAAAACCAAGTATAAAAATATATATTATTTAATTTAAATACAGCTATATAATAGGTATATGAAGAATTGTATAATTTATATAATAGTATTTGATAGTTAGTAAAAATATTATAATAATTTAAAATATTATACAATAATATTAATACAATTTTATTAAATTGAAAAGTAAATGAAAAGTACTTATACGTATATAATGTGACTATTATCGGATATTTCTCTCATGGATTTTTCGAACATTCGTGTAATAATATCAGTGTTATCGGTAATATCTGATAATTTTTGACATATCTTATTATAAGCTATCTGGAACAGCGATAAATTCCGGTTAAACCTCGACGAGTTATCTATCAACATAGCTTACACGGTGCACACCTATAGTTACATGTTGGTAGTAAGTGTTCTGCATTCTAACCACTAGCACTATGGAAGATTCTAACGTTATGTTCAGTGAAAAGGGCAAAAAAATATATATTATAGAAGGATATAAATTTTCATTTCACAAACTTCTGAAAAATGATATTGAAAGATGGAGATGTATTCATAGATCATGTAAGTCATTTTTTAAATATAACGAAAATCAATTTATTGATCAAAATTTGACACATAATCATAATTGTGATTCCGAAAAAATATTAAATAGGCAGATATTAAATAATAATTTAAAGAGAAAAGCTCAAGATGATATATGTGAGAAACCTTCTAAATTATTACATTCCTAATTAAAAAACAATGATATATATACATTAACACGTTACGATTGAACACTTATTAAAAAAAATATTCATAACGCGAGAAAAAAAATTCTACCAAACACTCCACAAAGTTATGACGAGGTTCACAAAGTATTGAACGATTTAAATATAAAAACTAACAGACAAGAAAATTTTTTATTAATTAATGATAATCAATATAACATAGTTATTTTTTGCACAGTCGAAAATTTAAATTTTTTAAGTAACATGAACACATTTTACGTAGATGGCACATTCAAAAGTTGCCCAAAAATATTTATGCAAATGTTTACAATACATACAATACATAATAATCATTATATTCCACTTATTTTTTGTCTACTCCCAAATAAACAAAAAGAAATTTATACTCAAACTTTTAGGATGTTATGTAATGAATGCGAAAAACTTAATTTGAAATTTTTACCTCAAACAATATATGTAGACTTTGAAGAAGCTATTCATAATTATATTTTATCAGTATGGCCGGAAATAAATATTAAAGGGTGTAGATTCCATTTAGGGCAGAGCTGGTGGCGGAAAATTCAAAATTTGGGACTAACAAACGAGTATAAAAGAGATTCTGAATTAAGTAAATATCTCAAATATTTTTTTGGCTTACCATTTCTACACCCAGAAAAGGTGGAAAATTGTTTTATTGAAGATATAATGAGTATCCAACCGAACGACAGTAAAATTCGAGAATTCACTGATTATGTTTTTGATAATTATATTAATGAAGAATCGAGATTTCCACCAAAAATTTGGTCAGAATTTAATGCCTTTACAATGCGAACCACAAATTCCTGCGAATCATTCCATTCTCATTTTAATTCTATGTTCTACACAGCACACCCAAATATTTATCAGTTCCTAGAAATTTTAAAAAACGTACAAATTGATACTTATATCAAAATTAGAAGTGTAGAAGTAATGAAAAAAAGAAACTGCATTTTGCTAAAAGAAAAATTTATAGCTGACAATATGAATAAAAAAATTGCAGGAATAATTAATCGATTTGATTTTGTAAAATTAATGTCGTATAAATTTTTACCAACACACATGTGATTTTTCCAAAAATATTATTTTATTTGTATTTATAATATTATTGTATAATTATTTTAACATTTTTAATATTTTTTAATTTACACCTATATGGCTATATTTATATTATATAATATGTATTTTTTTACTTGGTTTTTAACTTTTTCAATATTTTTACCAACACAAAAGTGATTTTTTTTTTTATAAAATTCTAATAACTTATATTTTAATGGAAAAGAAACAAAACAAAAAAAAAAACTGTAAAAAACATTTTTAACCATACCTGTGGTCTAAATAGATCATAGACAGTCCTAAGTCTCTTAAAATGGGAAGGAAAATGTTAGTATAATGTAGTATTTAAATCCGGGACCGAACTAGTGTAGTACCTATAAAAATCCGGGACCCAACTAGTGTAGTACCTACAAGAATCCGGGACCCAACTAGTGTAGTACCAAAAATAATTCGGGACCCAACTAGTGTAGCAATTATAAATTTGGGACCCAACTCGGATGCAGCCAAAACCGTTAGTCATTATCGGTTATCCATTATTGATACCCGAGAACGGATAATGAGAACCAGTCTACTAATTTTATTTCTCTACGTTTTAAAATAAAAAAAAATTAAATCAATAAAAATTGTATTTCGTAATAACTGCTTGCGCCTCCCCAGCAATGTGTACACGCCCCCCAAGGGGGGCGCGCCTCCCAGTTTGAGAACCAGTGGTTTAAACCTAAGATTTGAAAATTTGGTGGGAAGCATATTAAGCTGCAAGGAGCAGGATGAAAGGACAGCCGACGCCAAACTAAGAACTAATATGTACTTTATGTAGTATTATTAGGTATTAAATTTAAAAAATTTAAATTGTAAACTTAAGGTGAAGACGGAAACCTAAATTTGTAGCCGAGGTGCTGAGTATGTTTGTAATTAGTGTTTATAGATGGCAGCAGAGGAGTTGTATTGTTCACGCAGATCCTCCTCTGCTGTCGGTTCAAATGAAAAAAAAAATTTAATACAAGATTTCCTATAAGTTTTTTTATCTCTCACAAAAAAAAAATTCGAAGTACGTTTGAAATTAAACATTCTCAGGCAACAATCTTATTTTGTTGTAATTGTAAATGAAGAATAACGATTTTAGTATATTGTTTTGGGTGCTTGAAACTTTTAAAGCATATTATTATATTTTATACACTCAATGATATTTTCAAATGTATGTTTTCTGAAAAAATTATTTCAACCTACTGTAATATAACAAAATTAATTAATTTAATAGCAAGAATGTTATAAAATATACTTTGTAATGTAGGCTGTCAGGCTGTCTTCACTCAGAATCGAATAATATCGTAGTTATATACACTCGTTTTTCGTAGTTATACAATGATTTTATATCATTGATGAATTAAAATTTTACACATCCATTACAGTGACCTAATCGACACCTACTGTACAGCAGAACGGGTACCAACATGTTCATCTCATATTTTTTTTATATAAAAATATTATATAAGTATATTCATTTATTTTGAGACTATTTAATCTTTTTTCTTTTTAAGACTATAATGTCTTAAACAACTATTTAATGATTAAAAACCTAGATTGATGGATTGCGAAATTAATTACCTATAGAAGCAATTATCTATGCCAACTTTTTATTGTTTTCTATTATTCTATTGTTTTAAAAGTTCTCATTTTATTACATTTTGAAATTGTTGTGTATTTGTCACATTTTTACCTCGACATTTTTGCTGTGACATTTGAAATTCAAATTTGTACAAAGTTGGATATTTAACGAAAATTAACGATTTTAATTATTGTGATGTAATTTATAAAATATTACTGGTAGGAACTTGAAAGTTTTCGACATTACGTATTTTATGGTATTTAAAAAATATTTAGATTAAACTTTTAGCTATTCATTCCACGAACCTATTTCTACGCTACCTTAGACGTTTACTTTTATGTTATAAATAACAGCTATAGTAATATTAGATAGATGCAATCATAGTATTATATAATATGTTAAGTGTCAAGATATAATAATTTTTAAGTTAAAATCTTAATATTAAGTTAAAAAAAAAATCTTATTACAACTATTTTTATTAAACACATATGAGATTTTTTTTTCTGTTAAAATTAGTTTAACTATAATTGTCCCCATTACTAATAGAAAAATAAATTACTAAGTGATTCCTAATCATTTATATTTTTACATAATTTCCTTTGAAATATAGGCAGACCGTCTAAGCTTAGAATACAATACAATACAATATGCAATAGTTTTAAATGAATACATTCATTACAGTGATCTACTCAATCACGAGTACCTACTTACCATAATTATTTGCAGCAGCCTTCCTTGGCTTTTAATTATTATATTTTTAGCATATTATTTTTCATTTCAATCATTTTTTTAAATTAAAGTAGTTGCAGTCATTTAATAGACATAATTACATCGTAATAGGTTAGGTTAGCCAACTACATAAGTTAACATTATGCTTACACCACAATATGCATTTAATAAACTGTTTAATAACAATTGTTGGTATTTTATAAGACTCACGCATATTTTATCAACTAAGTATTAAACGATAAATATTATATCTGTTACATAATAATTTACATTATTTGTTAATTGACAATTGGAGATGTTAACTAGACTCAAATCGTATGGGTAGTTTTCCACAAAATATGGTCGGCTCGCATAGGTCACAAACCATAGCGACATAGCCCACGTGCTATCAAAACAAACTTTTTCTCTCGACCTAGAATATTAATTTATCGAATATGCTGATGTGTTTTAGTAATACCTATAATTTATTTTTACTAAGAAACATAGTATAATATTCATCGAGAATAAAAATGATATTTCAAAGAATTGATTTTTTAATTGGTTTATAGGTGTTAAATATTAATTATCGATCGTTAAAAACCATAAAGAGTTCGAGAAATAAAAGTGTATAGGTACTACAGTTATCTAGTACCGCTATGTCCATACCTCCTTACAATATTATGTAAACGGTATTGTATAACAGCGGTGAAATACATTATTACACGGGGAAATATTTCATGGGGGAGCGTTAAAAAATCTTTTATACCTTAGCATATACCTTAGCATACCCTATGATTTAATAGTACTTGCCTAAATTTTTTTTTAGTTTTTGTGATAACTTTTTTTTATAACTTACCCCTCAAGATCCTTCATGCGTTTGTCACTGCGTAGCATGTATAATATTACCGAATACAATTTGATGTAGGTGCAGTACTTTTTGGCTTTATCCTTTTACATGTATCGCTAATACATAATATGTACTAATACATTGCTTATGGCTAAAATGGCCTTGATGCATTTGCATCTTTTTATCTAATGCTTGTATTTGAGGCCCATCTTTATAGAAATTTGACTATTGTGCCATGCAGAATTCAATAGTACAAATTTTATTTTGCATTTCTTCGGTAATTATTGGTTGTAATGACATTTTTTAACAATTTTAGTGCATTTTATGCATTTTTCTAATTTTGTACGTATATTTGCATTTTTCTTGCTAAAAGATCACGTTTTGTTCCATATTATTTTGATAAAATTAAATATTTAAAAAAACTAACATATTATATTGTATAGTTGAATCTTTCAATTATTTACGTATTAAAATTATTTTGTATTTTTGTTTCAAATTTTTTTAGGCCCGGACGGAGGTGCAGACGTGCGTTATTTTGAAGTTAGAAATAACTGTGTTATTGTAATTTTGATTTGATTGTTTACCCAGAATAAATGTATAGACTATATATTTTAGACTTTACTATCGGACAATCGACAATCTTTTTTATTTAAATATTTAACACACTTTAATAGTTCAGTGTAACACATTTATTGCTTAAAAGTATTTAAACAATATTACACGTTTGTTTTTAGTAGCTATATAACTTTAATTTAAATTGTTTAAGTAATAATAACATAATATTTAATGTATACAAAAATGTGTGTAATTTATATTCATATAAATGAAATAATAAATAAATTATTAAAAAATATAATTAATAAAAATATTTATGAGTTTAATATTAAAAAACGTACATTTTTAAAAATTAACATTTTTCATAGTCATTATAGTCATTTTTGTTATTTTTGGAGTCATTTAGTCATTTTTTGAAGTTTATAAGTCATTTTAACACTTTTTTTGTGCATTTTTTAAAGATTTTTAGGTCATCAAGTTCCGGGCATTACTTATAAAATATTGTTATTTAAATGCCTAAATAATCGCTTTTTCGATACTATATAATCGGCATGAGTGTATGACGGAAGAGCTTAACCTTACCGTGTACAATATATTGCTATAATATACACTATTTTAGTACCTAAACGGCTACACATACTATTTTATGACCAATCATAATAATATTATTGAGAACAGTCGAAAATGTATAGAGATTTAAGTCTTTATTATTATTCTGTTGGCGCCATCTACTCGTGAAACTTGATTTCACCCCGAAGGGTTACATTCAACCAATCTGCCACTAGACCTCACCCTCGGCATCGAACTACGAAAATAATACTACAAAACGTCGTAAACAAAACGGGAGAAAACACTAATTATTTGCTTTATAGTAGGTTTCTAGTGTACGTTGTCATTCAGTAAAGTTACTGTAATAGTGTAATGTACTTATACTGTGTTATATTCATGGTATAGATGGTTTAGAAATTAAACTAAATATTTTTTTAATTAAATAAATTTCATTTCGATCAATATTTTTTTTAATAACAATATAATAAATAAAATAGTTATAGTTTTAACATCAAATATTGTTTAAAAACAAATATGCATAGGAAAATGTAAATACCTAATACATATTATGTATCTTAGACATTTTTAAATTGCTGATAAAACAACTTTTAAGGAATATTATATTTAATTTTTAAACCTTAATTATTAAGATTGAACATTTTATGAATATCTTAGTTACGAATTAATTTTTAAATGTTCGCGACTTTGATGAATTCAAAATATAAAAAATTATAAATTAACGCTACAGTAAGATTAACTAATAAGGATCCTTAAATTAAATTGTAAATCCTTTAGTATTACCATTTTTATGAATTTAAACCACGAAAAAATTTGATAATTTTGTAGTTTGGACTTCGAATAACAATAATATTACTATAATTGCTATAAGAACAACTCAAGTGGAACCTTGTAATAAAATATTAAAATTACAGACATTTTAACTAAAATGATTTCATAATTAATATTGTATGAAAATTTCAATTATCTACACCCTAGAGTGTTATACAATTCTAAACAACAAAAATAAGCAAAATATTCCTGTTCTCCGTAATTTTATTTCATTTTTTATCTTTTGTTATATTTTGAAAAGTACTGGGGATTTTTACATTTGACTTTCAAAATACCTATAAGATCCAATTTGTTTTCCCTAGAAACCTGCAGGATCCTCAAGACCTGAAAGTTAAAGATTGGACTTTTTTTACTGTGCTTAAAGTTGAAATTAGTCACAAAAAAGTCGCATAATTTTAAATATTATATTAAATATTAAATTCATCGATCCACTCGGAATCTGAAATACATATGAAAACCAATTGAGTTACAAACGTTTCGGATTGCCAAAATTAAAAAATATTTAGAATAGATGTAAAACAGAAAATTTAAACATTTAAAGGGTTGTAATAATAATAGTGATATTGTTGAATTGTGAGGTCGTTGACAATATACTATTTATAGGTACTTACTCAATAGTTCAATGTTCAAGAGGAAATAAAATGTCTAGTTATTAAAAAAAAAATGTAAAATTTTAAAAACCAATATTAAGTGTAATGGCGTTTAAAGCGGATAATTTTAATTTTATATTTGAGATATCAATGGTCGAGTTACCGAGAATCACATGCGTATTGTATTGTAATTCGGTTTAAAAAATAATTTTATCCAGCGAAAGTGAAAACCGTGTATTTTCACTTTTCCGAAATAAGTATACTGGAATATAATTATTGCGATACGATCAATGACAAAATACTTAATTGGCCAAACTCGTTTAGAACGCGTTAAAAGAAACGAAGGGCACTGTATGTATAATATATATATACCTACTCCTTTTGACAGTTATTAACTCAATAAACGCCCACCCACCCAGTTCACATTTCGCCAATAAATACTCCGAACCGTTTTAAAATTAGATTATGTTTATGTACTACTCTTTTTCCCGACACTGTGCACGCCTCTTAACACTGTAGCTTTTTCCTCGTTGCAGTATTTAACAAGAAAAATAACTGTGTAACTCGACTAAGCACGATAAACTGCATAAGTACGCGTGTCATACGATATACCTAATATACGGAACAAAAAAACCTATTGTGTAACATTAAAAAAAAAATAATAATATCATCATTAAAAATAATAAATAAATACATTTCGGTCAACGAACCAACAAATTAATAGTATATCATTGTGCACACAACTTTCATTGGGTACCTACTGTTTTTATTGACCGCTTGTGGACAGTTCAACATATTATTATGCTTAACATAAGTTTCAAACGTAACTTGAAACCAGAAATGTAAAATGAAATGATAGTTCTACAGATGATAATATACTATATAAACATATTATATAAATGTTTGTAAAATAATTAAAAATAGTTTTTAAGTGAAAGTATATGGGAATTTATAATTTATAAAATATGGCAGTCATTAGTAGGGAAGGAAATGTATTTCTCAAGCTGTTGCAAAATGGGGTCAAAATGCTGTGGTCAAAATTAGTTAAATAAGATATTTTGAAAAACCCAAGGCTGCAAAACCCAACATTTTAGAATTCAAAAAAATATATACAGCAACACTATTTTTTTTGACAGTATAAAAAAAAAAATATTACCACTGTAATATTATGTTAGTAGGTAAAAATTAAAATTTTTTAAAATAAATCATTATCAATAATACATTTTTGCAATTTGCTTTTATATACCTAATAAGTAATAACTATTATTTTATTATATTATAAAGTAGGCATTGTTCTCAGTTGGAAACTAACATCCAAAATGTTTATTAATCTAGACTATGCATTTGTATCAGTTTTTTATTTTAATATGCTATACTGGCAAAAAACAAATTGTAGACTAACTGAAAACTCGCTATATTGTATAGTAGTTTGAATGTACATCTTCATTGAATAATTTACACTAGTAGATGTATTGAATTTGAATTAAATGATCGCAATCATTTTAATTTTTTTTACGAAAAACGTCGTGAGCGGAGATGGCAACGGCACGGCCCACGATGGAGCCACTATATTTTCTAAAATATTTTTATTTATATAATTTACCAACTTTCTAAGATATCGCTGAAGATTGATATTTTTATATTCTCTCCTATTAAAACGAATTAGCATTTAAAATGAACTTTAAAAATTTGTCTAGATCTTTAACACATTATCACGTATATGGAAAAACACGTTTTATATTTTTATTTTCTAATTTTTGGTACCTTCAACTTGGACATACCATTTAAAATGCCTTCACGTATTACCTCGGTAGAACGTTTAAAATGGTTGGTCATCCCTGAGTTAGGTATGTACTACTCGTTCGGTGGTCCTAGGCTAGTTCAATATTCAGAAGCCAAATTATTAATACGTTACCACTTGCACAGGTATATAGGTTTTCATTTTTTGAAATTTTCACTATATTGATATTTTGTAATTAATATTTGGTTTGTTAAAAAATTATACAAAATAATATGATTATTCTGTCTTCGACGTACCTATATATTTGAATACTCTAATAAAGTAATATCTGTTCTGTAGCTTAATAATAATTAATAAAGCATTTCAAAAAAATTAAAATTTTTAAAACTCTTTCAAATTTGCTGTTTTTATTAAAAAAATCAATGCTGGATTTAGTTTTGGCGACCGCTCTTGGTACTAATTTATTTGATGATTGAGCCCATACATTTTTGAAAATAAGCACATAGGTATTCTAGGTTATTTTCTTAGTGTTATAAACCATAGGTACGCAATTTGAATGTGAAATTGATAAAAAATGAATCGTTGAATATAGGTAACTAATATTAATAGAGGAATTGAAAGCATAATAATCAGGTGTCTTTACAACAGTATACGACTTTAGAAAAAGTTCCTTTTCTTCTCGTGTAAAGTTAAAGGTTTAGATAGCTATATAACCAAAAGACGGCCTTTATTTCAAAAAGTTGGACGTAATATTATATATATATTAAATATCGACGTTTAACATATACACGCTGCAGTGCGCAGTGTATATTGTATATATAATATCCACGCCACTGATTAGATACTAAATCGACCGGCAATGTTTTTAAAAGACGCGTACGAGGGGGGTAAAAGAAGGGTTTTCCGGTATAATAATATTTTCGAACCTTTGATAGTCAATTTCTTATTCCGGCTAAACGTGGAGGGGGGAGGGAGGGCGATACGACGGGAAGAAATTGTTACACTCTTTGATGTCGAATGAAATTGGGTGCATGTTGCCTCGGCGGAATATCGTCCTGTATACAGTGTGTATTATGTATGTATATGTGTGTTCACGTTCACCCCCCCCCCCCCTCCAACACCACCGCACGCCGTGAGCCCGAAAAGGGGTTGTAGATTTTTGTCGGTCCGGGCCCGGAAGCTTAAAACGATTCAACAGATTATAGACTTTTACTTGGCCAACGGGCTTTTTCATTTCAGACATTTGCATAGCAAAGGATCGAGCCGACTGCAGTTTCGTGTATACGGCGGCGCTCTCGGTACACTTCTTACACGGCTTGCAACGTAGGTACCTACACACAGCGCATACACGAGCATAATAAAATAAAATATAGTTTCGAGTTTTTTTATTGTTGCCAACGTCGATTTTTGGGTCCGCACAACACGCGTATGTTCGATAATTTTAGTTTGAAACTCTGGTGAATCAGTACGTAGAAAGCTGCAGTGACCGATGCAACCGGACCAAAAATAACCGGCCATAGAACCGGGAACCTCGTGTCAATCATAAACCGGAACCATAGCAAAAACCATAATTTTAAATGTTTAAAAAACTAAACCAAAACTCAAACTTAATTTTTAAAGTTCATTTTTTTTTTGTTTTTTGGTTATAACTTTTTTTTAATAGGTAATTACATTGATCAAAGAAATTAAACTATATTTTGTTCGACGTTTTCTTCATTATTTAGTATGTAATTTATATTTTTTCCAAGAATATTTTGTACTATGTATATGAAAAACAAAAATCATATTACTTAAGCCTATAATATAATACAATCCATAATACATACATGCTATTTTTCAACGAACTAAAATAAGTAACCTATATTATATAACTATAATAATATAATCAGGACTTTAAAGTAAAGTTTAAGGTTTAAAGTAGACTTTAAAGCAAACATTATAGTAACGTTATGATTATAAAGTTTATAAGACGAAAAACGATTGACATTTGTTTAAACGGTAAACATAAATAATTAAATACTACAAAATAAAACATATAATAATTAACAAAATGTATAATTTATAATCAATTATCATTAAACAAAACATAACGAAAAATGAAATAATCAAAAATCCATTTACTCAAAAGTTATAATATTGGTTTCGTAGAAATATTTATTCCACGTGATTTAGCGATCAATCCAAGAATTTATTATATTCCGTATTCGGGCCATTACTCGCATTAGATATTATTTTTAACGATAAACAATAAAATGCAAAAGTTGTATAACGTTTTAATTACGAACAACGATAAACGCAAAACTTGTGAAATGCTTAAATTCTAAATAACGATAAACGAAAAAATTGTTTGACGTTTAGATTGTAAATATCGTAAAACAAAATTTTGATTTCAAATGCAAGCCCTGAATATAATAATAATTAATTATAGTTTGTATACTATAAAGCTGGGTAATACCGATTTACTGATTACCGAGTATCATCCAAAAATATTCAAACAAAGTTATTGACTAAAGACTATTTCGAAAATATTTTATAAATAAACGATACTGACAATAATTGTTATTCGAGGTGGATGATACAGCATAAGTTTGTTAGTTTGAATTTTAAATTTGAATAAGTCACCATACGTGTTTTGATTGTTGAAAGAGAGGTCTACCTCTAGAGGAAACTACAAGCTTTGTCTGTAACATTTACAGCTTTATAAAAATAACACAATTTTATTTTTGGTTGTATTGATACTGCAAGAAAGAAAAATAATTTTAAGGTTTTAGCATTAGTTTCCAAAGACTAACATAAGGACGAACACATATTATCGAGTATGGTAACTATACGGTCTACGATCACTTAAAATTTTAATTTAAAAATATTTAATTGTAACGGGTTAAAACCGGTATATTAACCACGACCGTAACCGCAACCTCAATTTCATATTTTTAAGATTTATGATTAAAACCGAAACCTCAATAAAATTGTTTTGTAAAACTAAAATGAACCCGAAACCGAAACTGAAAAAAAACATAGAGTAGAAAGGTTAGAAATTCCTGGTAGAAAGTTTAAACTTAACGGGATACTCGTATACTGTATTACGATACGATAGAGCTAATCACAACATACGAAACATACGAGGGACATGTGGTGGTCGATCTATAATGTAAGGTGCCCACTCATTATTCGAATGGCTTACCTTAAATCGATCTCCCTGTACATTAAATGCTACGACTTATGAAGATTTTTGCATATGGAATCTGGTTAATAGCATAAAATCAATCAACCGAAAAACGATATTTGTTATACCACAGATTACCACTCTTTATAGGTATAGGTATATTAAAAATGTGATGTACCTATAATTATTTACCTTTTTAAAATTAAATATATTATACCTACTGATAAAATATGTTAAAAGTTCCCAAAGTATTTAATTTAAGCCCCCAGTACAATTATTTTAACTAAAATCAACGGAAAAGGAATTCAATAAAGATTGATTTACTGTTTTTATTTAAATCATTAACTACAGCGCATTAATTTAATGGTTGGAATTTGTATGAGGGTTACATTTTTGGACTTTTGGATGATAAAGTAGGTCAAATAATTTGTTTTATTCAACTTAATATTTCAAAAATTACTCGAAAAATGCTGACTTGATTATTATGTGGTATGCAAATGGTTTAAATATTGATCCGATTGTTCCATTTACTATTTACATCAGAAATACAAAATGTTTACCAAGAATCAAGAGAATAATATCTTACGCTTAACTGCGTATGTTAATTTATTAAGTGGGCATATAATTTTTCACTTTCACAAACTTAGGTATAAAGTTATAAACCAAATTATATACCTATTGGTTATTCGTAACTTCGAAGACTCTCCATTAATAAATAACAGTGTCATTTATGGCTGTTAAGGGGGGGGGGTATTCCTTTTTTACTTTAACTCAATTATTTGAGACTTGTTTATTTATACAATTTAATGGAGTGACCTATGAGATGGCCAGTAAATATTTTGGGTGGCCATACCTTAGTTACGTGCCTATATCTTAACTAATCTTTGGAATGTTGATATAAAAAACACATTAAAATTGAGTTTAAGCATTTCATACTGATTTATAAAATTGTTTCGTTATTATGACACCATCTCCAAAAGAGTTTGTAAATATGTCACTGATAAATATTTAATAATATTAAATATTATAAAAAAATCCTATTAATAGATTGCGTTAGAAAATAAACATAAAACTATAATGTCAAAAAATAACATTTTTATTGATAATGGCCAATGTTTATTAATAAAATGTATATTTAAAAAAAAATTTATATTTGCAATATCTAATAATATTCAATAATTTTATTGTATTTATCTATCTTTTGAACTGAGGTAATATTTTATTATGAATACATATTATATTGTATAGTAAATACTAAATAGCACTAAAAATGTAAAATATTTGCATATTTTTTTTTTTTTTTTTGCTCGGAGCACATACTTTGGTAATAATATTGATTTTTCCAAATTGTATTTCAAAGTATAACCGATTCATAAACTAAAATTTAAAGTTACATACTTTGTAGATTATAAATTTTGATAGGAATTAGCTAGGTAGGAGAAACCATATAACTATTGTATAATATATTACTTTGAGAAATAATACATTTCAATTTATTTAAATATTTGATCATACGAAACAAAATAATTCAAAATTTTACATATTATATCAGTGTATGCGCGATATTCTTCGAGTCACAACGGTCTTAGAATGTTTTACACTTAATCATTTTTAATCGATTTGTTTTGTAGGGAATTTTATTAAATTTTGGATTATTATTTCGTATAGCACTTTTGTAATATCACAATATAAAACACGTCACTTATTTGTTTACTGGATGTAATAATTATTGTACGGAAGAATATTTTAGAGGTACTTATTGCTACCTATAAAATTTACTGTTGCCTGGACAACGCCGACTACCGGCGGACATATTATCTTTTTATGTACATAATTGGGCCATATTGGTTCGTATGTAATTTATCGAACGATGTAGGTAATTCCGAGTTCAAATAACACACTGATCGGACTACAAGCGCATTATGCTAATATAGCGATGAAATGTTTAATATAGAAATATAAATTTGCCAGAGGAGAAATATTATACATTGCGATTACTGATCATTATTAGATGCGAATGCGAGCTAAAACGAATTTTATAAAATTTGCCACATTTTTCGTATCGAATTATTTTATGGAAGCATTTCGTCGCCGCATATAATACGCTACACAGTGTCGTATATACAACATAGGCATTATATCATTAATATTATATGAGAACCTGCTGCAGACTGCAACATATTATTTTACTAGCTTAAACTCGGCCGCAGACTGATACGCATTAATACGGAGACTTATCAAATATATATTATTCACGGGGGATGAAACATATATTGATTGCTTTTAGTTTTTTTCTTCCTGGTATGAAGGGTCCGTCCGATGTCTGGTGTACCTACGTATTATATTGACATTATAGCGTATTATATTATGTCTGCAGTGGCCAGTAGACACACGTATCTCTTAAATCCATTTATATTACGATTTACAAACAGATACCAAATAGCCAATACAGGAAATAATAAGCATTTCCGGCCATTTGAGTGTATCATAAGTCCAACTTCATATAGCTATCACTATGTATAGGTACAGACATACAGTACGATATACTTATGCGTTTGAAAAATGTAAACTTTAAGTGGGTATGCGCTTTTTTTGCATTATTACTTATAATCAACGGTCTAACATCATATTTACCATTTTAACTTATCATTCAATAAAATAATTAATATCTAATATTTTATTATTATGTAAGAAATGTATAGGTATGATTAAAAATAATAATGTATAATTTTCTCTTTAAATTTGATAAAATATTTTTACTATTGTCAAAAAACTTGAACGTGTAATAATTTGTTCCACCTATTCCTTGTTTTTAGTTTTAACAGCAATTCAAAATCATCAAAAATATATGCATTACATTCAAAGTTCAAATCTTGATAAAATTGGATATTTAAACGAAAAATAACGTTTTCTCCTCCGATGATAGTATATCATAAAAAATATTATTCGTAGACCATCAAAACTTTTCACTATTACGTTTATTCATTTTGATCATTTCAAAATATTTGTACAAATTTAAAATTGACTAACTAATGACAATATTATATTAAATATCATATATGCGATATTTTTGTCGAAAACTAATTAAACCAGTTCCAAGCCTCCGCCCACCACTTTGAAATTTTAAAAAAAAATTAACTCTTTTCGTTTGTGCTGGTTTCAATCCCATCGTTTGTGCTCAACCACTTCCCAAGTTATCCAACTCATAAAGTGGGGGAGCTGGGGACATGCTTCCGTTAAGCAACGCGGAATTCAAAACCAAACTATTATGTTTGTGCTGGTTTGTGCTTTTAATAACGTCGTTTGTGTTGTATCACTTCTCGAGATTACAACTTTCAAAGTTTGGGGCTGTAATGAACCCCTCACTACTTCCCTTTGTAAAAAAAAAAAACATTTTGTCTTGCGTAACTGATGATAACTGTCTACGTTATAATGTTTACCTCTATGGCGTATATATAGTCGTTAAAGTGTAAAACATTTGGTTTGCCAGAAAAACCCTTGTGGATTTATTTTTTAAGTTTTCGGTGCTGAAACAATTCTTTGTGGCTCAACAAATTGACTTACAGACCAACACTTAAGAGGTAATAGTCAACCAGGTGGTACTTTAAATCCATTCTATGTGTTTGGAAAATATTTTTTTTAGTTTGCGGGATTTTTGAAAGTTAAATAATAATTATTTGTGACTCAATCAATTGGCCTTAAATGTAACAGTCAGTTTTATATAACAATTTGTATAATGGTTAAAACCCTATACCCAATTTTTATACCACATAAGCTTTTTTTTAAACTGATTTTTGTATCTGTATTGTATTGATTACAGTTTATGTTTAAAAAAATTAAAAAACTTAAACATAGTGTGATTGTTATAATACAATGTCCTTCAT
The DNA here is from genome assembly GCA_022818045.1 of Neotoxoptera formosana. NCBI lineage: Eukaryota > Metazoa > Arthropoda > Insecta > Hemiptera > Aphididae > Neotoxoptera > Neotoxoptera formosana. Next base: position 72,010,441 of record CM040630.1, read on the forward strand.
CCCTTTAACTATTGTCTATTGGTATTGGGGAACAGAGTTTTAATAATAACCATGTAAACCCTATTAATGATAAATTAAGCTTATTTATTGCCAATTTAAAATCCGACGACTTGGTCAAACAACTATCCTAAAAAATGTCGTTTTTACTAGGTCGATAATTGTAACCAGACTCTTCTGCACAATCTATTACTATAAACGTAAATTAATTTACACTTCTTAAAATGTGTGTTTTCTTTTATTATAATAATAATCAATAATATATATTTATATTTTATCAAAATTATTTTACAAATTATTTGACTAATATTTTTAATTATAACAAGTGTAAATAAACAAAGAAGCAGTTTCTCATAAGTCATAAGTAATATTATTTCACTACAGCTTCAGATTTATTTAACCAAAACGTAAAACGTTACTGCATGATACCTACATAATAATATAATACGCTATTATACTTTTATAAAATAAGTTTAATTTTTTTAGAGTATATAAGATATACATCATAACTCATAAGATAATGTTTGAAAATGGAAGATAATTTATATTTGTGAGACATTTTTTTTTTTGAAGATAGGGAATTTTACAATGATGTGTGTTTTTTTTTGTCTGTGTACACAATAAGTTGTCGAAATAATGTTTCGATTTTTAACTTGAGTACCTTTTTTGGTGCCAAAGTTCATCTAATTGGTGCATTCAAAAGGTAATTTTTAAAAATTCCAAATAGGCAATACATTTTAAAAGCGTCCAGAAAAACCAAAAAAACAAATTAGAATATATATAAGTACATATTATGAGGCACATGTTATGGCGAGGAAAACCATCATCATGTATGTAATTCTATTTATTATTGAAATTAAAATCTTCATATGCAATACAACTATTTTTTAAAAGTATATATTTTGACTTATAAAAGTCAAACTTTGAATAATTTATTTATTTCTGTGAAAATTGAGAAGTAACTAGGGCGAAGTATTTATAAGTTTATACAAACATTTTTTATCACTCATAGGCATAGTCTACATTACAAAATTGAAATGGATAATATTTTATTTTTGATAAAATTTTATATAACAATACAATCTCTGAGCCACCACCGCCACTGCTGCAGTAATAAATTATAAACAATTATACAGTTGAAATATTCTAATAATGTAGTTAATTACAATAAAGTATAATCAAGCATTCATCAAATGTATAAAAGGTAAATTCACTGTAGGAACACAATTTTTATTTCGAGTAGAATAATCGAGCGAGTACCTAATATTGCATATACCTATATATGTATACTATGCTACATATTGCTACTTTATCTTCATTTAAAACTTGACATTGTATTAGTTTGGGTTGTAATAACCATCTAAAAATTAATATTTTTTTTTAAACATTTGTGCGCATTATTAACACAGGAGTAGCTGGTGTCAAACATAAATTTGATTTATTATCGAAAAGACCATTCATACAGGCGCGGATTTAGGGGGGGGGTGGGGCTACGGGTGCTCGGGCACCCCCTGTCATCTAAACCACTAATACAATTAATTTGTATTATAAACTACGTAATTTATGTCATTTAAGGTATAATCTATTTTTTTTAAAAGCACCCCCTGTTAAAATTTTCTGGATCCGCGCCTGCATTCATATATAGTCACGTATGACAAGGTAAACCACATCGCGTCGCAATCGTGGAAGTCGGCTGCAGTCGTACGCTGTGTGCACCATATTATACATTATAATATATAGGAAACCTTAACTAAACGGTTTTTATCGCATACGCTGCTATTACAGTGTAGGTATATATTATGCTATTATGGAACGGGGACATCTCCCCCGCCGGACTCGAGAGAAATCGTTTCGACAAAAACGTAGTCGACTGTTTCGCGGCCGCGACCACCGGCGTATTATAATAATAATAATAATACACGCGAGACGACGACGAGGGTCGTGCTCTGGGAAACCGATCCAGACGCGCGCGCCGCGTCGTCGTAAGAACATTATAATAATAATAATAATAATAATAATAATAATGAAATAACTCGAGCGAAAACTGATCCCATTCGGTTTATTATATATATATATATATATATAGTGCGCAGCTATAACGATAATTACGTTCACCGACTATGGCCTCCCCGGCCCCGACCGCCGACCTGCTCCTCTCGCGCCGCCGCCGAGTCCGGAAAAGCGGAAAACCGAATCTGCCGACGGCGGCACACGATGTCATGGACGACGAGCGACGACGACGATCGGTCGTCGCGGTCGTTGTCTGCTGTTGACACGCGGTCGACGTGTAAAATAATGTTATCCCCGGCTCATCGATCGGCGGCGGCGGCGGCGGCGGCGGAGTATTTAATATTATTGTGCGCGATACATAATAATATTGTCATTATCGTATTTAATATACGTATATTATTATTATTATTATTATTCTGATTATTGTGCTGCGGACAACAATGTGGATTCGTCGAGGGTTATTACGCGGCTCGCGTCATTGTTATATTATTTCGTTCGTAATAAAGTGTGTATACATATAATAATATATAACGACGTGACGGTGATGATGATTTTGCGTATTGTGTGCTGTTTATTATAACACGATGATGACGGTTTAATGCGACGACGCCGCGACATGCGCGAGCGGATTTCGACGGCGACTTTGCGCAAAAATGCACGCTTTTGGTTAGCTGCAGCGGGCGGCGTGACGGCGAAAAGCGAGGCGCGGGGATAGAAACGCGATTCGGCGGGGATTTACTGGGGTCCGGGGTGTTTTTCGCAACCCCCCCCCCCCGACAACGAACTCGTCGTTTATTCGCGCTATATATTTTCGTTATTGTTTTAGTCGTACATTCATTTTTTTTCTCCCGTTATTTTGCTTTCGACGAGCAGCTCTCCGCTGCAACGGTTGCGATGTAGAGCTGGTGGCGGCGGCGGAGAAGGCCCGGCGGCGCAGACCGCGACTATATATATGTGTAATATATAATATATAATATGTATATACTCGGCTCGGCAATAACAATGGGATTTTTCACCATCCCGCGTCCGTTAACACGTAATATACGCGCCCGCGCACACACACACACACACACACACACACATATATATATATACACACGGATAAAGGCCTGAGACGGCGGCGGCGGTAGCAGTGGCAGTTGCGGCGGTGGAGATTCAGTAATCCCGGCGCGTCAAGATAGGCGATAGATGACCTTTGCAGCTGACTCGTTCTCACGATAGTTTTCCACGCGAAACGCGTTGCCACACAGATACACACATTCACGATATATATACAATATATAATATATAATATATATATATATCAACACCCGCGCTTTCCATCTACCTCCTCGCCACCGACCCGAACCCAGTCATCATTCATCGCGCGAACACCCCTCGGTTCAAACGCCCTTCACCGCCGACCGCCATCTGCTGGACTAACCCTAATCTACGTCTCCTCTACCCCTCATCTCCTCGCCGTACTAGCTGCCCGCACGAAACACATCATATTCTTCACATTTACACACACACACACAAACACACAAATATTCACATTATATAGGCTATACTTTATAAAAATATACCTATCGCAGTTGTTACATAGTATAATAATATGTAAGCGGTAGTATTTTAATTTACTATTTATATAATATTGCCATACAGTTACGTCATAATATGTCGAGTTGATGTCGCACCAATTTGGTTTCGAGTTTGTACGAATCGTAAAAAACCTGGCGAGATTAATATAATACATATTTTATCTTAACCACTTTTTATACAATAATATTATACGAATTAGAATACATAGATTGTTATCGTTGAGTATAAATAGTTGTTTGGTAATTATTTCACTGCTCCAAGGAACTCATAAATAGACATATTTTTTTTTTTTTATCAAAACATAATATTTTTGAAAAATATCATTCAAGTTGCATAGGCATGAAAATAAAAAATAACGCCAGAAAGTCCATAGTGAATAATTAAATTAATTTTGATAAGGCGTTTCAATTTACAGTGAGGATTATATTATATTATACGACATTAAAGTTGATGATGTTTATAGATATACATATTTACTTTTAAATTATAACCACAAATACCTACTCATGACAAAAATAAAATAATATAATGTTAAAAGTTACAACGCACATAGTGCACGTTGAATATGAATATATTATATATGGAGATTATATTAATGCAATATTTATATAAGAAGTTTAATTTACAACATTATAACATACAATTAATCAATTTTATATCATTTTTTAAAAATTAACGTCTAAACTAAATTGTGAATAAACACAATAAAAAATATCCTACTTAATAATTGCTTAAACATCCTTCTTGTGGAAAAATATAGGATGAGTCTATAATAAATTCCGAAATTATTTTAACAATAATATACTTAACAAATGAGTCTAAAATATTATGAAGCAAAATAGAGATTCTTAATTTATTAAAAATCAAGGAACTCGCTATGTTGTAAAGTATAGTTGTCGACTGTACATAATCTGAGGTGTTTTTGTGTACAATAATTTGTAAATTTTCATGAAATTGAAACTTCAAACGCTTATAAAAATAAATTGTGAGTAGATATTGTTGGTATTTTGTAATAATGAACAACTGATAAGAAACCTAATATACAATTGTCAAGCTTTTTTACTCAAAAATAAAAATTGTGCAATACATAAATGAAAAAAAAATTAATAAATAGGTAGAACCTTTTAATTATCAAAGGGATGTAAAATATTCTAAAAATGAAATCCTGTTAAGTACCGAAATACTAATATGAATATTTATTGATAATTTCAAGTCCCTACAGTTATTAATTTTTGGATTACAGACAAAGAATCAAATCGTGTGTTAAAAACTAGTTTTACACTAAAATTCTCATTTTTCTCCATAATTTTAATGTAGGTATTGATTTTAATATGATATGACTGATGAATTTTGTTTTTTTTATTTTTTGAGTCTGTCACTAGCTTTTGAGCTTGAGAATTTTCTTCAATTTTAAACTTTAATATATTTACCATTAGAAATTTCTTTTGTGGATTTGGGAGGTTAAAAATAAAAATTATCCAGTACTTTCCTCGATGATTGGGGGGAAAAGGGGAAAAACTCAAAATTTGTTTTTAACAAAATCAATTTAGTAATTTTCTTGTAATTAAAAAATAAATAACAATTGTTTACAAATGGTTCATATCATTGTCTATAGCCTATAGGTAAATGTGGAAAAATTAAAAAAAAAATTTAACCTTTTTTATATATTTATAGAAAATTGAATTGTTTAATTTTTTTTATGTTTTTTTTCTAGAAATATTGATTTAAACCATAGAATTGATCAAAAATTGTTGAACATTTAATAGAAAAATAATCACAAAAAGTACTTATCAAAATTAAAAAAAAAATCAAAAACCGTTAGTCAGAATTTTATTTATAAGCATCTTAAGTTGAAATTTCGAGAAAATACGTAAAAATTGCAAAATCTTGCAGTTTTTCTTTATTAGGAAATTTATAAAAAAATTTCTTTTCAAATGTAAGATTTAAAAATTCAACAAAAGATTCTCTATTATAAGTTATTCTACTTTTCTAAAAAAAATCATTTGAAATTAGACATTGTATTCGTTTTCTCCGGAACGATTTTCTTATTTTGATGTAAAAAAGGAGTAACAGTAGACATTTGAAAATGTCACCAAATGTTTAGATTACCATGTTCTATATACACCAATAAAATTTAAAAATTGTTGAGCTAGTTGTAAGCCTTAAAAACTTTTGGTTTCCAAATTGTTTTTCTTGGGAATTTAACACATCAAGATTTCTCATAAGTTTGTAAAATAGCAGATCCATAATAATAAAAATACATATTCACAATTTTTTTTTTATAAGCATTTAAACTTCAAATTTTGATCGAATTCTATCATCAAACATATTTTGCAATTTGATTTGCAGTTAAACATTTATAAAATATTCAATTTTTATAACTAAGGAATGAAAATGTAAAACAAGATTTTTCATAAGTAGTTTAAACTTTTAAAGTATAACAAAAAAATCAAAAACATATACCTACAAAAAAAAATATTTTTTTTTAAACATTTTAAATTAAAATTTGGATATCAAAATATAGAACATTTTCAAATTATTTTGTGGTTAAAAATGTATAAAATGTTCAATTTTTATAACTACTAAGGATTGAACATTTTAAATAAGGTTTTTCGTAAGTTGTTCTAATTGCAGTTTTAAAAATATTTAAAATACTAATTCACCAAAATAAAATAAAATCTTTCCTCTTTATAATATTAAAAAGTTTTGTTATTTGTATAAGTTATTAGGTACGTAATGTATAGCGATAGGAGACAGTGATGGTCGCATGTCTTAGATACACCATTATCAACTATCTAGTAAATAAAAATAAATTGTGAATACAGTAATACTCTCGAGAAAATTTGCATATATCTTTGTTTTTATGATTTTGACATACATTAATTTCCAAAATATAAATTATTAAATAAACTTATACAATAAATTTTTGTTATATATATATCGTTTTCAAACCCCCGTATTTATAAACATTTTAATTAAAAATTTTTTTTGTTTTTTTATTTTATAAATGCCAATCAAAACATGTTTGTTTGGAAATGTAATACAATGTTTAATATAATTTGTTTTACTCGCATTTAAAAAAAAAGTTTAGCGTAAGGTAACATATGTTTTTTATGAGTATTTATTCTTATGACACTATATAGGATTCACACAGTAATATTTTATGAAATACCTAATATTATAATGTTTTAGTATGGTATTAGAAAAATTAGTTCAACCTATTGATTCTACCGTATAACTTGTGGTAATATAAGTACGGAAATTCTTCTACTAATAGAAGAAGAAATTACTTTAATTGTTGTATAAAATTATTTAAAAATATTCCTATAAGAAAATGCTAGTAGACAGCTCAAAATTATTTTTTAGAATCATATAATTTAAATTTACATTTACTCAATGAAGATCGTTACACTCGACTTTCTATACAGCAGATCAAGTTTCCCGTTTTTACTTTTATTTTTAAGGATCATTTTAAAAGAACTTGATCCAATTTACTACTAGAAATAACACTCGCATAATTTATTGTATAAGACGTTTTACCAATTTATAAAAACGCCTATAGATAGTATGAGAAAAAAAATGTTAAATTTATCATAGAATTAAGAAAAAATAAAATTGCATTGACAGCTCAAAAACATTTTAAACATTTTTAAAAAGTTAATTTTAAATTTTAATCATTTTAACAAACCGATGTTCGAAACTATTTTCCCACCAGAGTAATACTTATTAAAATCCAATATACTATTAATTAATAATGGAATTATATATATAGCTATTTTAATTATAATAATTTTTAGGTGTCTTTAATGTAATTAATGTCTATATATGTAATATGTATATAAGTATAATGATATAAATTTAATTTTTATGGGGTATTTTTGTACATCGTTTTGTACCAAATTAAAACATTTTTATTAAAATTAGTTTATTTGGAAGTTATTCTAAGTCAAATGAGTAATGATTAACTAGATGTCATCTCATTTTAATCCTACATCATATCTTTAAATATATAAATAATAACAATTTATTACAAGGTAATAATGCCTTGACAATGATATTTTCGAATACTTAATAAATTAAATGCACCAAAAATCTAATACTAAAACTGTTGACGTAAGCAATGAATTAATATAAAGTAAATAATATTTAATAAATAGTTACAATATTTACAGCAATGTTTGCACACGCATTATAATATGTACATAATATTGTGATCAATTATGGAAAAAAAAAATAATAATAACACGCAGTGTTGTATATTTTTCGAGATTGAAAATGTCAACAACGTCAGACCGCGGAGAAAACCATTCGGCTTTAGTACATGGAAAATTGTTTTCAAGGAAATTCAATGCGCATTCTTTCAATGGGGAAAACGGGCCAACGGTAGAAACAACCACTGACCACTGGACCGCATGATTAAAACGGTTGCACCATGCGTACACACACACTTATATATATATATATATATGTTAAGAGCAACATGCAACGAATGAATTTTTCTCTTCCACTTTTACAGACACACACACACACACACACACATACAAGTCTTCATCTATATATGTGTGTGTGTGTGTGTGTGTGTGTGTGTGTGTTTAATAATAATAGTAACGCGAGCTAATGAATTAAACGCACAATATATATATATATAAATACACACACACGCAATATGTGTTCAACGACCGATATGGTTCTACTAACTCTGCTCAGTGTCCTCTTATACGACGTGCAGTCATCGTGTTAAATGGTCCCAACAAAATAAAATGTGTTTTTACAACACTGCGCGTCCACCCCTCTCCCCACTACCCATCGGCTTCCGCTATTCACTTAACCTTTCAAATTAAATTCAAATTTATTACCCAAATGGCCAAATATGTATGATTATATATATATTATATTAATACGGTACGTGTACGTAGAGTATTTATGGTGTTACTTAACTGCATACCCATATCTTAAAAAAGTCTCTCCTGTAGAGGTCGCGTGAATCCATCACTGTTTACGACGATCACAATTATCACAATTATATTTATAATATACAGGATGATTCACCAAGCATGCTTCCACATTTGCCCTTTCATAATGCATTTATTCAAATTAGAATTAAGGTTTTACTGTTTTAGTATATAGTATAGGTACATTTTAACAATAAAAAGCTTAAATAATAAATATCGAATATAATATTTTATTTTGTGGTAACAAAACTATACCCTTATTATTGCTACACCAAATGGGGTAGAAAAAGTACCCCCCGATACCCCTTAGTGGCACCAATACAGTCATAATATATAAATATTAACTAATAGTAAACTACGTCATCCTATAGCACTTATAGAATAATTGTACCTAATTATACTTACTATACTATACCTAATTATATTTACCTTATTAGGTAAGTTATTATTATGTCTCGTCGGCGTAAGTTCATTTTAATGCTTCTTATCTGAGGTTTTCTGTGTATTCTTAATAAATTGACATTGTTTATGTTAGTCTATTGAAAACAAAAGTTATCTTTTTGGGAAGGCTTCCTTTTTTGGGGAAAACACAGTTTAGGCTTCTTGTTCAGCCAGTTCTAAATTAAATATAAAAAGTGAGAAAGAAGGCGTAGTCGCTCTTCTGTACAGGTATGATTCAGTGAGGTACTTCTTCATTGAGTTGGTCACTGTTAGGACTTATGTGTTCAATTTGAGTTAAATTATAAATCATTGCTTAAGAAAAACAAAATAACTAAAATCATTTGTTCTAATATTTAATTTTGTGCAATTTTCAAATGTCTATAAAAAAATGTGTTTGGAATTAAAATTTAAATCCTTAGCTATAAAAATTGAATATATTATACATTTTGATCAATAAAATAATAAGCAATAATTTTCGTGGTTTTGACGTATTCAGCTAAATTTGAACTTAAAATTCTTAAAAATAGCATAAAATTAGTCTAAACATTTTGAAAATATCATCGAGTAAATAAAATAATAATTTATATTTAAGTTTTTACGATTAATAATTTTTGGGTTAACAACAAATAAGCACACATAGCGAGTTATGAGAGATGATAATAAAAAAAAAGGGATATTTTAAATTATAATTATTAGGAACTCATCGATGCAATATAGTTGCATTACGGTGCAAATGTAATTCAAGAAATATGAATATATGTCATATGATTACTAAATAGTGTCCACGATGGTTCATCGATTGGGCTCCCGAATGGCACAATAATCTGTTTAAATATTATAGGTACGTATAACATATTAACATAACGAAACCGTAGTACCATTCGACTCGTATTTCTCAGACGTCGGTACCTATATACATACCGATAACAATATTATGTTTTCAAACTATTCCAACGCCTCGTCGTGTACAGATGACACAATAATAATAAAGTGTACGCTTCGGCGCCGCAGTATTAGCTGGTATAATATGGAATCGTATTGTTCACCTGCTCTCGGGGGAGGGGGGGTCGTCGTCGTCCAACGCGGATTGTTTCGAATAATTTATTATAATATAGCACCGCCGCCGCCGCCGCCGTGACCGCACTACGCTATTATTATACCGTACGCATCATCAGTCGAGCGCCTCAATGTGTGATAGATCATTTAAGTATAATACGTTTTGTCCGCCGCTTAGCTAAAACGACCGCAGAGTTTTGACGATTGACGCGATGGGGTTAGGTTATTATTACGCACGACGCGCGCGTAATATATCGCGAACGCGAAAACTCATTACGCACTTGTCGGCGTACGCGTCGCCGTTTTGTCCGCGTCCGACCGTAAAGTACCGCACACACACACACACACACACACACACACCCACACACCCACACATACACACACCCACACACTAATACGGGACGCGTGGCGTTAATCGCGACCAGATTAGTCAAACCGACTTCCGAGTACACGACGCACACTGTACATAATGCAATATATATAACGACGACGACGACGACGCAGAGCTAATAATTTATATTGTTTTATAATGGACACGGTTTTCCGGGCCCGATGCCGCGCGACAATAGCTGCGCACCGGTTCGGTTTAATATGTTAAGTATATTATTGTATAATATATACGTCTATATTACATCGAAGGCTTCTACTCGAAGACAAATCGGTTCTACGATTAATATTGCCGTTGATTTTGCAATTATTTACAATTATTGTGCGTATACAATACGGGATTCACACCACCCACTATTTCGGACGATCAACGCGACGTACATATGGACACAAAGTGTACTTATATATCGCCACTCAAACTCTTGCTGTACGTAGTCGCAAAAGATTGAAGCGGGTTCGGGTTGCCGGGAATAAATCGATATATTATATTACACTAAAATAACTATATGCTCCATGAAATATGATTTATAAATAAAATATATTTTCTGGAGTGAAAACTACTACTTTGTGATCATATACTACTTTTCATTTATCATATAATAATATATTGTACATATTATGTGTTATAAGAAATATTAATTTTTTATTCTGTTTATAAACTACAGCATTGTATAGCTTTACAATTGATCATATTAAACATAAATCATTTTTTCAGTATTATTAAAAGCGTACAATAATACATTGTGTGAGTCTGCTCTAATTTTTTGTTACTATAAAAAATAGCGCTTGCTTGCGCTGTTAAACGATTCGTTATCATTAACCAACATTCACGAATTTATAACCAATTCATGACATCAGCTATAAAAAAGAATTTGAAATTATAAAATGTTCGATCCATCATAAAAATAAAATCGTTCGTATAGGTGTATAAACCGTTTACTTTTCAAGCAAAGTCAGTTTTATATTCTTTTATATAAATACACATATATATATATAAGACACGGGTTAGGTCAGGTAACCTATATCGGTTTTACGACGGTGTGCGTGTTTATTTTCTTTCGTAAAACTCTTTCGGGACAGTAAAAAAGACACTTGTTTCAGATGACTGCAGAGTTCAGGTGCACATATTATATAGGAAAAAAAAACAGTACGTGATTTATTTTCCAGTAGACCGCACACACGCGAATCGAAATTTCGCGCCGTACAATCAATGTCGGCGTTTGGGTTTGGTTCATATTAGGCTCAGTGGTTGACTTGGAATGAAAGTAGTAGAGGTAGGTGGTACTCTAGCTAATTTCAAAAAAGTAGCGTCCCTAGCATTTTAATCAAACTAACGAACAAACTATAAATAGAAGTAGGGGTACACGCTCGAGTATCATAAAAATCAGTTGAGGTATACTCAGTCCCCCCGCCACCCCCCCCCCCCCCAAGTCAACCGCTGATTAGACGTATTATTATATTTTATTATCTACTCGTACGAAATATAATATTTAATTATTGCGTATTAGCAGCTACTCACGAGTTGTATATTATATTATATTGTGATGGGTAGTACATTTCCATATTACATAATACGTGCGGGTTGTGTGTGCGGGACGATCTAATTATTTTCACGTTATATACCTTATCCCTATTAAAATGCGACGGATTTTATCTGCCAAAGGGTTATATTATTATGTATGGGGTTTAAAGGTTTCGAGCATATAATATCTGCGTACAATATAATAGTAATTATCTAGTAAATGGTAAGTGCATATCCAGATATGCGTTTGATATACGTATATTATAGGTATACATAATATATACGATGTCGGTATATATCATGAGCACACACACACACACACGTGTGTGTATACAATCATGGAAATGATGTCGATTCCCAGGTTCGTGACGGACTTATCCGGATATAAACACACGCCCGCGTAGGGGTCATCAAAATATCGGACGTTTACACACACACACACACACACACACACACGAGCACTGCGTATAATCACGATATTATAATACGATATATATATATATATATATACATTATACACACGTGCGTGCGTGTGTGTGCGGACTCGCGTAATATTATAGTACAGAATTATGTTTAATTATTCATTATACGGCCGCGCTATATACCTATATATATTATATACGTGTACGAGATACACCGCCGCCGCCGCCGCCGCCGCCGCCACCACGTGCTCGGTTGACGCCGCCAGTGCTTTGGGATTTGCGTGACTGTGCACAATGAACAAGCCTCCGCCGCCGCCGTCTAAGTCGAGAGAAAGACAGACGACGGACGACGGGGGTGGGTGGGGGTGAAAGAGAGAGCGAGTTATTATATTATGATATAATATACTTCCTCGTCGTCACGAAGCTCTCGCGCGCGCGGCGCGGCGGACTCGGGACCGACTGCGCGACGAACGGGACGCCGCCGCCAACCCCGCCGCCGTGACCGCTCCGCGCGAGCGCGCGTGTGTAAACACCGGCGTGGCGGCGGCGGCACGAGAGTATCGCCGGTCATCGCGCGTATCGCCACTTTGAATTATTTCACCTCGGGGACCCGATAACGTCTATATATAACACACACGTATGTAATGGCTTTTATACGGCCACGTCATTATGTTGATTTCGCCGCCGCCGCTGTCGTTCTCTCTCACACTATCTCTCTCTCTCTCTCTCTCTCTAACGCACGCGTCGTGTGCTCGCTCATACGATGTATAGTCGTATTTTAATCACACTCGCGTATATCGTAACAATGATGTAGTCCGATCCGGTCACGTTTTGGTTTTTTTGACGATTTTTACGTGACATGTATAAACATAACAATAATATACGTATGTATGTGTATACGCCGGAACGCCGCCGCTTGTAAAAACAGCTATAATAGGTATGAAATAAGGCATCGTTTTGTGCCTCACTCGTTAAAAAATTGCAACCCTCGATTGGATAACAATTATTGGGTCAAATGAAACAAAATTGTATAATTTGTTTATCACTGATGGTAGATTGTAGATCTATTATAGATCGTCATCTATTAAGAATTTATTTTCTTATTTTATATACGCTCTTCTTATTTTAAATAATTACTTACAAAGTGCAATACCGACCAGTGGTCCCCTCCAACGTCATTATACTTAAAGCTCACAAACGAATAACATACGACGTATAGACTCCAACGACCATTATTAAAATGAATTGCTCTAATTTTTTTTTCATTGCGTGAACCCCACTACCTTGATTATCACATGATTTGTATTTTATACCATGCAGATTTCCTTTCTGATTTATATAAAATAAAATAGTTAAAGTTAACTACATCGTCGGTTTCCGGCAAAACAGAAATAAGAGACTGTAAAAAAAAAATATATATATTTTTATAAGTTCTATTGATTTTATAATTGATTTTGATAAAACAATACTTATTATAGTTTAATAATAATAATATAATATAAATTAACAACATTTATTAAATTTTTTATCCTGATAATTATTGTAGTTCTTACTTTTTTTAAATTGCAGCGCTAGTTTTTAATTTCATACTTCGAAGCAGAAATGTTTTCTGATAATTTAAAAACATAAATTAGTGGGCAAGTGGGTACCGCTCTGATGTGCCTGAGGTGTCGTTTAGGTCACTGTAGGTAATAGATGTGTTAAATTTGAATTATTTCATTTGTGTTTAATTTAAAATTATTGTAGGTATACCTACGAAAAACAATTATGAATGAAGCAGATCAACATTTAAAAAAAAACAACTTTAAACGTCGGCAAGTGTCTGCTGGTGTCGTGTAGGTAAGTGTCTCTGGTGTCACTGTAATGGATGTGTTAAATTTGAGTTCAACAATGTAAAATCATTGTATAGCAAAAACAGCTCTGAGCGAAGACGGTCTGTCAACATACATTATACTAAGTAAATTGTATGATATTATAGTTATTACAGTAATTCGTTTTACTATTAATAATGCAGTAGGTTGAATTTATTTTTGCCGAAAATATTGCATTTAAAAATGTCATTTTATGTATAAAATATAATAATATATACCTACTTTAAAAGTTTCGAGACCCCGCGAATAATATTTTTAAATTTTAACAAATTAACTAACATCATTATTATTTGTTTGAATATCTAATTTAGACCAAATTTCAACTTAAAATGTTTATAAAAAAACCACCATGTAAATATATTTTTTTGATTTGTTGGTTACACTATTAACTATTTATGAAAAACTTTGTTTTAAATTTTTTACCTTTATAATATACAAATTAAACATTTCATTCATTTTTAACTTCAAAATAATTTGCAAATTTTCGAGATTTTGATGAATTTTGGTCAACATTTGAACTTTGAACACACATCATTGTAAAATCAATACATTCTTCGCTACTCTCAAAATCTAAAAAAGATTAAAAAGTTTAAATGATAGTACATAAATTAATATAAGGGGCGTGAAGTTAGCATTATAAAGTTAGCAGAATTTTTCAAAAACCATTCAACAATGTGTTTGAAAAGATTTGTTGGACATTGTTGGACACGGGTCTGACTTTGTTTAGGCCTCCTATTTATTTAAGCCAAGTTAAACTTTGTACTGCCAACTTCACACCAAGCATTAAAATTTAATATGAGTTTACTTTTTTTAAAAACTATTGTTGTAAGAAAAACGTATTTTTAATCTAGTATTAAACTTTCAAGGAATTTTTAGGAATCCCTAATTTATTTTTCTCTCGATTATTTAAAAAAGAAAATCATTTTTCACTTCTAATTCTACCAAAGTACCAACTAGATCACGTTTACAAGTATAATATTTTTAGATATCTTCAAAGTGGAAAATGTTTACTGCTCCTAAAGGTGACGTTAGCCAAACAAAACATACACAGATTGATGGTATATATGTTTGCTTCAAATTTAATAAGCAACGTTTTCATTAAATCGACCTATTAATTACATTACTGATAGTTTGTCGTTTAGGATTTCCACTTTTTTATTTTTAACGAAAATAATTAAGAACTTATATAACGTCATATCATAATTGATCGTAGAGGTCTACAGAAAACTTCCTCTAACCTAACCTATAGTTATTCGTTTTTGAATTACAACGAAATATTAAAATAGATTTTGTCAAAAACTGGTTTTGCTAAAATCTCATTTTTTCTTAATTTGTTTAGTGAATTTCACAATTATTAAAAAAGAACTGGGAATTTTTACTTTTGACCTCCTAAGTACCAACTAGATCACTTTCCTACTATAAAATAAATTGTAGAAAATCTAAGCATTTTCACTACTCCTAAAGGTATGTATGGTAGTGACAGACACACAAAAAAAAAACGCCATCGTAAAATTAATACATTTATCGCTTCGTCCAGAATCTTAAACAAAATGCCTAAAAAAAGTTATCACGGGATTTTTTTAACTTTACAACCGTCATCAAATATCTTGATATCGTTTTGGTGGAATTCTTCAGTAAAAGTTCCCAATCTGTTTTGGTATATTGACAAAAATAACAATTAAAAGCGAATTAAGAAATATACTTATTATCAATCCACAATGTGTGTTTCACTAACAAACTATACAGAAGCGTGAATTGATTTTTTTCGTAAAATAACATCAAGACTAAGGAAGTTTTTAAACTTGTATGTAATGATATTTAATTAGGTACATATCTAATATCTATTATCTATATATTCCATCTAAAAACGTATTAATATTTAAGAGTAAATTATATGCAACAAATATCATTTAGATAAAAAGTAATTGATTTCTCTAAAATGAAAGGTTTAAAAAATCGTTGACGTGTTATTTATATTGGTGAATACGGATATATTAGGTATAGGTACATTAAAATAAATTGAGAGCTAAATTAAATTAAAAAAAAGGTCACGTGAAAAATTGGGTTAATATCTTGGGTCATATACGATATATAACACTCGTATATAACACAAATGATGAAAATTGTAAACTGTTGCAACAAATGTTGGTATATTATGATATGGAGATCAGCAATGAAATGGAAGAAAAAATATTTTTGCTATATTGTATATTTGACTAACGAGTATAGAGTAAATGTCGTTTTAAATAGTTATCAATTTATGATTTTAGTGTACATATAAAAAATAATAATGTTATGGCATGGCGCTTTGCTATATTGATCGTATAGTACAATAGTACAATGATAGTATTATTACTCGACTGGAAGGGATGACTATTTTTTTAATAATCAGAATTGTCCGTACAATACAACCGAGTTTATGTGCACATTGACATCTCAATTTACGATTGTCCACGATACTAAATAATTTATTAGTTTATATAGTTAATGACAATACATATTATTCACCTATATATATTGTGAATGCGTGTATATGTGTGTATACAGATCACTTGCAGTTAAGTTGTAAAAAACGTGACAAAATATATATTATTAATTTATATACCCTATAACAACAATACAACAATCCCCTAAGCGGAACGAAAATGAAAAAAAAAAAATAATAAAAATATTCCATCGAGGTGTAGTTTTTATGTATTTGTTCTTTTAGCGGGGACCCTCCTTTTATAGCTCTTTTATTCGCATCTCCCCTAGCATGGCAAAAACAAATGATTTACTAATTGTTTGTAATGATACTGTGCAACATACGTCGAATGGACAAGTTATTAAAGTTTTAATCACGACATTTATCCATTGTATTTACGGTGATTGTTTTGAATATATTGTAAACTAATTAGTATATAAAATATTTTTTGAAATTCATAACTTTGTATGAAATATGGAAGGATAAAATTATGTTAACAGTTTTTTTTTTATACATATTTTGTTATAAATTGTCACTTATAACAAAAATATAACTATATACACGTATAGAGATATTCATTTTTTATGCACTATTTTGTTACCACCTTTTACACTATACAATTTAAATAATGATAGCTTGTTAAAATAAATTATTAGTCAGGTATTATACTATATTATATTAAGGAATAAATCCCATTTGGATATTATTACAAAGTGTATGAGTTCGACCGGACCAGTTTATAAATTATTTCCTAAGCATTTTCCATTTTCACAATCTTAGGACTGACAAGCAGTGTTGGCATAGTTAAAACTGCTGTTTTCAAATTTCATTTTTACGGATTATTCTGTGCTGAAACTACTATATGCTTAGTTTTCTTCAGCCTCCATTCCAATTATAGTTGAATGGCCAACCTTGTCTTCTAATCTTGATCATATGGAGGTCAATATGACTCTGTACCTTACCTCTTCTTTACTTATAACAGCTATTTCCTCTATATTCTGTCTATCCATGTCTTCTTTTTTCTTTGGTCTTCCTTTCCCTCTATTTTCTTCTACATTCATTTTCATACCTACTAATGGCACTCTCCTCATAATGTAACCAAACCATCTCAACCTATTCTCCCTCATTTTGTTTACGATTTATGCTCCAACTACACTGCCCTTAATTAAGTAATTTATTATTCTATCCACCCTAGTGAATCAACTAAGTCAATCTTCATATCCATCTTAGCATTTTAATCTCTACTACACTCACATTCTGTTTTGTTTTGTTGTCCAGTATGAAACATTCCAATTAATACAAAATGACTGCCAAAAAAATCTACATTTTAATCTCAATACAAAAATCCACAAGGCTTATTTACTCCACTTCATCTATTGAAAAGTAATCCTTTGTCTTACGTCATCAACACCATTCTTTTATACCACATTTCAGAAGTACTCTCACACTCAACAGTCAAAAAATATTTACATTTCTTTTTTTCAATATTCCAATTAACTCCTTACTCTTGCATGTCGATATTCCTATTCATTCCTCGTACTTTTTTCTTACTTTGTACCTCTCACCTACACGTTTCACGCTGTCAAACTCGGGGGGCTTTATATGTGTTTTCCCTACACCGTTGACACCACGACCGTTAACATACAACAACTACCGCACTCGCTGTCATGTTGTACCCGTCTCACTGTTTCCCTCATCAATCTACTACATCAACTGTATTGAAATTCTCACCTGTTGTACCCACGAATATCTGAGATGGAAAAATCCACCTATATTCAATTTTGAACCTCTCATCCTTTTTGGTATATTTTACACAGGCTGTCGACCTGACGCAAAAGCCTCATTTTAGTCGCCTTTTAAAACATGCTTGAGGGTACCGTAGAAACATTCTGTTCTCTCGTCTCTCATCCTACAGGGAGTTTTGAACCTTCTGAAATAATATCATAATGATCATAATTTTAGGGGCTTAAATAACTACTATATTCCCACCTATAGATGCGCCTAATGACAATGAAATATGGTAAGAATTGGCAAATATGGGGAAAATGTAAACTGTGTTTATAAGTCATCTCTATCATATATAGACAATTATAAATTGGTTTAAACAGGTTATATTTTAATTGGTTGGTCCAAATATGCTTAGGTACAATTCAGTGGTACCTACATGTAGTGGGATTATACTTAATATTATAAAAATATAGATAAGTGTAAGTACATAATATATAATGTGTACCTATGTGTAAATTATTATTAAATGTTTACAAAAAAACTAAACAAAAGTTCAAGATATTTCCTAAGCATAGCCCTTGGTTCAACTTAACTGAAAACACAAGTTTATTTCTTACACATAGTACAGCAAGAGGTGCATTATAATAATAAAATGAAGAAATAATCATGATCAGTCATGACGTATCAGTTGTACTTTTGATATAAAAAATCATACAATTAGAATTGTGTGAGGGTGGCAGGAAAAATGTTGTCGTCTTTAAAACAGTTCAAATGTGATGACGAAGACTGTCGAAACAATAATGAAATAAAACTTTGCGGACGGCTTTGAAAAAATGTCGATATATTTTACTGTTGAATCGGTCGGGCGGAGAGTAATTGCGATAACAATTTGCAGGTACCTATAAATTATACACTTTTCGCGACGAGGATCGTCAATAAAAATAAATTAACATACATTTTTCTGCTAAATCTAATCGACAACGTTCTGTCGTTTACGTGGTTTCCATTTTGTATTTGGTGTATTATATACATAATATTATTTAATAATAAAGCTTCTACCACTATAATAATAATACTATATGCGTACCCCTGCTGCTAGCACATAGAGCGCCGGATCGAATGACATGTATTTTATCATTAGGAACACATTTTTGTAGTCAACACACGATGCGACAAGGTTAAAACGATTACGGCGCGGGGACTTATGGTCGGGGAAAGGAGGGTGGATTTCCGTTCCGCAAATGGAATATCTGAGTTGAACGCGGTGTGTATATACTATAAAGTATATTATCATACACTTTAAACAAGTAGTATAATATACTCTGACGATTATAATATTATAACTTATACATGCACGTCACACGTCTTCTCTTTACAAGGATACGAAGAGAGAGATAAATTCGACCGACAAGGTGACAGCGCCATCATCTCGATGATTCTCTTCTTCCGTATACACCATTGGTAGCGACTCATCTGATTGTGATATTTCAAAATTAATACATTTGTAAAATCACAAATATAGTAGATCCAATCACCTGCGTTAAATAATAATACTAATGAGTTATAAAGGTAAAACCTATACAATGAACAGAGTTCACACCTGTACTGCTGTTGCACGACACTTCTCTCTTGAACTATATTATATTATTTTTATGGCAATGACTATCGCAATGTGTCGGTGGTACGCCGGTGATAAAGCTGAGTTGCCTGAGTTATTCCCTATTGTTATCACGCCAATATGATACTTATGATTACCTAACTTCCTATACCGGTGGTTACCGAACGTGTATTGCGCACCGTCTTCGTCGACGTCTGACGTTGACATCGGCGTTGTATACATTAAACATATTTGAATAGATATATATGCCTAACACTGTATATATATATATTCCTACCTGTATTATATTATATATATATATATATATTGTTATGCATAAGTTAAAAATAATGAAAGAGGCGTGTCTGGAAAAAACCATAGCCAACAGTGTTGAAGTCATTATTCACACCCCTGCTCTTTAGATGAATTTAAATGCGACCCCACTATCCTTTCCTTTCAGACGATCCAATTTCTTACGCGGTATACCCCTCCTCACTCCATTCGCCACTCCTCCGCTCGACCAACCACCTTTCACCCCTTGTTATCGCCGTCTCGTCACCCTACCCCACCACCTTTATAATATAGATATATATAGGTGCTGCAGTATAATATATACATACTATATATATATGTGTAGGTTGGTATAATATATATATATAGGTACATCACTTTTTTCTCAACCCCCTCCCCCCACTCTCACATTGCTGTATATTTTTTTCCCGCCAGCAGATTCGTGTCCCTTTATACTTTGGCGTGGTCCTGTGCCAAATCTGTATGCGGCCTGGGCGTCCAAAATTGACTGAGAATTTGATTATCAGCGTTTGCTATGTAGTATATATTATAATATTATAATATAAATATGTTACCTAATATTATACACACATTTGTGTTCAGAACTATATATCGTAACTTCCACCGTCGTCTTTCCGAGGGTATGCACCTACCCATAAATACAATAATATAGTATATGCGATATATATATATATATATAGGTACTTTATACATGGATTATAATGTATCGATATAATATTATGTGTCGTACACATTTATCATTTATACACACTATAATATGTGTATATTGTTCATGTATATAATAATTTATAATAAATAACCTTTCAGCATGCCACTCCGTGACGGCATTACATGCCTATTTGGCATTTTCAATATTATATACATTTATATAAAATAGTCTCAGACTTTTTTCTGCCGTACGCTATGTCAGCGCTTATAAAATGTGTTGTTTTTAAACAGCACACCGTACATTTAATCTCCAATACTATTCATAATATATATCAAATAATGTCAAAACCACTGCTAATAGAATATTCAAACGCTGAAATACCTAACCTTTAGAAGGTATGTAAAGGAATAATTTCTGTTCGCTGTCATAATAATATATTGTAGTGTACGTAACCGAAAGTAAAACTTAATAGAAATATTAAATATGCATAGTTAAGATAATATTTAATGCGTGTCCATAATCTCTGCAGCATAAAAAATAAAACTCAAGCTGTTATCCCATGTTTAGAGTTAGGTAATAATAATATATTTTAGTTACTTAAATTATTTGTTTTATAATTAGCTTGAATTTTATATATTCTTAAACTAACTATACATATTATTCAGCTAGGTACATAAAAATATTTTAGCTTCGCATAATATTTATACTATATCGCGTAAATCGAAATTATACCCATGTGGTGATAAATGATAATACTGAGTTGTCCGCGGGAGTTACAATTAATGCGCAATCTGCAGTAAACCGTTAACTGTTATATGCGATTTTCGATTGACCTATTTTATTGTTATTTTCATTAATTAACAAAATTCAAAAAACTATAAATTCGCTTCTTGTAAAGTGAAAAAATACGCAATTAATGTAAAATACAAAAAGACTGTATATTTCCATTTTATTTGTTCGTATTAATTGCGTTTATAAGTAAGTACTATAAGTATATATATGTATATATATAACGACACGGACATCGCAGCTTATTTCAATTGAATTTACACAATTTGCATTTCTCGCTATTAAACACTCGGACGTCTAATGACTGAGAGTACGTGAACAGAAATGTAAATGCGGAATTTTGATTTGAAATGAAGTAGTATTTTACCCTTGATGCCTTCACTTAATTCCATTCTGAACGTGCTAAATTATTTACCCTCTGAAAATCTGTTAACATTGCGGATCCGTATAAAAAAAATTAGCCGTCTTGAGCTTGCACTGCACGGACTTCCTTATCAAACTTCATTAATACACGAATACATTAATTTAGGTATAAGACGTTATTTTACGATCTTTGATTTCATAAAGAAATCTAACACAATGCATACCATAAAAATGAATGTTGTATTTACCTAGAGAAATATTGTTTATAAGATTTAAAATTAAAAGTTTAAACTTTAAGTTTCGTTTTTATTGAACGTTGTAAACTATTATACCTCGAAAAAAGCATACCTAAAGATTTTTTAAGTTGTAGCTAGGTAGTTTAACTAAAAACAGATTATTCTAGAGTATTTTATACTGTTGCTAATTAGGTGGGTGCAAAAGCACAATATATACCTACACAATATTAATTATAATTTAGGTAGGTAGTTATAATATTGTAGTAATAAGAGTTTATGCTAGAAACAAATTAAATAATGCATAATAGGTACAAGGTAAACCAGTATTTATATTATTATCTGTATGAACTTAATAGACCAACATTTTTGAATCTTGGGGTAACTTATTTAATCTACTAAATAGGGATTTTGGTGAATTACTTATGGTTATTAGAATTTTTGCCAAGAAATCAATATAAAGAATGTACGTTTAAACTGTATTGAAATAGCATTCTCTGTATTTAGTTGTGATGTATTAAGTTGTTGTGTAGATATATATAATATACAACATATAAATATAATATAATAGGTAGTATTAAATCGACGTACTTAAATAAGTTATAAGTTCTGGATATATTTTGTTAATACCTACCTATATTATACCTATAATAGGGACCCATTAAAATGGGAATGATCTATATCACTTAAATTCCTCACCCCGTTCTTTATTCTCTCACCAGATTTAAGTTGTACATAGTTAAACCTGAAAAAATGTACCATAACACATTAATACCACCTCTACAACTGCAGTGGTTCTCCAACTGTGGTAAATGAAAGACTATACGTGGGGGCACGGGAAATAAATTAAATCATAGATACCTGCTACATTAAAAATGATTATTATAATATTTTATCCTTTTTAAATAGTTTTTCAAGTCGTTACGTAGAGTAGTGAGTGACTCTTTCGCAATACACATACTATTATTATAGGTATGTCGAAATATAAATATGTGGTAGGTACATAAAACATAAAAGTTTAAGAACTTCTGTCGGGCTCTAGCTGTATTATACTGTAATATACACTATCGTATTAAACGTAGGCCGCAGTAATTATAAAACCGTACGAGTATCGGAGTAGGTATACGAGAATAATACGGTAAAAAACCAAGTTAAAAAAAACGCAAAATCTAATATATTATATTTACAACTAGCGAGTAAAGGCGACTCTCGTTTCTTATATATATATTTAATAATTCCCACCATTTCGTATATTAATACAATAATAAGTCACGCGTGCCGCGTCTGGAGTCTGGATAGTCTGGACAGTGTTTGGCGGCCACGTGCAAAGAGTATATATATAGTCATGTATATATAGTCATAGTGTGTGGCGCGGTGCTATGCATATTAACACTGTTCCTCGTGAAAAGGCTTCCCGGAAAACTACGACGGAAAAGTGTCCTTCAAAACACTGTCATTACCTAAATAATATAATATTATGTTTATATGTATTATTTTATTTATATATAATATCTGGTATGTACAGTAAGAGAGGCGAATTAACAATACTTCTGGCCTGCACAATACGCGTGTTCGTGTAATATAAGCGTTATGTATATACCATTATTATAGGTAGGTATCTACCTACCTTACCTACCTTTGTTTGCCTCATTTTTTTGCAAAGTTTTTACTTTTGTAATAATATGTATATAACTGCACCAGGCAGTGGTGGATATAAGGTGAACCCCAGACGGCAAACGATATAATAAGGAGCCAATAGCAGTAATTTATGACTAAATACATATATACTTTATTAATTATTATAACATTATACCGAGTGTACTGGCATACCGAATATTGCTATCGTATAATGTATATTTGAATTAATGAGCAATGATCAGAAAAAAAATAATAAATAATAATAGTTTTAATTTTATTGCGGTATTAGGTAAATGTTGTATATTTGTATTTATAAACGATAGGTAAATATATTAAAACGTATGATACGTACCTACCATTTTTTTAAAAAATATTTTATAGTATTTTAAACTAATACTTACTATACAAGAGCTTTTGGTACTTGTTATTGCCTCGCAGTCATCGAGCCTACAAAATGTCCCAGCAGGTGACTATACACAAAAGCGATGTACAAATATTACATAATATTACAATAATTTCTATATTCATGATCGATATTTATCCGTTTCTCGATATATTACGTCTATATAGGTGCGTTATATTGAGACTATAAATAGTTATTTGAGTCTCATAAATTATTTATGTTTAATATGTTTTATTTATTATTAATATTTTATGTTTTATTTCATTCACTTTTATTACATTAAACGACAATCATAAGACAACAATTATTGTTGTTAGATGTGTGAGAACAAAATACACGAGAGTATGTTTTTCAATATAAATCAGGCGTTGAAATAAACGTTGTGATCATAACTTTATAGATGACAAAAACCGATTGCAATTTGTAATCGTAATTAAAACGGAAAACAGTAAACAAAAATAATTAAATATTACAAATAAAATATCATGGTTCATTAAAACAAATAAAACGTGTGACATTTAATAGAATCTTTAGAAAAGTATATCCTATTCGTTTGTGTCTTTATTTAAGTGTAATTAAGATAATATACTCTTTGTTATAATAATTATAATGGGACTATATTAACCGTAACCTGCAATATATTACTATAAATTACTTTTATTTAAAAGTTCTGTGATGGTATATAAAAAAATATCCTAGTATACAATGGACGGTTGACAGGTGGGCCAGACGTTAAGTTGTATACGGCATGGAGCAGACAAGAAAGCTGTAGTTATAACGAACTGTAAGTAAGTACCTCCGAGTTTTAATAGTATAGAAATTGATTTGGGTAAGCTTTTGATGGAATCGGTAGTATTGGTGTGATGGAGAAAGGTATACGCTTTTATATAGTCAAAAAAAAATCGATTTTGGTATCAAGTTCAAGTATACAGCGATGAATTATAATATTTTATGAATCACTGTAACTAGGTATATGGCAGAATCCGACAACGACAAAAACCAAAATTGGTGAAAATCGAATGCCTCTTTATATACAGGGCCGTGGCAAGAAAACCAGTACCACTCCTGGCAAAAAACCAAATTTGCGCCCCTCGCGCTCGTCCAATTTTATTTTCAACTACCGCGCTCATTATTTTAAAAAAACGTTCTGTTGGTTTTACTACAAGTACATATTTATTTTATTATATAAATATTTTTTATTATTATAAAAATTGCTTTATTATTTACTATAATTAAATAACAATAACAGACAAAAAAAAAATCCTTTTATTTTATTAAATATAAAAATGTTTACCTTATAGGTACTTTATTATTAATTAACGAAAACTTTTTAAAATTTAACTTTTCTTGCCTTTATTGCTGAAATTTTAGCAATTACGCTAAAATAAACGACAGATTATTTTTTTTTTTGTAAATTGTCACATTTGACTGCATTTGATGAAATTGCGCCTTTCGTAAGATTGAGCCCCTGACAAATGCCCTCTTGCCCTGTTTATGTATAGTCGAACAAAACCGATTTTGATGTAAAGTATACAGCGATGAATCATAATATTTTATGAATCACTGTGTAAGGTAACTATAAGTACCTATATATATGGCAGAATCCGACAACGACAAAAACAAAAAAATGGTGAAAATCGAACGTTTCGACCTCTCGTTTAGCACACACGCTCGACATAATAATAACGGTGCACAAACTACACAAAATATTAATATTATTATATGTGGTACGCGGCGGCGGCGGCGGTGGCAGTGCAGGCTGACGCCGCCGCGCGCAAGTGTGGCCGCCACAGATTTGGTCGTCTACAACGAGCGTTATTATTATTATTATTATATTTCATAATAATAATAATAATAATAATAATAATAATAATATAAAGGCGAATTGCGGAAGACGCGGCGCGGAACGGCGGGAAGGGCAATAAGACGTGGAGGGGGGCGGTGGAGGGAGGACGCCGCGGCGAAACCGCACGCACACTCGCGCGGCTATAACACTGCAGTAATACATATATAATATTAAACCGGCGTCGTCGTGGCGGTGGGCGAGCGGCGCGGCGGCGGCGGCGTCGGCGGGCGGGCGGGTGGGTTTGGCGCGTCGCGATCAGTGCGCGCTGCACCGGCGGCGGGTGTGCGCGGGTTCGAGCGGGCGCCGCCGTCGTCGAGCGGACGGACGAGCGCGCGGCGAGCGTGTATATAGGTAAAACCGCCGGCGCGCTCGCCCGTTGCGGTTAGTCAAAAGCCGTTTTGTGGGAGGAGTGTGTCCGGGGCGGCCGCGGGTGCGCCGCCGCCCACCGACGTGCCCGACCGTTCGGCAGGCACCGCCGTCGCGACATTACAGTTCCGACCGGATCACGTACCGTACCATCCGTGCTGGCAGCGCGCGTCCACACGACGCATACCTGTCGCCCGTCGGACTACCATATATTATTATTATAATACGAACAGACGGTAAAAAATAATATCATCGTTTCCTGATTGTTTCAAATCGAAATCTGTAACGACTTTATTCGCTATCTATATTATATTATACTCGAACGCCGAACACTCGCCGCCGCAACACACGTTGCACACGTAGGTACTATATAATATAATAGTACGGCAATAATATATTATTTCGGACCAACGGACATAACAATAACAATAATCGTTTGTCGGGCTCTGATTTCACGACATTCGCGCATAGATTTTCGGCGAGCTAGTCGCGCGCGGACGGGCGCATTTTCCGGCGAGCCCGCGACCCGCGGACCATCGTCTTCACAGCCGTCGCGATGGAGATCACAGTGTCCGCGCCGATCGACTTCAGCGTGTCGGTCAAGAGGACGCCGCCGACGGCCGTGGTCAGGACGCCTTCGTCCGGGGCCGCCGCGGCCGCTGCGGCCGCTGCTGCTGCCGCGGCTGCTAATGCGACGAGTTGTGTCGGTGGCGCCTCGTCTGCCGCCGCCGCCGCCGCACAGCAATCGAACGACGGGCGCCGTTCGCCGGCCGCTTCGCCAGCGCCGCCGTCGGGTCTCCTCAAGTTCGTCCAGCACGACCACCAACACCATCACCACCACCATCACCACGCCACCACCGGCGCCGCCGTTATCGGCACCTCGGCCGCGGTGAACGGGCACCACCACAGCAGCGCCGGCGGAAACAGCGCTTTCCGCCTGGTCACCCCGAAAGCCAAGCACAACGGTAAACCAAGACTCGATTATTATTATATTATAATATAAGTATACGGTTATAACCAGCCGGTAAATTATTATTGATGTGTCGAGGGACTATTATAATATGATGGTATCGAAACAGCAGCGTCGGGTGACCTAGTGGTTTATGATAAATATCGCGGCTTTCCTCCCGAGGATATGTGGGAAACATGGCCAGTGGCTATTGAGCCGGAAGGTTTCCCAGCGGGCCGCGGACGGTCGTGACTCTGGGCCTTGCCATGTTGCCATCCTAAAACTAATTGTACCTATAACTTGTCAATATTGATATAAACCAAATTATGTTTTTGTTTTTTAAATATCAAATTCATTCTAGTTTTTTTTTTATAATAAGTAACGGTGCGCATTGTTTGCGGGTCACATAAGTATTTCTATATAGTAGGTAGCCTAAGTAGGTATAGGATCGTTATACAATATAATATTGGCATTAAACATAGAGTACGATTTGTACAAATTTCCTACATTCAGTGTTCATCAGTCTTTGAGTTTAAGATATCTCAACAAAAAAATACGTGTTCAAACCATAATATAACATCTCATGATAATGCATACCTATATTGTTCTGTATAGTATAGATGCCTGTAGAGTTCAACTTTGCGCTGGGTTCATACCATTTCTATAATTATATTAATAAAGTAATTTTACTGCTGATAATATTAAGTTCTTCTGGATCTATCTATCACGAATGTGTAACGTATATATAAGACAATATGGCCTATGTCGAATTGCATATACTTATCTAAACTTGGATATTGAGATTTGAGACGTGTATAGTATGCTTTATGTTAAAATCTATACAATAAATATGAAAAATTGACAACATGCATATTATATTATTGCATATAACCAACATTATGAATTTATATTGTTTGTGAAATATAATTTTCTCTGTCTATATAATATCCTCTGATTTTTATTCCAAGTTAGCTACCGAGAGGGGTGCCTGATGGACGACGGTGTTCATATAAACCGATCTATATAATGTAATAAACAAGCAGCGTATATGCTTTATATAGATTCATGTTAATAATGTAGGTATGTGTACCTAGTATAGTACAGTATGTTCAATTTCAAAACACCATTTATTGCTTACTACACAGTTACACACTATACACTTTATATTATTCGATATATGTATATAGGTTAATGCCCTTTTTTACTACTAGTGAGTAGTGATACAAACCGACAATACGTTTTAATGTATTGTATTGTATATTATAATGCAATATCATAATAATAAATATTTATTGGTTCCAGCGTTTCGTTGGTTTCAAACTATAAATATAATATTGTACAATAAATACAAATGCACAACATTGAATATTATATATATTATAGGTAGGTACTTAAAACATTTTTAGGTCTTAACGAAATAAGACACCTGTCTAAATATGTATCATTCAGTAAAATATGTATGTCATCTACCTACCTACAAAATATAACAATATTGTCATTTCAATGATTTCTTGTGTACTTATCTCATATTTATGTGTTAATATTTAATAGTAAATATTTTTTCAAACCGTATAATTGTATACGGTAAATATACATATATCATATTATATTATATGTCGCACACAATAAATATATTATAGGTGAGCTGGCAGGAGTTTAAAAAATATGTTTTTATTAGGTATATAGGTAACATGATGTATGAATAGTAACACGCTAATACCTATATATAGTAATGCAAAACCCAACATCATGAATCATTCGTGATGTTGTTTCAGCATTCGTGACATAATAAAGCAAACACAGTTAATTTAAAGTAATATATAGGTGCTAATATTTTTGGCGACAGCTAAAAAAAAAAAAAAATACAAATTATTTTCAAGTTTGTTCTCATAAATTTATCTCACTAGAAATAAATTAAAACAATAAATATCAAATTGAAACGATAAAAAAAAATTGAAAAAAATAAGTTTTCACTTAGGTATAGTTAAAAAATTTCAAAAATATATAAACAGTAACTGCTACTATTCAAAATTTACCAGATTTGAATTGTTATTGTATTTACAGACAAGTTACAATAAGAACAGTACAGTGTTAAATGATAATACAAATAATAATACTTTGAGATATTCTAGCGGGGATGACAATACCTATAACAGCTGCTGTATTCCGGATGACATTTATATTGAATACATTTTTATATGAAATCATAAAATATTGGGGACTATATAGCTGGAAGTAAAGAATTATCGAAATAAATAATAACCAAATATTCAATTGTTTTGAGTTATGATTGTTATGGACTTATAAAATATAAATTATAATACAATAATACATAAACGTCATAGATCTATAGGTAATTAATATGAAAGTATACCTATAATGAAAAAAAAACTACATTTATAAAAGTGTGACTTTTTTAACTACCAATGTCCTATATTAAAATGTAAATATTGCAGTGCCATCACTGATTGTAAACTTATAACTCCGTTTTAAACATAAAATCGTAATTTAGTTTAACTCCATATCATTATGATAATATTTTATTGCTATCAACAACTCTAAAACTCTAAAGTTCTAATATTGAGTACAATGTACAATTTACAATTTTAATTTTAAATATGATTTTATTATTATGTATAATGTCATATAAATTAACTGTTGAGTGCAAAAGTAAGAACAAATATTTCAAATTGTATTGAATCATATATAAGATAATTCATTGTTAATTGTGTGTGCTTTTCAATTGCTGTAAAAACCACTAAATTTATCAACATAGTTTGAAAAAAAATATATAATAAACATTTCAAAACTATATAAATAGCTAATAAGCAATATAGAAATATAAGCTTCACTCATTTAGAATTTAAAATATCGAATAAGTTCCAGAAAAATGTATTAGTTTAACAAATATAAAATAAACAATGTTAATGTTTAATGCTTCTTAATCACTATGTAAGTACTTATATTTACTATTGTTATTAATATTTTTTACATGAAGTTGGACATCTGTCCGTAAAAATAAATAAATGTTAAGCTCCTATACTTAATAAAAATATAATAAATGTACATTGGAGTGGCTATAGTTTTTAATTATAGCTTACGTATAATATTAACTGTATACTACTATATACACATACAATTAAGACAACTGCTTTACCGTATTAAATAATAATATCTCAAAACGAACTCCCGGAGTAAAACAATATTATTAATTATTCAATTCGGCTATACGATATGCCTCCTTTCAATGTCATACCATAACTGCAAATAATGTGTATGCACATTGCACATAATATAATAATAATGAATAATTATGTTTTTATCATAAAAACGAGTTTGAATCGTTAAAAAATATTCTATTTTCAACGGTTTAACGGGTGATGATACATTAATTATTATTGTTGTGTAGTCGCTGTTACTTTTCTTTGTAATAGTTAAAACTAATAAATCCTAATGAAAAAAAAAACCATAAGCGATTTTGCATCGGGTTACACCCGTATGCCCATGGTTGTTCAATGTTCCGTAATATACGCCACTAGACAATTTAACGTCCTATTTATTAACGGGTATATAAAAACAAAAATTAATGGCTCGCCATTAAAACACCTTTTAATACGTTACGCCACTTAAATCGGTTCCAGACTGCGGGAAAGCAAGAATATACGTAAAAAAACAGGAAATGATCAATTAAAAAAAATCAAATTTTCACATAAATGTCAACGTTTGCCTGCGCATAATAAATTATTAAGCATAATATTATAAAAATGCCGAGCGTCGGCTGCGCAATAATAATAATTATATTATATTATACTCGAGGATAGGATCACGAGAACTATTTAATCGTATTAAACGGGAAAACAAAATATGAAATGTTTAGAAATGTGAAAAATCTTACAATCACGCTTTGGGTATACCGCGGCCGTGTAATGTATATACAGGTTGGTAGTATATACACTGCAGTTCATATAGTTACACAATATATTATAATGTACCTATATTATAAGCTTATATAAAACGTTGACGGGATTTTAAAACGTACAATGTCGTTTCCTCGAATATACATACGTCTGACATAACGTCATATATAGGTATACGATACAGATAATAATAATTTCACTTATATATTGCGACAAATGCGTCGACAATCGATCGGGTTTGGCACTTTATAAAATATCTGTGTATAGCCCGCAACTATATTATAGGCTTTTTTAGGCGCCGTCTTCGTATTGTATACACACACTCGCATATTATTATTATATATACCCTCATAATCGCGACTACGTGCAGTATGAATATCATAAAAGTATCGTATAAACGCTCGTTTGGCCATATCGATTATGATGTTTTTTGAGTGCAGGAGAAATAAATAGTGCTCGCGGCTTTAGATAAAAATAAACTCCCACACCAACTGCGATTTTAATAATAATATCAATAATCGTGTACAATATAATATACCTATAGTCTTTTTTTTTTTTTTTTTATTGATCTGAATAAATAATAACATCGACAACAATGGCCATTAGTTACAAACAAATTAATATGGAATAAAATACAAATAAAGGTTATGGAATTAAATCAGGTACATAAGTGTTAAAAAAAAAAAAATTAATTCTTATATAAGATTGAATAATTTTGTTTGTTTTGTGAAATTAATTATGTCTAAATTTTTATCATGGTAGGGTCCGAGTGCGGTATCTAAATTGTAAGAAATTTTATGTTCAGCACGTTCCTGGATGTACACCAGACAGTCGGCAATTATGTGTTTGACGGTTAACGCGGTTCCACAGGTTTGGCAAAAATGGGGGGCTCCTCTCTGGCCATCAAGAAACCGTGGGTGATTCGGGTGTGCCCTATACCTATAGTCTCTACACGTTCTAACATGGGTATAATAATGTGAATGTTTCGAAAAATAATAACAATATATTAAGTGTATATTACCGCGGTGGCAATAGTCACATGATATTATTATATTATGAAAAAAAAAAAAAATGGTATATTTGCAGGGTAGCCCAAACCGCGCGGTAACTATACAGAGCGGCACGTGACCGCTGCAGTTATTATACAGTTTTTTTCGTACGTCGTGAGCCGGACGGGTATCGCGGGTATAGTGCGAAAAGTATATTGTCGAATCCGCGAGTGCAAAAAAATAAACAGTGGATCAAGTGATATACAGTATTACAATTAAGACCTTGATTTACGTAGGTAGTTCGACTTATCGTGGGACGAGAACAAGGCCCGCGGGGTGTGCAGTGACAACAATAATTAATATTAATATTATAAACGATGATCATACGCCGTCACACACGACGAGAGCACATGACATCACGACGAACGGTCAAAAATAATAATATATTGTTATAATGTCACGATATTGTCATCGCGTATTACACCGCTGTAGCAGCGTGTTGCGCGGTGCGTTAGTGCGTTGTGCTGGGCGAGCGATTTGCGCAGAATTTCTCAATAATATTTCAACCGCCAATAGTCTTTTAATATAGGTACGCTTATTAAAACAATTGTTATCGTCCGATCATATGTTGTGATCGATATATAACCATCAGTATAGGTACCTATATGTGTATATATTATAATATAAACGGCATATTACGGGGGAACAATAAATACTTGTAATAATTTGTTGTTGTAGTATATGTGAACTCGAAGCGCATTTCTAATAAAAAAATATGAAACCCGGAGCGAATCGAAATACATTATCAAGCTTTTGCAGAGTTCGGATAGAAGGTTTCTCGTGAAAATTATGTTATCATACTTATTTTATCGCCACTGTAGTACTTAGATGCCTATATATACTCTACATCTACCTTATGACTGTGTACTATATGTATATATTGTAATATTATAATCTGTACCTTTGTGGCGCGAAATGTCGAATGCCGACGATGTCAATACATAATAAACAATAATAATGTACCTGCAGCTCCATAATATAAAAAGGGTGTGTGCGAGTGCGTCTGTGTGTATTTGTGTAATATATTATCGTTATATGTAGGTATACCTATACAATATACTCGCGATTTGAGAATACGCGACGTTTGTCGGTAGCTGAAACGTGCCCGGAACGTACAATATGATAGAAACGCTTTTACACGCTGCGTGCGTATATATACGCAGCACACACGCGCACACACGCCAGGATTACCAGACCTTTGCAATTTTAAACGATTCGCAGTGCGGCTAACTTATTTAAAGACTATAGAGAAAAAACACGTTCAAGATTTTTATTTTTATTCCTCCTCGAAAAGGATTTTTCTCGTACGTTCCGTTTATGGGCACTGCTGTGCTGCACTGTTTTTTCATCAAATTTTGCTCCGTCCACCGAAATTGTTTTTTTTTTCAAGTTCTAAAAACGTTTTTTTTTTTTTTTTTTGTATTTTCAACGCACGTATATTGATCGGACAACATATTAAGTATAAATTCATTTGAAAACGAAAAAATATATAATGATGTTATAGTACGCATTACACAATAATACATAGTATACGCGATATTACAAAACGAGCAGTCATCGCCATATTATTAAGACAGCGTAATATAGTGCCTACATAATATTTATTATTTAGTATAATTAAAAAAAATGTTCGTGGAGACAATGCGATTACAGTTATATAATGCAATATATAACTTACTGTGCGGTGATCAATGTTGATCGTAAAAGTTATCAAAATAGTAGACAAGTCAGAATATTGTTATCAACGCAAACACTTTTTACAAAATTAACATTTTCACTATCAGTTATTGGACATAAAAATACATTTAATTTGTTGATAGTTAGTGACTGATTATATAATATGGATTTCTAAATAAGCGTGCAGTAGTTCTATTAATTTACTGAATAATATACTTATAGTCTATTATAGTCTATACGATACAAACTAAATTGTTTAAGAGTAAAGTTATTATATGGTTATAGCGTTGTCCGTTGATGAATATAGTTAGATCGTTTATTTTTCTTTAATATCACGGATACATTAATAAAAGGTATATGTTATATATATTTCTTGTTTTTTTTTTTTAGTTAAATTTGGCGGGTTGGTTATTATAGGTACAATATGCTTTTATTTTTTTTATCATACCTCTATAGTAAAATTTAAAAACAATCTTTTATTAGCATACATAATATGCCTTTGAAATAATCTATGATTGGCTTTTCATTTTAATACAAAGTATATGGTCCTGATTTCATACCCGCGATTCCATTTCATAGCCTGGCATTATGCTTTAACTCAGCCTGCAGTGAGTACCTATACACTATTTATTCAATTTATATCTTTCAACAGGTACATTTCCACCGTCATGGAAAAAATGTATGTATCTCCAATTTTTAAATGGTGAGATAATTAATAAAAAGTTATTAACTATCGACCTTTATCGCACAACTCAGCATCTTCCCTCAATTATTAGAACGTTTGTTGAGCCTAAATGGCTTATAATATATTATATTCAATACAATTTTAATAATTTAACAACATGGCTTTAGGTGTGGAAAATCAACCATAACAAAACTTAAGTTTTCACTCATATGTTCTGAAAGTGATCTAAAAGAGCGATCAAGTTGATTCTATACATATAATATTAAATTAACTGATCCTAAAAAAGCATTTAACTATTCAGCAGACACGGATAAAATTAATAATGGAAAAAAAAAACTTAGAAGTGATCCTCTTTTGTCGTTATTTGAGTCTTGCCTTGATTAAAGGACACATTGTGTTAAAATTGAAAATCGAAAATATTAAAACATTTAAACATTTTTTTTCAGGTGCGCTCAATAAGGACATTTATTAATATTATCACCCTTATTGTTCAATATTATACTCGGCCATAAATGACCCGAATGATTGCTTTCGACTACATTTAGACTTATAGACAAGTGTAATATAGTTGGAACATTAAGAATAGCCCTTCACTGAATATAAATAAATGCTTCCAAACTACATATTATTTTACTCGTTGTAAAATCCAATCATAACTGCTCCATAAGTAATACATTTCTGGAAAACGTCTATTTAAGATTTAGTTATTATTATTATAAGCGAACTTCCCTTTTGCATTACATATTGCATTTACATGTAATAAAGCAATGCGAATGATTTTATTGATCTTTGGAAAGTATTTTTAGCGTCCTGATATGACCGATGATGTACAATATAATATAGCTCAGTATTATGAAATCCTCATAAATCTACCATAATAAGTAATTTGGAAAATATTATATTTTATTGTATTCTACCTATGTATATTATATATTTTTATACATTTGTAGGCATTAATGTTTTTTTATACACATAATATTTATTTACATATACATTATTTTCTTCTCCTTATAACATTATAAGCTGTACTTCTTTCTAAATTATTGTTTTAAATTGTCCTCTGTACCTGCAATTATTACCTTCGGGTTTAAAGATAAATTATTGTTATTATTATTAAATATTTTTTTTATGAGGACAAAGGAGGTCATTTTTGAACGTTTATATAATATTGTATATATATTGGCTTACCTATAAATAAAAAACCTGTATATAAAAATAGATTCAACTAGGTTACTATTTTAATATATTTCTTTTAGTACCATCAAAATGTGTTATAAATTAAAACTTACAATTCAAATACGTCATACATATAACAGTGTGTATATAAATATGTCAGATTTATTTTGTTAACGTATATCAATATTTTCTCGGGGAGTAATCTAAAGATTGGTGCCTTTACGACCATCACTATATAGGTCACATTAGTCGAGTGAATGAATGATACAAATTCTTCATTAAAAGCATTCTAGGACTATATATTTTTTATACCAAACAACAATTAGTTTTTAAATTTCATTTAAGATTTTTAAACTCATAATTTTTTCTTATATAATATATTCTTTATCATAAAAAACAATTAAGAAAAAGAGGACACCATCAGAACATAACTTTAAACGTATTAATATTAATTTGTACCATAATTTAACATAATTATTACAATTTTACAACATTTATCTACCAGGAATTTGTGTAGGTATATTAATTATTTTTTAAATTATAATTAAATGATTTTATTCGTAAAAATAATAATATTACAACATAATTATGTAATACACATTTTTGAAAGGTAAAAATTGTCTTATTAAAAATGTGTAACTTTTAAGTTACCTAACTTAAAACTTATCTATATCAGTCGTTATCTCATTTTTGGTGGAAAAGGAATACATGTCCACTTTTTGTGTAAATAGGAAACAATACACAAATAAAATATACGTTGATTATAAATACAGTATATTTTATAGTATTTATAATCAATGATAGTATCCAGTTGAAGGAAATTCTATGTTTTAGGGGGGGGGGGAATGGGCCCCTGCCACCCCTAGATCCGTCCCTGCCAGAATTCTTACCCAGTACCCAATAATAATAATTATTATAATAACTAACAAAAAAATAACATAAAATAGGTATCATATCACACGGTTGGTAATAACTATATAATATCAGTGTAACAATATACAATACGCGAAACCGAAAAGTGTTGCTCGCAGAAGCTATAACGCGCTGAGAGGACTCTCGCGGGGCACTTGTCGCGTTATGTAACGGCGGTGGTCAGGGGCGGTCCGGGCGACGAACAGGAAAGGGGTAGAAACGTGAGGAAACGCGCGCCATCGTCGTCCGTCGTCGCCGCGCCCTAAGACGAAAAGGCCGCTGCGTCGTCGGCAACAAAGGTGGGCGGGCACGTGGGCAGCGGTAAAACTGTTTTGTTTTGGGAGACGACGGTTGAATTTCTTAAACCTTGGAATCACACACGCAGACGACACGCAGACGGTTAACAATCATATCAAGTATATATTACGGGACCCCCCCCCCCCCCCAGCCATCCGTCCGTCCGTCCGTCCTTCTGTCACACGTCATTGTGGTGTAGTCGTAAAAGTCGTGAGGCTGTCCTTTTTTCATTACATTTAATATTATTTTATATCTCGGTTTTAGATTCGAAACGGAGAAGGAATGTATTTTTTTTTTTTTTTTTTAATAGAGTTTTATTACGATTGTTTATGGTTTTTTTTTTTAGCCGCTTTCATTCTCCTCTCCTCTTCCGTTATTATTATTATTATTATTATTTCGTTCTTAATAGAACCGCCCGCGTGCGACCACCGCTCGCGCACATACGTATTATTATGATATTACGCGTACAACACTGCTGCAGTAGCACGTGAGTCATCCGCTAAAACGATGTCAGTGTCGTCGTCGTCGAGGGTCAACTCTCTCGTCTCCTCGGCCCTGCGATGTACGCGACTGCGACGACGGTGGCGTTACGCGGCCGCGGTGGCGGAACATTATATATACGTAAGTACTCTGCAGTTAATGAAAATTAACTGCCGTCGCGGCGCACCGCTACCTCCACCGCCACCTCCACCGACACCGCCGCCGCAGCCACCCCGGGGCCCCGCGCTGCTGGCGGATCGCGTTTTCTATAATTTAATACGCCGCACACAGCACACACACACACACAAACATATTATACTTATATGATACTATAAATATTATTACGATGTGATGCTGTGCGCCAGACGGTAAATATATTGTTTGTCGCGGGCCCGGTCGCGATAAATTATCCCGTCAAACGCAATTAGCGGGAAAATGTACAGAGACACGACGACACGAGGCGGCTCGCCCCGTCTCGCGTATACCTTATACTGCTCGTCGCGACCGCCGAGACCCTAACCTAGCTCATCGGAATGTTTTTCGCTTTTTCCGGTTTTGTATATATATATACTCTGTTCCGAAAGAGAACGGTCACTTTCGCGCATACGACTGACGGCTGCGGCAGTGCTGAGGCCAAATTGCCCCCTCCTTGCTAACCGACGTTTTACGAAGAGATGCGCAGCGACCGACGAAAACCAGTCGGCGGAAATGATCGTTCTCTTTTGGAACAGAGTATAGATATAGCGACTCACGACTCGCGGAAAATTTCCTACTATTGTAGTGTACGATGATGACGCGAGAAACACAGTAATGACTATAAACGTATATGTTCAGCGAGAGAAAGCTCCGATTCCCCGCACGTCTCAGTGCACATCACACTGCAGGCTTTGAAACCGGTTCCCCCGCGGCAGGGTGTCGCGTGGGGGTGCGCTGCAGAAGAACCGATTTTATTCGTATTCTGATTTTTATGTAAACCTACTAAAAAACAATACATTATTTTGAATTACTTACATTTTTTATACTATGTAAGAGGAGTGTCCTGTGGTGATGCAAACTTTTGTTTATCCAATGAAAACTATCTTTTTTTACTGTACATAATTTAACAGATAATCTTTTTGGAAATGTTGATATACCTGAATTGAAATTCCAACAAGTAGTTTCCGAGTTTTTAGGGGGTTTATTGATATGAAAATTGTAGTTTCTTATAGTTTGTAAAAATTGTTGAGTATACAGTAAATACTAGATTAATTTATATTACACATGTTGTGTAAAATTAATTTTACCAATCGAATTATAAACCTATACGTAATAAATAATATATTTATTTTACATGGGAACCAGTTATTATTATATTTTTAAAACAACTGTACTATGATAATATTGGAATGTACCTACTTTCAATCAACTCGTCTCTGTAAAATTTAAAAATTTTCTGTTTCAGCATTTAGAACTATACCTAAGTATCTTTTATTTTTTAAGCTATTTAAAACTTCAAAGCTTAAAAAAATCGGGATTTAGTGCTTTTGATTTAGTTTTGATTGAATTTGTACTTGTTAACTTTTTAAGGTATCGAATTTTTGCTTTACTTTTGCCAGTTCAACTCGAATACTAAAGTAACTTATCGTGAATCCGAGAAAACCAAACTGCATCACAGTTTAATAGATTAATTAATATAATATGTAGTATTTACTATTAAGTATAAAATATAATTATTATTATAATAAATTATTATCAGTGATTCCTTTTTTTTTAGGAATTGTAATTAGTTAGTACTATTATTCTTACGAACTGGTATATGCGCATACTATAGGTGTATAATATAATATATTATATAAGTTATACCATTAATAACATAATTATTGTAGGCCAGTTATAGAGAACAATGTAAATACTACTTATATACAATAATATATAATATCTTGGGAATTCTTTAAAAATTACTCAATTTGTAACATTTTTTTAATTTCGTTTCTTATCAGGTATCTATATTTTTTGTGTGATTCACGATTTATCGTGGTTTGTTAGTTTTAAACAAACCGATATAGTTATTTTAAATCTCTTCGCATACCGCCGTTTCGTGATGAAATATATGTTGTTGCAAATATATTATGTTATTGTTTCTGAAAGTGAAGTTGATGACATATACGGTGATATTATACCCAAACGTATATTATTATTATGATATTGTTCATGTAAAGAATTATTTCTATGAAGATTGATGGTTGGCCAGTTTACCTAAAAAGTTTACAAGAGTGCATTTTGATACTTACGCACAACATAAAAATATTATGACGATTTATGACCAGATTGATTAGGTACGCATTTTAGATTTAAATTTTTATTACATACAATTACAATATACTAGGTACCTAAGATTCGAGCAATGACGTGTGTGTGTGTGTGTGTCTGTTAAACTCAAATAGAAGTTATGATCTCCATGAGCCAATCACGTGCGTGCATGTATAGCCAAACAAACCATATAATAGGTATTATAATATATACGGCTTTTAATAAATACGTGTTTTGTTTGATTTAAACCAAATGAGCTATAATAATAATTCATATTATTACTAAAACAATAACCGTAAAATATAATACTTATATAGTGTCGTTTAGTTCTTCAGCGTTCGCCCAATAATCGTATCCGGTGCAGTATAGATAACTTTTTAGGTTACAGTACGAATTTGCTTCAAAGCAATTTTAAATACTACACCATAAAATAATTATTTGTACCTGTAATAATAATTATACAATGTATATAAGACACAATAATAGTATTACATTGTTTGTCGATAAACATGTTTAACTATATGTCCGTACTCCCGTGAACACATAAAACATAAAATTTGCATAATATATTATGTCTATGACGACATTGCAAAGGATTCTAGATGAAGCATCATAAACATGTCTGATTATCTTGAGCTGCGTATTGAACATAATAATATGATGACAAAATGAAAAGGGGCGAAGAAAGTAATTTTTGTCTCATGATTGTATTTTGACGTTGAATTATTTTACCAAGATAAACAAACTAAAACTATACTTAATTTACGGAATTGAAAAAGTTTGAATCCCTTCATATTAATTAAAAAGCATTTACAATAATTGATTTTTTATTTATACTTATATCAATTAAAAATATTGCTTGAATAATTTAGTATTAATTGTACCTTTACTTTTTATTTGTGCGGAAGTTGAGACATTTGAAAAATTATTTTAAAAACTAAAGTAATATTCGTACAAATCCTCTGATTTCCAATCTATTCTATCTTAATTTAATAAATAAATAGTACCTTTCGTATAAAAATAAAATGGGTCAAGAGCCATTATAGTAAAAAAAACAGCTAAGAATACAATTACATCTCCTTTATGTGTCTCTTTTCTTACTAACAAAATAAACTCCATCAGTGACATACATGACGCTAATAAAAAATAAAATGTCAACTAATATGGATGGCACCAAAAGTGGATTTCTTGTTCTACTAAACTCGACGAAATTAAACAAATTATCACCGATGTGGCGTAGGTATACCACTTTGAAATAGACAGATAACCTGAAGTCATTCTCACCAGTCTTAGAATCGGGCACCCAAAGTTTTTGCACAATTTCCGACGAGCAAACCTATCATAATATTATATGACACTAGTACCAATTTAAATCTACCTGCAGATTCACCTGCCGAAATAAGTTTACATATACGAATGAAAAACAAGAAAAAATTTGAACTCAGATAAATACTTAATTTAACCGTATTAAGTACCTATATTATTTTCACTGGTATACTCATATATTTTCTCTGCTGAGTACAATCAATGAACATTTTCTCAATTTAAAACTCTGTCATTTCATGTTATTTTAATTACCATAATTTTATCAAACGTACTTTTTATACTACGATAATATATAGATTGTATATAAAATTTTTCTAATAAATTGTCAAAGTAAAACCACACCGTCATATTGTCATTTGCATAAAAATAAATCATCCAAATTGATCTGAACCTGTATGAATTGTAAATGACTTTATAACGTATTATTATTATATCAGTCACATGAAAGGGGACAGCCCTCTCGGCGCATGCATAAAGGAGCAGGCGTGTGTTATAATATTATGATTTCAAAGTGCATATGTATAACAATAAACTATTACATCGGATAAATGAATTTACATAAGTGGATCTCAGTTACCAACGGGTATATAATATATCCTAACATTGCTTTGCAGGTTTTCTAAAAAAGTATCGAGTCATTTGAAAATTTGCAGATTATAATTTTTGGTTTTGATGACTATATTTTGACCGAAAAAGGTCTATATAACATTCTGTAAGCTAAAAAAAAAAATTCAAAAAGTAATAAAATCTAAAACGGAACGAAATTCGTATCAAATAATATGTATCCGCAATAGAATACCACGGCTACTACTGAATTTCGATTACGGTTTATTATTTTACTCGATTTATGTCTTTTAAACTTCGCGCTCAACTTCGGGTGCTCAATTCAAAATTCTGCCAAATAGCCAATAGGCCGCGGTCCAAACTAGGCCTTCGGGCCTACTCCCGGCCAAAAGCGCCATACGAAAAAAAAAAAAACTTAGCGCTATACATAACTATCTGTACGCCCGGCATAGTGTCGGCCACCTAAGCAAACCTAATCTTTCAGATAATTGTCGCCATTTTTGTATCTATACACTGTAAAAACGCATTAAAGCTGTACAAGTCATCGCCGTAGATGATGTACGTAGCTGGTTATACTAGCGATCATATGGTGACGCCGTACAGAAATTTTAACATTCATCGGGGTGTGTTGCCGGTAGGTATATACATATTATATATTCTATAATAATATATAATATCGCGACCGGCTCGTAAAGAGGTTATACGGTACGCGCGAGATTTAGCCCATTACGTATATATTATGTATGTATATACGCGTATCTACCTACCTACCTGCGAAGTGTGTTGTGTAAAGTTTTTCGGCCATCAGAGTTTTTAAACTGTTTAGTGGAGACATCAGGTGCGCTTGTACCGGAGACCACTCTGTGCTAATGCGCGCCGTCTGCATCCCGCACCCCACCCTTTCCGCACTCTCGCTCTCTCTCTCTCTCGTATATATTACTATATTTACCGGCTGCGAGGTTGTTATATTAACACGCCGGAATATTATTATCATCATTATTATTATTATTATTATTACTATCATCGTGCACTTAATATATATATATACGCGCGCTCTAACAAAAGCTATTCGGCATAATATTTCGCCGCAGCTCGTTTTCGCGGGCCGGCGAGTTTGCAGAGAAAGCGGAAGAGACTGCGGGGCGGTATTTGGACGGTTAAAAGCAGTTCAGGTCGGCGACGGCGGGATAGCAGGGCGTATAAAATTATAATATTATATAATATATACAGCGCGAATAATAATAATAATAATAATAATAATAACCCGCAAATTCCGTTGTGATTATGGAAAGAGTCTTGATATCCGCGAGCGCGTACGATGCGCGACCCTTTGTCGGGCGGGGTGAGAGAGGCTGCGAGGGAGAACAGGCCATTATCAGATTCCTCGGGGAGAGCAAATTATACGCGCGCACACACACACACACACACACACACACACACACAAATTATATAATATTGCAAGTGCTCGAAAAGCGCATATCGCATATTATATACTGTGTCGTGTACAATGTACGTTTTATGCGTATAATAATATAATACGAAGTATAAACGCGAGTTCTCAAAAATACACTGCACATGAGAGCTGCAGCGGTCAATCAACGCAGCACACACGCATATATATATTATATGCATAACCTTGTCATGATTATTATTATTATTATTATCACTCGTAGGCGTTAAATTACTCGGGCGAGATTAATTGTATGAAATTCTCCCGGTTTTATATTAACAGTCGCCGCCGCCGTTGAA
Source organism: Neotoxoptera formosana (assembly GCA_022818045.1). NCBI lineage: Eukaryota > Metazoa > Arthropoda > Insecta > Hemiptera > Aphididae > Neotoxoptera > Neotoxoptera formosana. Next base: position 72,054,138 of record CM040630.1, read on the forward strand.
CTGATTATATACAGAAACGGGACGGCGGCATAGTCGTATTGCACTTAGTAATATAATATAATATATTATAATTTATAATGTCGACGCTACTCGGCTGAAGTTCGTATAAGTTTATAATAATATTATAATATTGTTTTTTTTATTTTTAACGTGGAAGTATATACCTGCGTTTAAACGTTTTGCTTCACGAGTTTCACATATTTTAAGTGCATACGAAATAAACGTTATTACGTTTTTGGGATATCACCGCATTTGACCTATTATGCTGCAGGAATATAATAATAATACGCTTATAATATTATCCCGTCCGTATATTGTGTTATTTGACGAGCGCGCGTGTAGGTTAAAAATGGATTTACATTTTTTAGTATACGATATACAATAGCCTATATTTTCATAGTATAATAATAATGCATAGTTTTGTAGAGAACAATAGTGCGATTTAAATCAAAGCTAAAATACACGGCGAGAGCTGCGATTGTGTAATGCAGTCGTCTTCTTATCTGCGCGTCGACGTCTAGTACCTATTTATTATAATATATAGTATAATTTAGGAACCAATATAGCGGTTTAGGTATGTTTTACCATACAATATATTATAGTTATTGCTCAGAGCAAATACCGCATTAAGCCAGTGTAAATAAAATACGGTTTTTAAGTGTGAAATGCAGGAGGAATAAAACAGTGCCGCCGTCTATATATATATATATGTGACATGTACATATTATGAACACAACGTTTTATATAGATGCAATGGTTTTATGGCCGTACGATATTATAATATGTATTTAGTATATTATGTCATGGTAAAATAAACACCCACACACACACACACACACACATAATATTTTGTATATACAGGTATGTAGGGCTGATGGTGTATATTAATCTGCAGGTGGGATTACGGAAATGCAGACGGTACGGCCACCGTCAACGTCATATTATCATTATTACAGCCGACTCGAGTCGGAGCCCGCGACTACAGTGTACATAGATAGTCGTCGATGGAATCATAAAATAAAATGGGAGAAAAAAAAACAATCATAAAATACTTAATATGTTCATATTATATTCGATGATATTGTATTTGTTATCTGCTGAAATCCAATAAGCAGTTGAACGATTTTAAATTTGGTTCGGATTTTATTGTACTGTATTAGTCAAACATAAACAACTTTGAAGATAATAACAAATCCTAATCCGCGGCGTTACATACATACCGACTGATAAAACCCACTCAAGACACATATAATATACTGATAACATGTAAAATCGGTGCGGTTGAAAGATCGCCATTCTGAGTTTGATTTCCTACAAAGTCATGCGGTTTATATATAGTGCCACCTAACTATACTGTTGTCCACCGAATATTCTTCTGTTCATTATTATATTTGAACATTTTTCTATGTGTCTCTAACGAATCTAGCATGGGTAAAACATTATATGCATTTCTAAATTTCCTCAGTGGTCATCATATATTATATATTTGATTAGACGATTTTCTTGGTCTGGGTGACTTGACGTGAACAACGTGATATAATCATGGTATGGTGTTTTTCACAAGTGTGAAAAGCGATCTCAAACGAATGAATTAGGGTTCGCTGTATCGTATATGCTATATAATAATAATATATACTTACGCAAAAGTCGTCGGTCTTGAACCTATATATATTTTCAGGGAAGAGGTAATTTTCTGTTATCGGGAAACCATTTTGATGGTTTTTTTATTATTATTATTCATTGTCTACGGTGTGTGCGAGAGATAGATATATTATATATTATATAGAGCGAGATATAAAGAGAGAGAACGCAAGTGAGAGACTGAAAAACCGAGAGAGAAACACATAGCGCCGAGAGACGGGGCAGCAGAGGCGAGAGCGAGTGAGATCGCGGGAGGTGAAAAAACGATTTACTCTGCAGCAGTGCAGTGCAGTCGGCGGCGGCGAGTTGAACGCGTTTATAACGGCTCGCGGGCGGAGGGGCGGCAGAGTGCTGGGAGATTATATAATATATAGGGCGGGTCTGGTAATGACATACCACCACCGGTGAAAAAGCGCCAAGGCTGAACCGGGCCGAACCGCGACTGGTATTTGTAATTAAACGCCCGGCGGACTGCGAGATAGCGGTCGGTCGGACGGACGGACGGACGGACGGACGGACGGACGGACGGGCTGCGGCGGCGGCGTGGGGCGGCCGGCGAGTTCATTTATACACTACGCGCGCGACGGCCGAGTGGTGTAATTACTATCGGGTATTCCGCCATTTTTCGCCATGTATATACACACATATATATATATATATATATATATATACGTTTATATTATATATAAACGCGGCGGCGGTGGAGAATAGACCATCTCGGGGGCCCGAGATTCCTGTTTCGTCCCTTTTCGCGAATCCATTTCGTATAATATAATAATATATTCATCCCGGAGTATATGCATATATATATATATATATTATATATAATAAGTGCGTGTGTGTGTGTGTGTAGGAAAAGGTGGACAGGGTGATGTGTATATGATATAATATATATATACGGAAACGCTGAAAGAATATTCTAGACACGCAGAGGAGAGTATATATATATATATATATTTAGGAGAGAAAGATATTATAGTCTGCAGCACTGTTGCTGCGATGCTGATGCTGATGATCTGCATATTTAATATATATACACCCTGCCGTATAACTTTCCGTCGCGCGGATCTGTGCGCGGAAAAGCATGTATAAATTATTACGATTCTCAGATTGAAACTAATTAAATCAAACGGTTAGCCCCGAAATGGTTTTACGTTTCCTCCGTCTCGTCCACTCGCTCTGTCTCTGTCTCTCTCTGTCTCTCTGTCTCTCCTCTCCGTCTGTCTCTCGCCGAGCTCTTTGCCGACTATACCGCGTCTTTGATTGTATACACGCGCGGACGTCGTAAAGTCAAATGCTACGATATTACATTACATATACATATACATATTATAATAGAGATGCACGGCTACACGTGCCGCTGTTCTACAGCGATTCCGAAACAACGTTTTTCATTATTAAATGTGTTTTGTCCGAATTGGCTGCACCCATATACGCTATGAAGTATACACGGTGTACAACGGGGAAAGCTTTTTGACTTTAAAGCGAACACAATATTGAATATGTAGGTAGGTATACTATTATACCTACTACTATTATACTAGACCTGTAAATTAAATCGTTTTAAAACGCTCGTAAGAAACGCCTTTTTAATGTTCATAAAAAGTTTTTTTTGTCATTAAAAACGTATGAATATAATATTATAATCTATTATATACGTGTCACATTCTGAAAACAGAGAGTCAATGGAATCTATAGCGGTTTTAGTTAGTACCTACCTATGTCCTATATACTATATTGCTAGCGTCTAAAATATATATTATGGTCACTGTGCCAAATCATTAACCACCATTCGTTGGATTTTCACTGATTCTAAGTCAAAATAAAACCAAATAAGTAAGAAACAGCGTCAGCTCAATCGTTTAAAATCGTATGAAATACCTACTAGTGTTTAATTTTTGTTTTTTGTAATAAAATTAACTTTTTGGTTTACAACGAAATATTGTCGTGACGCTTTCAATGACGTATTTAAAACTCGACGTTAAGCCTATACGATTACTTTTATGGTGGTTGTTATGACTAGTTTTATTGTAATAACGGCCATGCTTGATACCAGGCGAGTACATTTTATGATACTCTAATAATTTCGTTCCGATATGTATAATATACGATTATGAAATAAAAATATATTACGTTCGAAGTAGTCATAAACCGAACTTACCCCCGATGACTGTCAGCAATATTTTATATGAAGTGGATTGACGATTAGAGTGATAAAGAGAGGGGATAAACGAGGGCGGTGATAAGATGAGGGAAGACCACGTGCGATTTCTATACTTTTTGATATGAATTTCGGGACTTGCGGACGATACGTGACGTCGAAAGGATTATATTTAAAAGGAGGAAATAAAAATGAAATCTATAATTGATAAAATAGGGATTTACCACAGTGGAATTCCAATTACGTACGTCGTTTAAAGGATTATGCGACCGGACGAAAATTAAAAGCTCCTTGGCCGCCGCCAAACGGCTAATGGCTGTGGGTAGCGGCGACATGGGGAGACGATCTCGTCAACCGCACGTATTATTATATTTATTATTTATTAACCTACGCGAACGCGCGTGCTTTTTCGTCCGTTTGATGTCGCATATTATTGCGAAAGGGGTGTCGTAATCGAACACAGTGTATTATTATTATTTGAGGACATTTAAATATCATTAAACGCGACGAGAGGGTCGTCGAACGGTGTACGAAAAGAAATAATAAACGGCCGCAGGAGAATATATCGTGGAGAATTTGTTTAAAGCCTTTCTAGATCATTACCTCCCGGGTTAAATACCGGGTCGAGTATATATATGTATCGAATGATGCGTGTTTTGCATATGTATATATATATATATATATATATACGCGTATATTATTATGTACCCTCGACATATAAACTATACACACACACATATATATATATACCCCTTTGGATTTGTTACAACAAATCGCCCCCGTGGCCTTTGTGTTTTGGGTCCGGAGGAGTAAAGGAAAATAGAAAAGAGGGACTCGCCCGCGAACCGATGAATACGGTCGCGATTTTCGAAACAGATGTTTTCTGGGTCATTCGCTCCTCGCTCTCCCCCGCTCGCCGCCCAACAAATTGCCAACGAGTAAGATTATTCACAGTTTATGTACATTTATATACATACACACACACTATATAAGTATATATATGTACATACATCTAATTTCAGCACGGGAGCATATATATATATAGTCTCGGAGAGGGCGCGCAATAACGTTGTATTGTTATCGAATCGATTCGTTCGCGTGCGTGGGGTTTGAAACAACTGCAATTAATCATTTCGATTCGCGCGACAAAGGCCTAATTACAAATAATTATTCGTATAGCCCGCGTCCGTAAGTATATTATATTATAATAAACGTATAGCAATATTATTATAGCTGTTCTACGACAATCGCGACGTCGAGGCGGTTTTGGAGGTATCGTGACGAGTATGACCGCGCGCGCGGTGACAAACGTCCGCGGGCCGGGTCATCCGTCGACACTCGCAAGACATATTGGACAATATAATACTTCGTCGCTATTATGATAAATGAGAGTATTATAGTGTGACAACAATTTGTCCTAAACGCGCGTTCGGGTAGTCCATCTCCATCGTCGCGTAATCATCTTCTTCGCCGGAATTATCCATGAGGTGTCATCTTCGGTTTCTCGTATATTATTTATTAACAAACACGAAGGTGGCAAAAACAATCGCTTTCCGAGAGACTGCAGTTAGGTAGACGATTTTTTCGGAAATATGAAAATCTTAAAAATAAACTATACTATCGCGTAGAGATAATTCTTTATCGAGTAGTTTACAATAATAGTCCGCTTTTGAATGTGCTGAGTAATCTAGAAATTATAAATGAAAACAGTTCGGTGCGTACCAACACCATATATATAAGACAGGCTTGAGGCACATATTATAATAATATATTCACAACTCGATGACCAATAGTCATTATCTGCCATGTGGATTTAGTTTTTTTTGTCACAGAAAAACATTCAAAAAAACCAACAAATGTTCACGACTCATCCCGCAGTAAACACCATGGAACTTATGTCACAAATATAAAATATTAATAATCATCCTTGCGTGTTATATTATGTTATATTATACATATTGCATAATATTGTTTGCCGTTTATACATCATTGTCGCGTCTCTTTTGTAGCTTACAAATTACATTACTGTCGTTTTTAAGCCAAACAATCAATCGGTGGATTAATATATCACTTGAAATTCGCACTACAATAATAATATTATATCGAATCGTTTTAATTCAGTTTTATCTGTATAGGTTTATCCTTGAATTAATGCACGCGTTAAATCCAATCCACGGCTCTAGAAATAAAAAAAACAGTATTAATTTCCACAGTGATTTATTATAAACCGATGAGTGGAATCGTCAAATGATTTTTGTGCCGAAGAATTAACGGGAAACGAATGTCACGAGATAATGTAATAAGGATCTCATTCGGACACTCGAGTGTTTTCACACTTGATTTTCATAACAATGAATTGATTTGAATCCTTGCCACTGATTTATCAATATCACCAATGCAACTATAAATATATATATAAACCATTCGCTGACTTGTGTATTAAATATCACTTGAAAACGATTGATAATCACGGTAAAATAATTGTTATTTTCGTCTTCACATAAAATAATATTCGAGGGATTTCTTCTGTCCGCGAAGAAATAATTTAAAACAATCACATGCATTTTATTCGACGGTTGTTGTACCTACGTTATATTGTTAATCAGTAGTAAATATAAATTATCAGTCAAACACCGAAACCGTATTTGATCCGTGAACACTGAACACATATTATTATTGTATACGCACGGGCATCGCAGGTTTGAAGTAGAACGGTTATAGAAATCATTTATAGTTTATGGTTTTATGATACAAATTGCGCTGTAAATATTATCCGATCGAGTAAGTTGTTCGTGTTTGCACATCATCTGTCATAAAAATAATCTCATGTATAAATAATATTGGTGGTTGTGACAACAGTCGTAAAATAATTTACAACGTAATATACTATACGCGCGTACAATATATTATTATTATTATGAGCTGCGAGTACGTATTCAACTATACGTGTTTGTCCTGCTTCTGCGACAAACGAGAAGAACTGATGACGAGTTTAAAAGTCTTAAACACACGACCGGAATCTATTGCATATTTAATGTATAGAATGTAGACGACGATAATGCGATCGCGTTGGTGCAGCCGATCACTCGTAAATCTAAGACGGATCCGAGAGCAATAGTGTCGAGAAATCACTGGCGCAAAGACGCGTTCCGGTCGAAAATGCTAAATTCGTGATTGTGCCCGTTATAATAATATAGTAGGTACGTGCGTGCGAGGTGTATAATACCTAAATACCTAAAAAATTAAAAACCGAATAATATTCGTAACGGCGTATTCACTCGTCGTTAGCTCCGACGAATAATATAAATTTATATATTAAAGCGCGTTCGCCATGAAACAGAAATAATTTCTATTTTTTGAAAATTATGAAATTTTCTTTTTCAATTTTCAAAAGCCAAAGGATCTCGTTTTTCTCTGCCGTTATAATATATAGCTCGTATACGGTGTTGTTACAATATTATGTTTTCTGGTTCGAATCGAAAACGCTCCGAAACGATTTATAATGGAATGCATACGTGTTCTTGAGCAACTTCACCATCGCGAATTCGCCACTGGCGGTATATGGGTCGTAGGTACATATAATTATATCTGAATATTTTATATAATATTATACTTAAAATAAAATAAAATATTATGTCCGCCGCCGCCGCCGCCGACAAAGCCAGGAGTCTGACGTAAATTTTTCTAAGAAACGTCATTTCTATATTATATTATTATATTGCAGGCACTAACCCATCATATAATATCATTATAGCTATAGGCACTCGTCGCGTATCTCTTTAAATCATAATCGGTTACATGTAGGAAGTCGTCGCCGCTGAAATGACTCATAAATCGCTATTTGGCTTAACTATTCCCTGCAATATTGCACTGTTGACATATAACCGCGCATACTACATTTATCTAAATCTATACTTGGTACCCATCCGGGAATGATGTTATACGTTTGTCAATATAATAATATATTATGGTGATTTCCGTACAAATATTCGTATCGTGGATTTGTTTTTCAAACAGGTATATATATTATAGGTAATATTATTATGATATGTATACAACATTGTTTAGTACCTACCTATATGTCGTATGTCGCAATTGTGTACATATATATTATGTACGTGACGAGACCGCGAGTTCAACGATTCGATATAATATTATCATCGTGTGATTTCAGGATTTCGTCGTTTTTAAGCTGTTCGAAAATTACGCGACGATATCGAAAGCGAATATTCTTATAAGCGAATCGAAATGTAGCCGATATCTGCTAGGCTGTATAAGGAGTAGTGGAGGGGAGGGGGGATTGGTTATTGTTGAAATTTTACTTCTTTTTTTAGTTGTTTTTTTATTATTTAAGCTTTGTAATGTACAATTATTAGTTTCAACAATTAGGTAAACATATATTATATAGAACACTATACAATGGAAATATTTGACTTAATTTCGTAAATTATTATGCCTCTATATAGAGTTTAAAAATGAATCGTGTTCATCGGCAGTTGTATATATTTTAAGGTAGTAGGTACGTATCTATAATGCTGGTTTGAAAACTAAACCATATATTATTATATGACTCAATCGAGTTTGTATACGAAAATCCTATAAGCATGACATATGTTTTGGTAATATTTGAATCAATATTCAATATCATTAATTTTATTTGTTATTGTGTTATTATTTTGTAACAGTTGTTATTGCCAACTTTAAAAGCAACAGCTATTTATTTCACTGCTATCAATTAATAGTTATTATGTTATGAAGAACCATGACGGTGTGACGAAATTCCTATTATTATATGTGATAGTCACCCTTGAATGTATTTTTACAATAATTTATCTTTAAGGGTGCTAACATTTTGTGCGAAACAAAATATGTTATATATAATTTCCAAATAAACCCAATATACAACTGTGCGTGAGTAATCAAATGTATAAAAGTATTAAAATCTGTTTTGGTTCAGATCAAACTTTGTAAAATTGGTCTGACTTGAGGCTGTAATTTATGATGTTAAAGAGCATGAAAGTGTGTGGTGTCTGCAGAGTATATAGTGACTTAGATTATATCATGAGAATATAAACATTTATTATAACTACTATAGTACTATGGAATGAGCTGCAAGCTTTTAAAAGTTTTATAGTGATTTTCAACCTCGAGGAACTATAACTTTTCGTCGAATGGAGTGATTGGCGAGAGTGCAGAAACACAAATGATACTCAGGTACTCTGTATAGATCCGACAAAGGTACAAAATGCGACAGACACAGTTATAAAGGTTATAATATAAATTATAATGGCTGGTGCCGAATTGGTTCCGGAGCCCCAACCCCACTTGCCGAATTGGATCCCGTTTGAAAAAGGTATTTTATTAAGGTAAGCCGAATTGGTTCCCGTTTAATTACGCACATTTTCAGGCTGGTACCGAATTGGTTCCCGATTTTACAGACTTAGGACTGTCATCTTTAAAGCAGGCTTGGTTAAAAATGTGCATTAATGTGTGTTCAAAAAAAATTATATAATAAATAAAATTTTAAATAGTTGATTTGGAAGTCAACTAGTCATCACTTAGGTTAGGTGTACAAAATACAAATAATAAAATACAATAAACACAATTTAAAACAAACTTTCTTGAAATATTCAATTCTCGTAAGCTTCTCAGTTATACAATATTCCAAGTATTTGTTATTTCTGTAGTATTCGAACTGTTTTACCTGTACACAAACGGGAACCAATTCGGCTCAACCTAATAAAATACTTTTTTTTAAAACGGGAACCAATTCGGCTCAACCTAATAAAATACTTTTTTTTAAAACGGGAACCAATGCGGCTCAACATAATAAAATGCCTTTTTTAAAACGGGAACCAATTCGGCCAAACGGGAACCAATTTGGTTACTCCCATTATAATACGTTGGGTCCTATAGATAGGATGGTCTCAGTAAAACGTTTTGACTGTGAGAACGAACGAAACGCTATTTGCGATGTGCCACTGTCGAAACTATATACAATATGACATGATGATGATATACGATACAGGTGGAGAGGAATTTACGCGGGAAAGGTAATCTCGTAGATAGGCAATAGTATAACGATGATAAAATAAAAACAAACGTATTCAAATATTATACGCCGCGGTGGCCTAAGCTGGGTGGTCGGTTGAAACAATCGAAAGAGCGCCGCACCGGGAATATAGGTATAAACCTGCTTTATCGTATCGGAAGGGTTGTCGTATATCGAATTTATTATAATTTAAACGCCGGTCGGTCGGGGGTGACCGTTGGAGGAGGGGATGCCGGTGGGTCGCGAAGGGGAGTGCGACTATACGAAGACAAATAACACACGACAGTCATCTATAATATTATTTATACACGGTTTATTGCACGCGTCGTAAATAATAAAACCGAGTGTGTGTGTGTGTGTGTGTGTGTGTGTGTGTGTATTGTTATATATATATTATTATAACTGATAAAAATTGACGGTTTGTTTATCCGGGCGCGCACGGCAACCGACAGTCGCGGCCCCGGCCCGTGTTGTATAGAGGCGATGTGTTTGCTCAGCTCGCTATACGTCATAATATATACGTAATGTCTACAGCACGCAGAACGTGTCGTGCGACACTCGCGGCAGGCTGTATATATAACGCGATATTTATATTCAAATAAAAATGTATATATTATTTATACGAGTGCCCGCCTCAGGTATATATTCCCCGCGACGTTATGACAATTTATGTGTGTGTGTGTGTGTGTGCAACTGTAATATATAATTCGGTGCGGGTATAATTTTTAATTTTTTCCCAACCCTTTCCGTGCGGTTTGTATATTATAACGCGAGGTATCGAGGACTCGGGGACCGCCGCCGCCCAGACCACACGTCGAGTAAATATTGGCACTAGGGGCTCCGCGAGATAGCTCCATACAACAACTATAATAATAATAATAATAATAATAATATAATATACGGCGACCTACACAACGTCGATGCGTCTATGCGTATAATATTATTGTTATATATTATTATGTCGTGCGTGTTTATACTTAGAGAGTGTCTCGAGCGCGTGTTTGGTATCATACACCCGTTTCCCCATTACATACATAATACTATTATGCGTTATGCGGAGCTTTCCTGGTTATTATTAGTATCGTACGGTTTATTATATAGTATATTAGTATAAGCAAGCAAATGAATTATTAGTAATATAAAAGGTTAAAAATTAAATAACATAAAGAGATGTTTGGTTGTCTTTAAAGTTGAACGTCGACTGGTCTAATCCAATTCCAATTACTTCGTCCGTGGTATCATAGAGTTCTCGTTTTGATCCATAAAATGAGCGGATGGAGCAGTCTTTTAGTAAATGGTGAATAGTATTATATGATAGAGGTCTGCACAACCGCAGTCTGGAATTTGAAATAGCTTTGATTTTTCTTTAACTACAAAAAAAAAAAATTATCATTATCTTGCAATACAAAACATTTGTTGGGTCACCTAGTTATTTTAGTAAAGATGTATGTTTTTCGTTCCGTTTCCAGATTGCATAAAGTTCGGCATCAGCCGCCTGGTGGAAAAGTTCAACGACAGCCGTTCGGCTTACGACACGTCGTACGCTGCGAACAACAACAACAACATCACCAAGAGCCTCAACGTACCAGACGTCGACAACCGTCGCGGCGGTGGCGACGACGACAACAACGACAACGACGAACGAGAAGTGAAGAGCAGCCGGTGCGCGAGGGAGTCCGCCCGGAAGATATGGTCGCCGGTGAGGAGTTCGCCGTCGCCGTCCTCGTCGTCCGAACTGGACGTGGAAAGCCGGTTGGCGTCGCCGGACATCGACGTGACCAAGTGCGGTACCACCCCGCCACCACCGGCCCTACCGCCGCAGCCGATCATCTCCATGGTGCAAGTGACCGCCCGCAAGCCGCCGGTAACAGCGAAGAACTCGGAGGCGTTCAGCGTCAGCGCGCTGCTCAAGCCGGACGCACCCCGCACCACCAGACATCCGTTCAACCACCACCACCACCATCATCACCAGCAGCAGCAGCAGCAGCAACACCATCAACAGCACCACCAGCAGCACCACCACCAGCAGCAGCCACAGCCGCCGGCCATGACAGCCGTCGATACCATATCGGTCACGAGATCGCTGCTATACCCGGCCGTCCAGTTCCCGGACCTGATCAAGGACACCCGGAAGGAAGTGCACCTGCACCCGGCCGCGGCCAACACGCTGCTCCAGAAACACTTTTCCGGTTTCAGCTTCCACCCGCACTTCTATTCGGCCGCCAACATGCTGAACCCGTCCAGCGGTTCGCCCGAGCACGGTGGCAACGGCGGCAGCAGTGGTGGCGACCCGCATACCGACAACAATCACAACCTGCTCACCAGCTCGCTCTATTTGAGCCTGGGCGCTGTCCAGGCCGCGGCCGCCGCTGCTTTTGTCCATCCTCTGTCAGCAACAGGTAATAGTCAACGTCATAACTATACCAATTACCAAGTACAACAACGCCTGTATATAGAGTTATATTCTAAAGCCTAAAGTGTTCCACCGCGTTTGTGAGAAATTATTTTTTTCGATCGTTTGTCAAAAGTAGAAAATTCTTGATACTCTTCTTAATAATTTAATAAAAAACTAACAAAAAACATCGGAGGACAAGGGGAATATAATAATTACACTAAATTTTGAAATAATCGTTTTTATTTATTTCGTAATTATTCTAAAAGGAACAAAATATAAGGATAATATTGTTTAAAATCTATTACTGCAATTTTCACAAAATATTCATACTGTTATTTTACAGAAATTTAAAACTTTCTCATTTTTTGTTTTTATTTAAATTGTTAAATATTTGTTTCTTGGCTATAAAGCTAAAACATTTAAATCATTCAAAGTTTCTTATAAATTGAAAAACAGTAGTTATAAAATAACAAAAATGCATAAATAGTTTATACATTGTTTTATATAAATATAATCATAAACTTTATATACCTACTTAGATTAGATGTGTCTCATTCGCTCCGTATGGTTTACAGTTAAAATAAAAAAAATCGTAATTGTAGTTTCAGTCTATTGTTTCGATTGGTAGTAATTTTTTGGTTTATTAGGTATCAATTAAAAAAATATTATAGCTATAGACAATTATAAATAAATAGATAGAAATTATTATCGCTCCAATAAAATGTTTGAAATTGCATGTACGATGTACCTCTAATATGTCATTATCCATAATTTATGTGTGTGATTAGTTATTACTTATTAGTATGAGGGTGGCTAACGTATTATCGTGGTCGTTGATTAGGAAATAGGGGGAAGGGTTCTTTAAAATGACCTAGGCGCCTATATGTGTTCACTCGTAAATTGAATAGTCACAATATAGTTTAACTGCAGTACTTTTTGTCTATTAGATACGTTTCTAATTCCAAAAAATAATTGTTAAATATAACACATCATATTATTGCACATTCTAAAGATGAAATTTACAACCTCGGTATACGAATAACATAAAACGAAAACAATAATTGATATAGCGATAATTTATACATTTTACGTAAGAAGTTCTTTTTTTACAAAAACGTTTTCGATTCCATACGAGTACATGCCTATATTTTTTTACGCTCAAACTTCAAACTTCAAACAATACTGTGAGTATGTTTAAATTATTAATTCGTCAACTTTTTAGTACCTATTGTGTGGAAAAATAAAATTATATTCCTTCGTTTACACTATATATGTCACAATAATTATGTTATTAGATAACGCTGTTTGATTTCGTACACCTACTTATATTATGTACCGTTAGGAACTTAGGTTATAACTCAACTTGGAGCTCGGCTCGTCCCTCCCCCCTCGTCAGTTTAGAAATATGGTTTCGTATATGGGTTTTAGGTAGATTACTAATGTAAAAAAATAGTTTAAAATATAATAATTATCGACTGACGACAATATGCGGGGCCACCCTTTATATACACACACCGAGCTGAGACATATCGTTACCCCTTTGCCCTATACCCGCTGCGAGGTGTGTATACTAAAAAAATGACGTGCGCGCGTGTGCCATATTGCAGGCATGAGTTCGCCGGCGGCCAATCCGTTCCACCCGTCGGGCCAGCAGCAGACTTCCGGCGGCGTGGTGGTGCCGCACCCGTCGGCCGAGGACATGATGAAGCTGCGGCAGCAGTTCGCGCCCGGCGCCAACCAGCCGCTGGCCGCCGCGCCGCCGTCCGACCCGGGCGGCCACATGCGACACCACCACATGTTGATGAGGGGCTCCGTCTTTGGCGACGTGTACTCGTGCATCAAGTGCGACAAAATGTTCCCGACGTCGCACGGTCTGGAGGTGCACTCCCGGAGGTCGCACAACGGCAAGAGGCCGTTCTCGTGCGAGCTGTGCAACAAATCGTTCGGCGCCGAGATAAGCCTGAACCAACACCGGTTAGTCGTGTCCGACCCGTTCTATCGTAATCGTATTTTACCGCCGTCGAATTGTTATCAACGTTTTGATGATTTTATAATATTATTGTGTTCTACGTTTGTATCAGATTTTTCGTATATTCAAGTCAATAATATGCCTATATATGTGGGTCTAACCTCCGCTGTCCCTATATTACATCTATCAATATTGTCCTGTAAATATTTTACGTCAATGATTTTTATTTTAAATAAATATAATATAATATGATGACCAATAATAAATATTATTGAGCTATCCAAATTTTACTTGGATTTATCTGCATCGAAAAACATTTTATCCATCACTAATATTAGTGCTGACGTTCGCCAATTTAATCTGTTAATAATTAGGTTTAAATGCTTAACCAATATCAATGACTATATCCAAGTGATAGGTAGTATCACAATTTTAAAATACAAGACATAGGTACTTAAAATAAAAATGTAATTTATAAAAAATAGAATAAAATGTGCTCAATTTGTAAATGTCACTTCGATAACTTAGGTTTAGTAAACACAAACAATGAATACATTATATATAGATTAAAAACACGTCTGTGAGACGAAATAAATTGTTGGCTTAGAATCTCTGAGAATCTCAGCATTAGTAATTGGCAAAACAAATTTTATCATAACAAGTGGTAAAGATATTTTTTGGAGACGAATGATTTTTAATCAGAAAAATATATCATTAAACCCATTTATTTTAAATGTTGACATATAGGTATTATTGATTGAATGATAATAAGTAATGTATATAATAGTTGTAGTTTAATGATAAATTAAAAAAAAATAAGCATATGTTACGTATGTATAATATAAATATCAAATATATCAATAGGCAATATATAATTAAATTCTATTTATTTTTTTTGCTCTCAACCATAAATATAATTCCTCTCAGTAGACCAAGTCACCGGATCGTGTTAATTTTTTTTGATTGTTCGAAATGTGTGCCGTATTTCAGTGTTGTGGATATAATTATTGAAGTTCAATCGCAAGCCCAAAACACTGATTTTATACTAACGCACCTACACATATAATAATATGTCGACGAATATACCTTTTAAAGTTTAAATAAATCGATCGACCTAGTTTGTTTTGATTCTCTATAGGTACTCGTGAACAATTATTGCGTCGACTTAAAAAAATATTATTGCTTTATTATTCTATCGTACTGTACTCGGTTGCGGTCTTTTTCAGGTGGCTCTGTTGTCGTCGGTCGGCGCACAACGTAGAAAAGCTGTTCGAATGCAAACAGTGTGGCAAAACGTTCAAAAGGTCGTCCACTCTGTCTACACACTTGCTGATCCACTCAGATACCCGACCATATCCATGTCAGTTTTGCGGAAAACGGTTTCATCAGAAGTCCGACATGAAGAAGCACACGTACATACACACAGGTGAGAGCACTGAATTTGTTTTTAAAAAGACAGAGAAAGATTGATATCGTATAATAATAATATATAATATAGATTATTAGGACGGCCGTGTTATGATATTAGCTGTATACGGTATACGAAAAACTATAAAATGTATAAAGTATTATCGAACGCATCACCGCGAGGGTTCGTTTTTGATGGGATAACTTTGGCCAACTAATTTGTCGAGAAAACGGAGGGTTCCTTAAAGGCCCGTCACTGTAATCCTTTTCCTTTGACAGCCATTAAAACGAGTCAATTAGATCAACAAGCCAAGACGACGGCTGCGTTCCAATTTTCCTCTACACCGTCGTCGCTCGTCGCGTGTTTTAACATGTTGACGCCCCCTCGCACTTTAATATTTGAAAACCTCTCTCACTCTATCTCTGTCTCCTCTCTCGCTCTCTCCCTATCCGCGGCATATAATATGTTAGTACACACCGACGACGACGACAAAGTCGCGTCCTCTCTCCGCCTGTGCCTCGGCGGCGGTGTCACCGGTCAAACGACGACCGGGCGGAGTTGTAAATTGGAAACAATTACGTAATGGTGGTGGGCGCGACGCACTGCACATCTACAGCTATTATACAGTCGTGCCATATATATATATATATATATATTCATGTAGGACGGCGGCGGAGAGAAAGAGTGATGGAGATAAACGCACGGCCGCCGAGAGAGAGAATAATAACGTCTCTGCTTTATATTATATATATATAAAACGGCATACCGGAGGGTTGATACTTATACTGATTAATTGCTAAACAAGACGGCTGTTGTCGGGGGGCATAAGTCTTGCGGAAAAGATCGCCCGGACGCTATTAATTGTTAACCCTCCCCTCCCTCCCCCTGCAAGTACCGCTAAACCGCTCGCACCGCACCTCACCGAGCCCTGCAGTCTCCTCGTACCCGCCGCGTAAAGTGTTCCGCATCGCCGGCGTCCCTTGTCCAGGTGAATTATTCCGCTAATTACTCGTTAAGGGGTTGCCCACGACGTTTAACAGTAAATAGTAACAATAATAATAATAATAATAATCGCTTAGAATTTCGGTGGAATATTATATTGCAGTGTAGACTTGCAGCGCGTTCAAGGATGGATCGTTTTTTTTATTATTATTATTTCTCTTCGTCTTTTTTTCAAGATAAACGAAACGTGTGTTTAGTTGCAGTTATAGTTTTTGTTGCTTACAAGTCTTAGAAAAAAAAAATAATTGCGACTATATAGACAACGATGACAAATTATCGACCAGATATCATTGTATATAGTTGTATGTGCAAAAATGATACTTATAGGTAGGTATCTATAATACAAGGATAAAAAAGTTTTTATTTTATGTTTCGTATGCGATATTATTGATATAATATGTTTCTTTTTGAAAGAAAAATCATTTATCTCTGTTTTATAGACGAAATAGATAAATAATTTATGTCCTTTATGTATACAGTCATAATAGTGTGCGTATGTTTACACTGTACATAAGCAAACAAAATAAACCCTAAATTATATACATATGTATACTATATATTATATACGTTGACTGGCACGACTTGAAAATATCCAAGCGTGTTTTCACGTAAATAATATTATCGCTACACGCGGTACACGCAATGGTATTATATTATGATAATATTATATTGATATCGTATGTTTGTAAACTGGCAATACGCAGGTAGCCAGCAGGTAGGTAGGATATTATATATGTTATTATATAATATTATATACGAAGACGTCCTTTAAATGCTTTATAAACAGCCCGATATATTATGTTTCTATACAGAAATGTAAGTAAACATTTCAATACCTAATCAATATATTATAAATAAACAAATAATAATGATAACTCCCGAGGATATTCCGATTGGCCCTTGCTGAACACGGAACAACATAAATAAGCTATAAATGTTTGTGAAACTCGACCTCTGAATATTTTACCAACTATAATAATGTGAATTTACATTAATTTTTTTTACACGTCGTATTAATATAAGATAGAAATATAGTAAGTATAGGTAGGTACAGCAAAATTTCTACCGTCATTTGTTTTTTTTTTTTAATTGATTTTAATTAAAAGTAGGTACCTGGGTATAAAACTATAAACCTACACATTTTTCACTTGTTTTATATAATTCTATTTTTATACGATTAATTACAATAATTTTAATGTAACTATACCTAAATTACAGTAAAAAAGCTTACAAAAATACTCAAGTTGTAACTATTATATCATTAATTTAATATTATTATCAGTTTTATTTATCACATATAGGTATGCGTTATACGCCATGTTCCTATAGTAGAAACAACTATGAATTTACATTAACTATTCAACTTATTAAACCAATCTCCTAAATGAGAATATGAATAATAACATACTAACATGATATTTTTTTATTTTGCTGTTGAATAATAAATTATTTATGTTCAATACAATTTAAAAACGAAATGGTAATTGTATGAATCTTTATTTGGACTGTTGTATTTTCTTAGGTGTATGTAACTGCAGTAGTATAATATTATATTTTAATGAGTGGAACCGGAATAAAATAAATAATTGTTCGACAGAAAAATACATAAGATAAGTAAATCAATTAATGGGATTTGGTACGAATAGGTCGAGCACTGAATGGATCGAAGACCATAGATTTTCTCGCTCAAAAAGTAATTTATTAATTTAATGTTTAAAAGAATATGTATACATTTTTTTTTTGTTTTTTTACTTTTATTAGAGTGTTCGCATTTTACTGTCACGAGGGTTCTCTTTACACATCCAATTAAAACGAGAGGGAAAAAAACTGCTAGAATTAAAAAATATATATATGTATAGGTGTGTATATATATATGTATATATATATACTCTCCGAGGGGAACGTGGAAAAAAATAAAGGAAATTAAACAAGAGGGCAAATCTCCGGTAATTCCGGAAAAAAAAACGTTCCCTCCGCACTTGACCGACGCGTGTTCGGGTCGGAATTTTTTTCCTTTTTAATTTCCCGAAAGTGGGTCCTTATACAAATTCAGTTGATTAAAAAATGAATTAAGAAGAATACAAATTTATTTTCGTGTCGAAGAAAATAAAAATAAAACTGGTTGAATCGTCGTCGTCTAGCTGTCCTCGGCGTTTTACTCGACGTACCTAATATACTATACCATAATATTATGATGTACTAATTTAAATTTCGGGCACGACAATAATAATTATCATAAAAATGACACAATCAAAAAAGTTCAACAAAACTGATTGGTCGAATTTTTTCTCGGCCGCACATGCGCTCTCGTAACACTGCGCGTTTATATATAGCCCACATTCACACGAGATTTCATCTGGTCCCGGTAATTTATCGTGAGATTGCCCCAAGTCGAACCTGCGATTATTTTTCGATGGACAATTGTATTTTAATGCGCCATTTGTCTTTTTTTTATCGAGTTAATGAAGACTTACTGAAAACGACTGTCGCTCGATCGATTTAGACTTTCCGAGTACCTCGTCGCATTTAGTTTTTATACACTTTGATTGTCAATATATATAGGTATCTAAGTGTACCGAAGTATATTATAGGTAGGTATATCTATATATGTTGTGGATGACTTCCGATGCTTCGCTAATGTTAAGTTTAAAAGTGGATTTGAGCTAATTACAATATCTATAGACTTCACACAATACTTAGACTATATGCATAATATTATCCGACCACTATTGACTCAATACCCAAATAACAATAAAATATATCAATATAATTTAAACAACATATTATTATATACAAATAAATAGCAATGATGAAATTATTTAGATATTCGTATTAGATATTCATCATAATAGTAGAGCCCAAAAGTCGATGATTTGTTTTATTTACGTCATAGAAAATACTTTTCTTTTAATGAGATTAATTTACTATTAATGTGTTTCAATTTATATGCATCTAAATCATATTTTTTTTTGCGTTTATTGATTTTTTACTCCTTTACCTAAGTTTAAACATAAATGATTTTAGTTTTTGAATTTTTATTAGCTTTTAGTTTAAAACTGTTATGACTCTACAATTATAATTACATTACAATATTATTACATTTATAACTACAATTATACAATTATATGTATAAATAAACAAGAAATTATTAGAGTGACATTTATGTTATTTTTGTAATTCAAGATAATTTCCATAAACTGAAAGTAAAATCACTAAATTTTTTCCATTATGATTTATGTTGAGTTTTGAAAATCTTGTACATTTTACAAGTAGATACTGTGTAAATTCAAGGTGCCAAAATAATTCTACATGTACCTGATGGCTAATAATAAAAATGGAAGCATTTGTTTCATATTACATTTTATATGTTTTGTGTCGATTAGCATAATATTAATAAATGTATATAATAATTAAATTGAATTAAATCATTTTATTATTTGAGTGTGAATAATTTTATTGATATGGATTTGGATAATGTCAATTATTATTGGTTGTGAAAGTCCGCACGGTTAATCTTAACGTAAGTCAAGCGATGGGCATTATAAACTTTTAACACGTATATTCGCGTAATCGCGGTAAGTTGCACTTGCAGGAGGCGTAAGCTTTGAATATTTTAATCGGGTTTGACACTAAAAGTAGACGTTTTGGAAAAGTTTCGAATTGTTAACCGGAAGAACTCGCGGTTTTTTTTTAAACAGAAACGCCTCTTATATAATATATTGTCGGACCAGCAGATTAGGAAAGCTGCAATTTTCTTAACGATCAATTTCGAACCCAATTCAAATAACAATAATCGTCCGGTAAGGATTATAATATTTTCGCGGGACATGTGCGATGACGCACGTCGGCTGCAGTGTCGCGGCCAGCTAGCGTAGGCCGAGAAATAAATTCGCTCTTTCCGGCGGCGCGCCGAGTGAGAAAACCGCTCGAGTCGGCGTGATGAACGTTGCGCGCGTATACATATATAGTGCGGCTAACGGCATCACATAAGCGCGGCGTATAATGTACCGTTTAACGGCCTTTTAGAAGTATAAAAGCCGAGTATTATCACCGTAATCGGTGTTGTACCGTAACACGGCTGCAGTCGGTGGGGGGGGGGGGGGGGCGCGATCGCGTGTCGGCGTTAAACCACTGCCGCGGGGAAGTTTGCGTTCGCCGCGGGATTATCTGTGAAATTCATTCGCGGGGATTATATGCGCGCCGCCGCCGTGTGGTGTGGCGCGGGCTTCTGCGGACGGCAGTCGTGCGATCGAGCTCGTATCTATGAATATAATAATAATATTATCCTTCCGTCACGGTTTTCGTGTTAAACCGAGTATTTATACATACCGTCGACTTTTATGTTATACAAAGGCCGCGATACGATTTGATCGCGACATTCCCTTAGTATACATTATAATCCGCGGGCGAATCGCCTGCAGGTTTTCCGCGCTTTATAATTATATTATATTATATTATTATGACAAGATGATATAAAATGATATTTTTACGTCTCGAAAGTGCATTCTTGTTATATTCAAATAACGTATAGAGGGTGATTCACCGAGCATTCTCGCTCGCCGTTTTTCATCTGATAATGAATTTATTCAAATTCTGATTTTTGTCATTTTTTGAGTGTCCTGTGGCGATCCAAACTTCTGTTTTTTAAATAATAAACCCCTCTTTTTACTATACATTATTCAGTGTTTATTTTTTTTGAAATTTTTGATGCAAGTACTTAATTCAAAATTTGAACGAGTAGTTTTTCAGTTATTAAAATCTTTATAATATAATCTAGGATAATAGTCCTTAAAAATGGTATTACAAAAATATAAAATGCATATGCAATAGGTACTATAGTAGGTATGTATTATACTTACACCATTTTTATAAATTATAAATACTAATAAATTATTATTATTAATTACTAAAATTTTTAAAATTTCCAAAGCCCTCCCATATTTTCCAAAAACATTATCATGGATGTTATTGTACTTAGTACACAAAGTAAAAAACTCAAAAACTATTCGTTTAAATTTTGATTTTGATGCGTCAAAGTTTTCAGAAAAATGTTCCGCTTAATAATGTACTGTTGAAAAGGGGGTCTCTGATCGTCGTTCAAACGCCATGATGGTAAAACGCACGATGAACAAACTCATAATATTACCGTTCTGAAAATAATTGCTTTAAATTTTGTATACCTAGTGTAATAATAATTGATTAGAATATTAAATATGACACGAATGGTTGCGTCTGTAAAGAAACCCGGATTGTTTATGAACGAAATTGGAAAAATAACAATAATAATGATATTATCTCGGTCCGAGATAATTCTCGGTGCAGCTCAAACTTCGGTGCGATGAAAAACCGAAAACTGGTCGTTGGCATACAATATAAGACGCGTATAAATGAGAAAACAAAACAAAAAAAAACAATCGTATAGTTTTAATCGAAAAGCAACTCGGTGTGCACTCGCGCGTGTTTGTCTTGTGTTCGTGTATTGAGATCTAATGAAAATGTTTTCGTTCGTCAACAATATATATATACATACACCTGACAGTGTTATATATAAGGTCTCGAGGAAAGTCGTCGAAACTTCATCACGCCGGTCTGCGCTTGTAATAATATAATATATAATATGTATATATACGCTACTCACGATGACAAAACGTTTCGAGTGGTTGAGGGTAGGTGCTATATATATATATATATATACCTGCTCCGGAAAACGGAAGAGGAAGTAGATATATATATTTATGTACGACGGTGGTTGGTTGTGGTTTCGTCGAGTAAATATAATACGTATAATAAACCGAAACGAAAGGTTCTGTCAAGAGATCGGGTGAAGAAGTGTGTTATGTCACGGGTGATGAATGGGAGGGACAGGGTAGAGAAATAACCTGTGCATTTGTGTGCGCGTACACCACCAGTTGTGGAGGTACCTATGTGCGGCGGCGGTACATAACAGTTGCAGTAGAGAGTCTGTCCGAATCCATTTAGAGTGAACTGAAATAATATTTTCGTAAGCAGCTTTGCTCGAGTGGCGGTCGGCGCGACGGGGGAGTAGGCGGCCACTTTAATATATATATAATAATCCCTCGCGCCGCACACGCAGCCGAACCTCGTCGCGGCGTCCCTCGAAAACCTCTCGTCGTCGCCTCCACCGCCGCCGCCGCTCCCGTAAACCGCCGCCATACATAAACACGCGTGAGTGTGCGCTTGCCGAGTCTTTGGAGAGCCCGCACTGCTGTCGTTATATACAACCGCCGCGGGAAAACACTTCGCGAAAGCGGCGGCCGGAGTAGATTGATTTTAGTAAACCTTCTGCCAAACTTTAACCTCTCGCTCACCCTGCTCCGCGCGCGCGCACGCACGCACTCACATCACGCGCGATCCCGCCACCGCCGCCGCCAGTCAGTACCTGCTAATCAAATTACGACGGCTCGTGCGCGTATGCTTTTGGGGCGTATCTCCTCCATCGTCCTCCCTCCACCGTCCGCCGTCAAACCGTCCACGCCGCCACCGTCCCGCCGGCGCACCAAACTCGGCCCACCTGACGCCCGCGCGCGGTTTTCCCGTCCTACGCGTACATATATATAGGTATTACGCGTGCCGCCGCCGCCGCCGCCGCGAGCCCTTTTTATTCACAATCGGCTTCGGTGCCCACCGCGCCCAACTTCTATCTCGGCCACTCCTCCCCCTTTATCGTTCCACCTCTGTCCATCGTATTTCTCACATTTCCCCTTTTTTATCGTTCCTTTTACCTTCTTTTTTTCGCCTGCCCGGCAAAATCTCGTTACCGATAACAATCTCACTTTAACCGACGCCGTTCAACGTACCCATATATATACTCTATTACGATGCGATTCAACACACACACACACACACACACCCACCCATCCGCCTAAACGCACACAAATGTGTGTGTGTGTGTGTGAGGACCCGACTTTCGACTGCGTCTATTTTGGGGTGACGTCCCGACTTTGTTGTGCAGCTGCAGGTTTTATCCGGCGTTTCTTTTTATTATTATTTTCTTTCTTTTTTTTTATCCTACACAAAGTGTACGGGTTCCGCAAATCGCAATAGCCGATTCTCAGAATAATATTCATAAGAAAGAAAAGATGAATGCAATATTATGCAAATAAGTTTTAAAACGATGGAAATATATTTTAACGATTATTTCAATTCAAGTTCAATATTATATGATATATAATAATAATATTTAGTACGCTTTTGTTTATTCTTGAGTATTTATCCGCAATTCATACATCGGCCATATCCGTGATGATTAGGGCATCACCGTTATACGACACAATAATATTATAATTATTCACAGTACATATTTCAATTATCCAATACATAGTGTATATATATTAACATCGAATTATCGACGTGAAAACGTGCCAATACTCGAAATATAAAAACCCAGTAGGTGTCTGTATACCTGCAATACACATATTATGTACATAAATTGCAGTAAAGCTGTGGGTTCACCACATCTTCATCTGCAGTCGCATCGTGTCCTGCAAAAGTTGAACCCGACCCAACTATAGAAATGTCCCGATAGATCATAATGGTTAGTGAATGATATACCACGATTAGCCATGGGGCCAACCAGAATACGATAAAAGCCACATACGACACGACAGATGACGTATAGCTGTGAATACCCGCGGCTTAACACTGACACATGGCAAGTGTTAACATCGGTGAGAGTAAAAAGTCGGTCCAATAAAAAAATAAAACGCGATCGTTTTATGACAACCTACGCGTATAATATAACAACAATACAATAATATAACATGTATTATTTTTATTACTCGCGTACAATGTAGTGCGTGTGAGCGGGACAGGATCGACAGCCGAGCGAGCGAAAAAACGACGCTGAGTAGGGATATTATTATTATTATATTGTTATTTTATTTTATTATTCCAAGGACACGCTACTGTCACCACTGCGTCCAAGTGGCAAACGCAAGTCGCCTCTCCACTCGCCGTCCTTTCGCCGTCCTTCCACCCGCCCATCGTCCCACGCGGTCGACATCTTATAATATTATATTATATTGCCGTCCTCGCAAGTGGCGGCCGCGCCTTTTCGCCTCCACACCCCTCACGGCAATCGTCCTTCCCTCCTGCCCGCCATCCACGCACGCCGGTGCAGTTGTTTTACGCGTAGGACTATATATGCCGCGACCGTGTGCGCGTGCGTATACGGTCGTCGATCTCTCTCTCTCTCTCTCTTTTTCGCCGCCTCCGCCGTGCCAACGTTAACAATAACACTCGACTGGAATTGGCTATACGCTGCTCCTGTTATACATGTATATATATACTGTAAGTACACTTGTCCCATCTGTCGAACGGCAATCTCGATGTCTCACTTCGTTTTCGACCTCTCTCCACCCCCCCCCCCCCCGAACGGCCCCTCTCCCATCAGTAACCCCCCTCGCGCGTGTTCTCGTTTTACCGCTGTGGTAACAAAACAATATATCGGTTTTCGCACGCACCGTTCCTATCGGTTATTTTTCATTTCGTCTCTCTCTCCCGCTGCAGCAGCTTAGCCTGCACTTCACGTCTCCATTCGCTCGTTTGCAGCTATATAGCTGTCTGCGTCCCCGCACCGCTCTTGCGATTCAGCTCCTCTCCTCCCGTGCGGTGCTGTCGTCTTCGAATTTTCGCGTTAATTAATATGACAGCGTACGAATAACATAATAGGTGTATATAGTACAAAAATAACGAGAAAACCGTATATACAGCCGTAATACTATTATCGTACAAGAGTATTATCGATCGACTCGAAGCCCCCCTAAGACGCGGTAAACAAAACCGTCAGCTTGATTATAATATTATATTACAATAATAACGTCAAGTGCCTACCCTCGTATGTATATATTATAATGTAGTCGTCGTTTTATACGAAATAACAGAATCGCTTCGAGTGGATTATATATCGACCCTGCGTCGAAAACGTGTTGATTCCACACGTTTTGTCAGTTACCCGCTCGCAGAGTTTTGGATTACAAAACGCAATAACGGCAGTGACAAAACAATTTATTTTGCACGCCAATACAACAAGCATAATATAACAATAATAATAATATTATATACCTACTCTTCGCCATCGGTCGGTAAACAATCGAATATTATGTACTACATTGTGTAAACATATAGTACCTACGAACAATGTACAATAATATATATATATGTAATTTACAGCGTAATACGCCGCGTATATACGTTGCGCGAAAAATCTCCAAACTTTTTGAACCGCAATGTAGTGGTGGTGCGAAAATTGTTGCTGTGGTTTTTTTACGTTATGTTTTTTTTAAACGGCTTGGTCCGAATTCCGATGAAATAACAACATAAAACAAATAAAGTACGCGTTCCCACCTATACGCGTATTTGTAGCTAAAGATATATTATATTTGTTCACATTATTTTGTCAAGGAATTTTTTTGTCGAAAAACAAAACGTACGGCGGGTCAGCTGCGTAATATTAATATCATATTATTACAAGGGTTATATAGGAGCGCAAGTCAGGGTGGAAATAAAAATAGAACACCCCGGGAAGGTGGCGTAGGAAGTGAGAAGAGGTGTAAAGAGATAGGGCGAGAGAGAGAGACGGAGAGAGAGAGAGAAAGAGAGGGTAAGGGAGAAAGAGAGAGATGTGAAAATTGATAGTAAATATATAAAAAAAAAACTAAAAAAAAAACACGGACACGAACGGCGACCACCGCGTGACGTTTTGGCCGGGATACATATAATGTTATATACATACATATATATATATATCGTGGTCCCGGTGAATGGCGTGAAACTATATACACACATTGTGCTAAACATCCCTCGGGAGCTCTGACCCAATCGCGTTAATTATTAGCGCGCGGATCTTTATCGCACTGGGGATTTGACTACGTCGGGGGCCGTACGCGCGCCCGCCGGAGGGACGTGTGTTATAATATTATAATATATATCATAATATCCATAATAATAATAATAATATCCGTAATCATCAAGACTACAATAATTATTATTATTATTATATACATCTAGCTTGTGAGTATTTCACTCTGTCCACTATATATATACATACCTATATGGTATTATATTTATATATCTGTGCGTGCGTGCGTGAGTGCGTGTGCGTGTGTGTGTTTGTTTATTTTCTGCCCGGAATTGCTGGCACTGCCGATGGGCGTCATAAAATCAAATGATATTCAGCTCACTCTATTTGTACCTCGAACAGCCAGTGCGCGTATACCTGCGATGCAATACACGTGTTATTCTGTTTATCGACTGCAGTGTTGGTACTCATCTGGATAATTATAATTTTTTTCATCTCGTCTGCATAAACGATTAAACATATTTATTTTAGCTTTATATTTTACTTGACAAGATAAATTTCGTGGTGAAAATTAGCCAGAAATGTCCGAAATTTTTTTTATAACACGTGCTACACAATAATATTATATACTGTCTTGTAATGAATATTATTTCTTAAAGTATTATTGATTGGGTGTACTGTTTTTTGCATAATCATTAGATACACGTGACTGTTATTATTTATTTTCATTTTAGATTCTGAGCCGAATGAATAATGTATTGATTTGAAGAATAACGATGTTAGTATATTTTTTGTGGGTTCTTGAAACTTTTAAATAACATTACTATATTTTATACACACAATGATATTTTCAAATGCAATGTTTTGGGTCAAAACTTAATTCTACCTACCTACTGCTTTACTATAACTGCAAAATGAATTGCTTTAATAGCAATAATATCATAATATATACTTAGTAATTAATGTAGGTTGACAGACAGCGTCTTCGTTCAGAATCGTTTTTTGTATACAATGATTTTATATCATTGAATTCAAATTTAACATATTATCCATTACAGTGAGTAACTTGATACCAGCAGACTTTTGCCAAACTTTCTTTTTTACATAATATAATTCAAACTATTTTAGAAATGTTTCATTTTGTATTCATACCTTTGTTGTTGCCTAAGTTGTTCCTAATTTCATAGTTTTTTTGAAGTTAATGTTTAGTGATACACAACACGTAATAAATTCAGAAGAAACATTAGAAAATATTATCTTAGATAAAATAAGGTATTTTGATCGTTATCTCTATCAGTCTATCCAGATGATTTTTTTGTTATCTATATGTTTTTGTTATATTTTAGATATTGTGCTTTTATTTTTGACATAACTAAAGTTACATATTATTTTATCTAGATTTTTATCTAGATAAAAATATATATATATTTATATCTCCATCTTTATGCACATGTATTGTAACTCAGTTGTATTTGCCTTTATCTATAGATACGTTTTTCTGTTATCTGGTTGGATTGGTACCGACATTGCTTACGAGACATTACCACATTGGACATTATAGAAATGATTACTGTGGCGTATAGTATCACCCTAGTTCTTAAAGAATACGACGATCATGACCCGCTCCTCCGATTTGTTTTTGCATAATATTTTCTTAAGAGGAAAAAATATTATTCAAATGTATTCATGTATATGTAATCCCGTTCGTTACAAAAAAAAACTGCCACTACCTATAATATATATATATATATATATATATAGTAACTATACACTATAATATTATACACCCTCAACAAGACATTTTCTGTAAAAAAAAAAAAACAAAATGATACAACTGAAATTTAGCATAATGCGTATCTTGCCCACGATTATCAGTTATAATAATATGATTCGACGCACGATGGTATATTACTTAAACGCACGCACGCTGAATATATAAATATGTCATATTATAATACAACGATAATATACAATATGTGCAGTGTACACATTGTGTGAATGAACGAAGATTTATCGTAATGCATCGCACCGGCCTCGGATCAACGCTCGTCTCCTGTTACACATTCGGATAGACATCATATTATTATTATTATTATTATTATGTATATTATTTCACTCAAAAAGTAAAAACGAATTATCAGGGACGTTGCTATCAGACTAGAAATTGGGATACATTATAATAATAATAATATAATATGTAATAATATTATATTAAATTCATATCTTAATAATACGCATGTAGGTACGATCGAATAACACACAGATATTAAAGTTTATCGATCGCGTGTATTTTCTTTTTTCTTTTATTTTCTTCTATATATATCATATCCATAATCCATGTATACATTTTACATCTGAAGTAGCAAATTGAGAATTGTATATTATGTTTAATGTAAACCGTGAAGTTATAATGTTTTATAATTTAATGTGTACCTACCTATATTAATTAATGATAGGCAAAAAACAAACATTTAAAGTTTTAAAAAAATGTGACTTTATTATATTTTATTATTATTTGTTGAAACATAGTTTACTTTCATAAAATTTTGCTACCCGAAAAATTCGTGAAGCAACATAACGTTTATTATGCAATTATGCAATTTGTCATTATGCACATAATATTTAATTATAGTAACTTCAGTTATGGGCATTCACGTGCTCACCAGGTTGCAGTACATGACGATTTGCTTAATAGACGAGTAGATTTATGTACCTAAGGAGGTGGGTATACTGGGTGGTAACCAGAATAAAAGTGACAAATAAATAGTTTATATTTTGGAAATTTAGATATGTCAAAATCATAAAAACATGGATATATGCATATTTTATGGAGTGTATTACTTGGTCACAATTTATTATTATTTACTAGAAAGTCGATAATGGTGTATCAAAAACATGCGACCATCACTATCTTCTATCTCTATGCGTTACTCTAAAACCTATATAAATAACTAATAACTATAATAAATAGGTAATAAACTATAAAATAGGAGATTAAACACAAATTTTAGTTTCAATAGTGGCCTATAAAAATGTATAGAATGCAAAATTATCCACATCGCGCCTGAAACGTATTTAGAGTTTGACGCCCTGTTTAAAGCTTTGATAACGCCCCTATAACCCCTTTAACGAAATGAATCATCGTCAGTTAATTGAATATAAAAAGTTTGCTTTACAGTCATTCGACATTTGATACTTAATACATGTCAAATCATCCGATTTCTTCGTCTTAAAATAAATAATCATTGTCTAATTTAGGACCATCAAAGGAATTTTAAAAATTTGTTTATAATTTTATTTTATTGAAGCCATACAATACCTCTAAGTTTTATTATTTTGCCACTCGTTTTAATATTAAAACTATAATCTATATAAACCTGCGGGGCTTGCAAACGTTATAGTAACGTAAAGTAATGTAAATTTATAATATTGGATTCGTAGAATTATTTATTCCTCGTGATTTAGAAATCAATCTTAGCAATAAAACTAAGAATTTATTTTACTCCGTATCCTGCAGACCATTCCCCGCATTAGATATTAATTTTTACGATAGACGATGAACGATAAACGCAAAAGTTGTAGGTATAACGTTTTAATTCTAAATAACGATAAACGCAAACATTTTTTAACCTTTAGATTGTAAACAACTTAACAACGTAAAACTAAGTTTTGATTTCAAATGCAAGCCCTGATATAAACCATATGCATTACAACATAACCAAAAATACAATTTGAGAATAATACTAAAATAATTTCACCACTCAGTTAGAGGTAGGTACATCTCGGGGAAAATCTTTTTGACTTACTGACAAAATAGTTTCAAAAATGATTAAAATACAAAATAACTACCTATATATATAGGATGCTGCCGCCTCTAAATCCCCCAAACAATTTCCAACCTCTAAATATAAGTTCCCGCGTTCCCCGGGTGATTTGTCCGTGACGTTTACGTACGACATATACGCGCTGATCGCAATCAATTTTTTACCACACCGCAAGATTTTTTTTCCGAACAGGACACCCGTCCGGCTATAATATCAAGGCCGTGTTACACGACAATGCGTACACTGCGCGCAAACGAGACGATAACCAGATTTCATCCCTCTCTCGCCCCCTCCCCCCCCTAACCCCTCCGCGGGTCTTCGGGGCCTGTGTATTATATGATAATGACGCGAGCATTGTTCGCGGTACGCAAAATTAAATCTAATAATATGGGCGCGTAAGTGACGCCGCCGCCCGCCCTCGAGGCGAAACGGATATAATATTATAAACTGTGCCGCCGTCGTCATCTACCCGGAACACGCAAGTCACCGGCAGCCAGAGCACAGTAGCAGTGTGTGCACGACCATCGGGCCGGGGATCTATAGCGTAATCTCGTTATAGAATGCGCTCACCCTGTATAATATATTATATAATGCGAGTAAAGTACAATGATTCATGGGTCATACACGTACGCCGGAGCAGTATTATTATTATTATTATGATGTACACACGCAACGAGAGAGACCGCCGGGCCACCCGCTTGCACGTGTCAAACGACGACGGCGGCCGCACTCCGACTGTATTACAAAATTTCGCCGTTCGTATAATTATTAATTATTATTATTATTATTGTTATTATTATACAGTCGCGTTTCGTATTATTATTATATTCGACCGTTACGGTGCAGCCGACGACTATAGAGATAATCGTATATAATATTATTTTAACGACGTTCGCAGTCTTGCGCTGCTGCTGCTGCTGTAGCAGGTGCGGCGTCAAACATTTTATGGGCCATCCGTCGATTTGAGGTGATAAATTATTATTAATGTAATTAGAATCGTTCACGTGCGTGCACTGAACTAAGTTTAACAACGAATTCAGGTTGGCCACCGATTGAGCAAAACCTATGAGATTCGACTTTAAGATTCCGAAGTTTTTAAATGTATAATATTAAGACGATCAAATCAATTGTACAGCGTAACAAAACCCGATAAATAAACCATAAATTTTGTAACAATATTATTGTTGCAATGTCATGTCTCTAGCGAATTGTGATGTACTAAATCGAATTATTATTGTCTCGTCACAATAGTCTATAATATAGTCTGGCGATGATGAGGACCCTTTACCCGAAAACACCGTTTCCGGAACATTATTCGAATTTATAAGTGATTTAAAGTCGGTGTGATGGTGGTTGGTAGTATTATTATAAAGTGTTTTTTTATTTGAGATTTTCGTCTACTTTAAGATTTAATCTTCATTGATTTTGATAAATTTTTGATATCATAATATATATAATGTACGGGAGAGAAGTGGTCAGCTATATTATACCTATTAGGACAGTAGGGTCATCTTTAGGTATACGATGACAACATCTAATGCCCTTATTATTGGTCGGAAAATGTTTGTAAACGGTTGATAGTCAGGGGGTTTTCGCGTAATGGTTGTTCCCTTTTCTATTCGATACATAAACCATATATTTACAACCATCATTATTTTCGACGTCTTATTTTTAATAATCTAACCATATAGCTATATCCGTGTATTATCTATTGATTAGTATATGTATAATACAGTATACAATATAACTGTGTTACCTGACTCTACCAGGAAAATAATTAACAGATATAAAATAGTAAATACGGTGTCTAGTGTACTTCGGTTTGAGTGTAATAAGTAAAGACCGGATTTATATGCATTTTAAATTGTAAAATATACATGCAAACATGCACTAAAAAAATTCAAAATATGCAAGGAAAAAATGCAAAACATGCAAAATAAAATTTCAATTTTATATTTGATAATTATTTATGTATTGTATTACATTTTTTATAAACAAAAAGTAACATGTATAATATATTCCAAAAATTAAATTTTTTATTAAATTGTAATTTAATTTTTAAGCATTGATAATTAATATCCCTATTGTAAAAAATATTTTATTAAAATTAATAGTAGATACATTGGTGATATAAATAGGAAAAACGTACGAACCATTTAAGGTAGTAAGTTAATTAGAAAAACAATAAGTTATCAAAGTATGTTACATGTTTATTTCTGTGAAATTATGACGGCGATCTGTAAGAATGTACTTGTAGGATGAAAAACTGCGTTCAACGCATCAACACTGGTGATCGGAGCATATTTAAAATTGGCTAGTATATCCGACGAATAATAATAAACCAAACTATGGAATTATTTTAAGCGTCCAAATATTCTTTGAGACGTAAAATATTAGATATTATATAAACGTACCTATGATCTGTTTTTTCGCTCAATACCTTTTTGGATTGTTAGGTGTATATTTGTACGGTTTTTGTTAAAATATGCAAAAATATGAAGAACATGCATTAACGTCAGAATATACAAAAATATGCAGTATAAAATTTTGATATTTAATCAATCAAGTAATGGATTGTGGACACTCATTGACTGCATGTATATGATGTTGAAAATAGCAACATGCATTTTATGCAAAATCCGGTCTTTAGTAATAAGTACCTATATATAACTTCACGAGGAAATCGGGTTTACCTCCGCTTGGAAAAAATTGAACAACATGATGTAAAAAATACAGATTTAACATTCTCATAATAATTGAGTGAAAAAAGTTAACAATAGTCGTATACTATTAACCTGGCAGATGGCTCGAAATTCGTCGCTCAATTTTTCTGGGACTTAGTTGTTTTTATATAGGAACCATATATACGCCGAAAACCTGCTCCGCGGTATATACTTTATAAATAAAAAATAAAACCGCTCGCGACAATAGGACATTAAGTGCGGTTCCGCAGACTTCCAGATATTATTATTATTATAAACCCGTTAGCGAAATATTAATTTCAGTCTTGTATTACATTATTCGTGTAATGCGAGACGCGATCAAATAATGTTTAATACGATATTATATCGTATTGTATTGTTATGTATACATTTTAGTAATCTGCAACCGCCGCCGCGTGCGCGATTGATGGAAAGTGGCAGTTCTGTTTGCACTCTTTCAGTGCATTTGTGGGCAGGGTTGACACGAGAGGGAGGGGGGACGCTTATTCCGAATTGATAATTTTTCGGCGTTTCCTTAATGCGATACGCTCATTGTATATTATTATTATTATTATTATTATTATACACGTCGTCGCGGGTACTGCGGTTTCGCGGTTAAGCCATTTATACCGCCACACGCGAGCATAATATTATACACCGCCGCCGATCGGCACGTCACGCCCAATAACATTATAACGTCGTCGTACAATATACCCTTTGGCAAACATCGACGAAAACAACGACGGCTAAGCCAATATAGTACATGTTTCGTTTTGTATGCGTGTCAAACGCGACGCCCGAGATCCCTCCGCACCGCACCCCCACTGAAGTCGACGGAATCCGTTTATATATATAAAGCCGCGAACCGCTCGAAACGGTGTCGGGTTACGCGTTCGTACACGTACCTATATGTATATATATTATATTTTATATGTTTAATATTATGTTATGTATACACACAAACACGATATACGCCACACGCTGCAGCTATATAATAATATCGCTCGGCGAGTAGCTCATTAACGCCGCGACAGTCGGCCGCGTAAAATCGCGTTAGAATAATATTATATTATGATATATTACAAAGGTACGTCCTTATCCTTATTATCATAATATTGTATTGTTTAGTGAAGTCGAGCGCAAGCGTTATTATAGGTGTATATGGCAACGGGATTTGGGAAACCTGTCATATTTGGGAAATTCGGTCAGCGAGGGTCTACTGCAGAGCCCTTTGGATGAAAATTCGACCGTTGCTCGGGAGCTACGGAGCCATGGATCAAACACCGGTTTTCAGTCAATAACTTTTATTATTGCACAGTTCCTAATTAAACACATATGGCAAAAGACTTACGATATTGTATATGTGTACCCGGATGACTATAATAATAGTATATCCAGTAAGCTATCATTTCTTATTCCCTACAATCGTGTTTATATACTTATTGTAACGGTGTCACTGCAGCACATCCTCGATCCGTTACAATAGGTACCTATATATTACGATATGCGCTTGTGGCGCGAACTGCAGCAGCTCTGCAATATAGCCTTTATAGTGGCGCAATGGCGATACAAATGACGTGCAGCGATATGTTTAAGTATTATTATCATACATACTCTGATACGCGTATATATATATATAGACTGCTGAGAGAATAATAATATATCGTTCGATATTATATATAATATATTATGTGCTGCAGGGACGACGGCCGGTGCACCCTAAATAGCGGTGCCGAGCTGAGCAATTCGCGGAGCCTCGCCGGGGGAATTGGCGGAAAAAAATTTGTTCCATTGTCGACCGCCCGGCGACGACCCTATGTTCGCGCTCTGTCCGTGATATTAGCTTTATTGCCCTCTTCTCGCGCGCGCAGCACTCTGCCGTATATAATATAACAATACGACAATATGCGTGTGCGCGTGTGTGTGTGTGTGTGTGTGTGTGTGTGTGTGCGTAGATAATAATAATCGTATGGATATATACTAATAATAATAATAATGCCGAGCCCAAGACGTGTTATATATACGCGTATAATACGAGAGAGCGTTAAGTGCCGGTCTGGAACGACTCCGTGTCTACACGACGGGCGCGGCGGCGGCGGCGGTGGCGGTGGTGGCCGCGCGTGTGCGCGTGCGACGACGACTTTTATTGGAACACATAAATCATAATAAACGCCGCTCGCGAGCCACGGAGGCGGTTTAATAGTTTAATTTGACTATACTTCTTCCCGTATTATGATATGTAATAATATATATGTACTGCATGTCCTTCGCAGCTTTCGAGGGGTTCGATCAAATCTCCAAAGTCTGCGCGTATATAATATTATATTGTTATGATATACTCGGCCGCCGCGGTGCACGACAGCAGCGTACGTCTGCCAAATCGCACACGTCACGTCGTTATGATATACAATATAATAATTGTATTATAATTATAAGCACGTGTGTACTACGCGTCTATGATATAAGTTAATAACGCGTATGTGGGCGATACAGCGGTGGGACCCCGATAGGACCGCGATGGGCTGTGCACCGTCGACCGACGAGGTACTAAATTATAATATAGGTAGCATAATATTATGATGATTTGTGAGTTTTTTCTACCCCTACAGTATTCCACGGCTGTTAACTTCGATCGACCTAATTAAAATTACTTATTACCTACACCTGCTCGTATAAACCTACATATATGACATTATGACTATAATAATATATAGATACCCGACCGAACTGCGCCAGTAAGTTTGGCAACCGTATAATCCTCTACCGCGTCCAGCTGTTTCATATAATATTTATTATTGTACCCATTGTACATTATAGGTACCTACAAGAGATAATGTTAATAGTTTGTCTCACTGCCTTACGAAAAAGTCTTATACTTACATTTACACGTTGTTCATTATACATTTTGAATTTTATGATATATTTTTTAATTTAAAATCATCCAATAAATTATTTGATATTTCACTCATGTGACTCTCATTGAAATCTCTCTCTGAAATCACATTAAACACTAGTTGCTTTGAATATTATTAATATAAACGTGAACATATATACCTAGTTTCTAAGGCATTTAAACCTTAAAGGAATCTATATTTAAGGTTTTTCCTCCATTGATCCCTCCCACCCCGGTAGAACGAGTATTATATTGACTTCTCTAAAAACGAAACCGCACAAGATTTTTTAATTCAACACCACGGAAAGCATGATGATTTAATTCAACAAGCGTGTATTGTAATATACCTATAACCTCACCATACCTAACCTAAAGTGTAGCCGGTCAGAATATTAATTGCTTAACGCGATTTGGCTGAAAATCGTGATGCAGCGGTGGAGAGTTTTTGATGGCGTGAAAACCAAAAGTCCCAGCAGTGACGGTCCAAAATTATCGCGTCAGGGGACAATTACCGCGGGCCATATAGGTATATCATATATAATATTATATATAGTACACGCACGCACGCGCTAGCTATATATGTTTAATAATCATAAAATATTACAACTCGTACGATATACCAACGCCACAGCAGAATATACGGTATGCGTACCTATATGGTATAGTAATAATATTGTATAATATAGAAGGACGGTGCGGTGCGTATATGTGTAAGACACTCGGGGAAATCGGTAAATGAGAAAAAGCAGAGAGAAAAAAAATCGACAAACGGATATAATATAATATAATATATAGTTGCACGAGCGCACCTACATTACATAATATATTTTATATATATAATAAGTCCTGTGGGAGACCTATATTCTGCTCGAGACGAATCCGGTAGCTGATATATTGACGACCGTTTGGTAAATAAGATATGAGACGGCGGGGATGCCGAGCACGTACGGAATTTGATAAGACGATGAACACATTTAAAAATCCCGGGACTTTATTACTGGACCGAACGCTGTATACTCGCGCGCATGTATATATATATATACGTATATAATATAAAGCTGCAATCGAAACGGCGGTCGCGACGGGGTGCAGCGCGTGTATCCGTATATTATATGGATGTGAGGGGTGGCTTCGGGGGTAGAGGGTGCAGTGAACGAAGGTGCGGCGGGGACGAGGTGAGAGAAACGCGTGCTCGTCGATCTGTAAAATGGAAATCTTGGTTCGGAATCAATCAAACGTCCGCGCGTATAACACACACACACACACATCCATTTATATATATTATATACCACTCCCTCCCCTCGGCGCTCAACCCCGATCGCCACCCCCTCGCCGGTGTTTAAACGATGTGCTTTTTTACTTTGTGTCTGACTGTATATATATAGTACGAGTACGTGGCTCTCGCGCGAGCAACACCCACCCACCCTGCTATAACCGGCAGCAGCAGCAGCAGCCCACCACCCCTATAATATCATATAAATACCTGTATATTGTAGAGATCCATACACGCACGTGTGTTTGTTATATATATATATATATATATATATGTAGGCGTGTTGTTTACTATATTTACTCTGTTCGCAGCGTTTTTATTTGAACTGCTGTGCAATCGTTTTTATATACGCACCGCCGCCGTTTTCTCTCGGTCCGGATCTTTGCGCCTTTTTTTTCCTTCTTCTCCTTTTATAAATCCGACCCGGGAATTTTCCGACGCGGTATTTTTTTTACCGCCTATCTCGTATACCTCGCGCGATTCAACGCTTCTATCAATTTATCATCATGACGTATATAATAATACCATAATATTATTATTGTATAACAGTGAATACTGCAGTACGAGGAACTACGTTATTATTCCAGCGCCTTTATTTAGTTTATCTGGACAATGTATTTATATACTGACTACCTGCGTGTATTGGGATGAATTTCAACGTTCGTATTTTATTCCAATACAACAGTTTTATCATACCTAACTATTCATCGTGAATAATATAAAAACCATGTTTTTTTTATACTAATACAAATGCACGAGCGCTCAAACTTTGAGACATGAAGTTTCTACGAGAACGGTATTCCTAATACAAAATATATATTATGTTAACATTGAATCATACATATTATATACCGATATGGTAAATAACCACCGAATACGTTTATTTGTTTGAAATGTTTTTATCAAATATTTCATTAAAATACTAAAGCGTAGCGCTTATTTAAAGTTAATAATATACTGTAATATTTTTTTCAGATAAATCTAAATTGACAAAAAAAAAAAATTATTAATTCACTATAATATATATATTGTACCTACATACTTTTATCATCTGAAAATCTATTAGACATTTTTCAATAATCTGATTATGGAAAGTGTTTACTTTAGGCAAATAGTATCGAACATATTACCACTGATATGACATACAATAATAATTAATATTGATAAATATCGATTCGAAATATCATAATATCTTTATTATTATTTGACCATGAACTATAAATATATAATTATACATTATGTTAACATTGTATTTACTTTTTACATTATATTGATTTATATACATATACAGTAGTCATTCGATCGAAAACCATTATAAATCGAATTTTTAGCTCAGTCCCCCGAATTTCGAGTTATCGAGTTACTACTGTAATTACCTACTGTATTTTAATTTTTATGAATAAAGTTAAAATCTGAAAATGGCTTGATTGTTTCATTCGGATTTTCTGGAAGCGGTAGGAAAGTGGAATATTTGTTTCTGGCCTCTGTAATTTTGGACAGTGGACAGAAATAACGTGTTTGACTAAAATTTGTACATTTCATGTTCAACATAATAAAGGTATAATCCTTGTTAAGATTACTGATTTTAGTTTTAATATAAAACTTTAAAATTACATCTGCGTGAATGTTCAATAACAGTTTTGATTAATGTTCGTGCTTTTTTCCGAATTATAATCCAAATAAAAATATGTCGACTCTGTGGCGCCCGGGCGAACGACTGACATACAATATACGAGTAAATGAATAATACGTGCCGATTACGTAGTCGGGGGGGTTTTTTTTTTACTGTTCTCTGCTATATTATAGGCGGTATACATTAAATGGATCGAAAGCACGTTTAGACGTGTTTGCTGCTATGCAAGTATTATATATATAATAATAATATAGGTACCTTTAAATATGATACAACCGGGTCCCTCAAGGAGGCCATATCATAGTCCTCTTCTATTTATTATATTTTTTTACTCTGCAGTTATCAATAGTATATCAGAAAATATAAACATCTCCTAATATTGGAAGACATGGTATTTTTTCTGAAAATATATGATCTTCATAGAGGCATAACTATATAATGCTCTTCAATCTGAACTAGAAATGTTAACCAACCATGTGGAACTATACGTAACCTTAATGTAGATAATAATCATGATATGTGATAAACTGATAACACACCATTCACTAATAGTTCTGATAATGGAAACGCTCTTGATCATGTTTTCCTTTATAAAGATCTCCGCGCATTAATTGTACCCCATAATTGAACTTTGACCATCATATAAATTGGTAAAGCATTAAAAGTTTGGGATTTAAAAAAAGCGTAATGCCAAACAGTTCACAACTACTATATACATATTATAGTTATTTCCTGATACTTTATTTTGTGTTAGTCCTGTCAATACTAGAATATAGAGTGGCGTATTGTGGTAATATTATATATGGCGTCTTTATTTAGCTAAGAATGATTTAAGGCTCAAGCGTGTCCAGAATAGGTTCCCATCTCACATTGCCCATATTATACTCGTGCAGATAGATCATCCTAGACATGATTAGTCTTTCATACAGAGTACGCTGGGAATACCGATGATGCTATCGTTTTGTCGACAAGACGCGGACGTGCAGTTTATTACTTATTATCTCCTCGCAATGGCACCTCAGACGCATTCGATCTCCTTTTCCAATATTAACTTTCATGACCGTTGATTCTTTTTTCACCGCAGAAATCATTCTCTTTTTCACGCGCGTGTCTACTTTAACTTTTATTGATATTGACCACCCTTCGCATAAATTGCTCAGGTATTTAAATAATCATGATTTTGATTTTAACGTGTAAATACATTTGTTTTAGTTTAAAACAAAAGATGTAGGTAATTTATTATGTTATAGCAGTACCTATAATATCATTTAATTTATATTGAGTTGTCTATTTGTTTTTTGATTTATTTAATTATTTGTATACATATCTATACGTAGTTACCAACCTATGTTTCTGTAAACAAACAATTGAAACAAAAATATTAATACGCAATATTCTACACAGTGATTTCATTCATGCTTGCTCAGATGCTTATGTAGTTGCAGCTGCACCTTCTGTATTTTACATATTGTTATTGTTAATAGTATAGGTACTGATGGTTCCGCTATATGCAGCTGCTATAATATCTATTTTTCAATTAGTTCCGAATAATAATAATGAAGTTTCAACTATTTTGGATACAACATTATAGACCGTACACCACGTATAGCCTACCGTATTCGAATAATTTGTTTCTTTCAATAATTAAAAACACGGTAAAAGTCTAATACCTACCTATATAATATATCGGTATACAGTAGGTATTAGGAATACCCAACAATATTTATCATCGAAATTACTTGGTTTTGGATTTGTCAGTTCTTCGTGATTCATCTGTTAGGTATCTATGTAGGTACATAATAATATGTAAATTAAATATTATAATAGTAGTATACATGATATATACTATAATGAATAATTTAAAAATGTAACTATTTCATCATAAAATTACTTTATGTATAATGTATATAAGAATGTAAGCTAATAATGCAATATTATAAAGGCGTCTCACGATATTCTGTATAAAAGCTTAAGAACGAATGCATGTATTGTTTGTTTATCGTGCACGCTGTATAGTCAACAATAGCACATTGTGCACATAGGCACAATAAACATAATATTATATACACATAAAAACATATTTATTTTAGGGCGGCGACTGTAAAATCATAATTAATATCTATATAATATATATTTTGTATACATACATTGTATATTTTACACGACGTGTACCTCTAAGCATATTTTTAGTAGCACTATACGCCTGCACGGTATCGAACATCCGCAGTAACACACCGCGGTTGATGGATTCATAATATAGGAACATAATATAATACATAATATTTGTATTTATTATACTACTATATTATATAGGTACTGTCTAGTGTCTCAGGTATATATATCCAACGGTTTTATATAGCGAAAACGAGTTGAGACCATACGTATATTATGTATATACGACCATGGGATTTGTATTTTTATTTCGGCAATCGCGGGTATACCACAATACAATATAATATATGTAGCTGGTACCTAACCTATATTTGCATATTATATAGTGATGTACGGTTATTATAGATCACGTTCCGCTTCGGTGTACATTTTCAGCGTCACGAGCGCTGTTTTCGCCGACCTTTCGGTATATAACAATAGTACCGAGTAATAAATATTAAGCAACGGCGATAGTATACAGATAGTACTTTAGAGTAATTTATTAGATTACATATATATATATATATATGTAGTAAAAAATGTATAATACGCTTTTCCGCGAAAACGACTCGATTTATAATAATTTCACTCCGGAGGCTTTTGTAGAACGATCGGTTTTCGCGAATACACGTGGCCGCCTCCTTGATAATAATATACCTATATACATATTATTATAGCTATGAAGTATGGCCTGTCCTACGCGCACACACACACACTCACCGCAAACGCGCGTTGTAAGCCCCGCGGGAAGCCTATATTTCGCATTCCAAAGTGGCTCTTGGTTTGGGATTCTGCATATACATATTATACACAATACGCACAATAATATATTGTACATATAGGAAAATACGATATTAAAGCTACTCTATACCGTCTCCGTGTAGGTATATATATATATATATATATATATATGTGTACATTAGGTACACATACGCATGTTCATATTATTACTACACAATATATACATAATACATATATTATAGGTATATATGTTGTTATTATTGTATACGCTGCACTTGGCGGTTGATTGATTTGTATTTCCGCATTTTGAATTTAATTATTATACAGTGACAACGCGCGGTCTATTATTGCAGTTGCACACCCGACAACACGAAAACTCTGCGGTATAGGTATATATAATACATGGTTATATAATATATATTAAAAGGCGAATCAGTACCTATACAACGCACAATAAGCTCATAGCGTTTTATGCGACGGGGTTGTGATGGAAACTCGACTATAGCCTTCGTATACGTCTTACGCTGCTAATATACAATTTACCAATCATTATTATTGTCAATGTACAAATTATACGTTTTTAGAGTGAACTTGCGCACTTTGCAGTGGGCTGTTCAAAGTCGCGATTTCTGATGGCGGCTATTATACCTATATATTTAATATTTATACTGCAGACTACTATGTATATTCACCCCTACCGCACTGTATATGCTGCGTATAGTATACAATTTAACGCTTTTCTAATTTACCCAGAAAAACTTTTAAAACTTTACAAGTCTAGTTGGATAAATTTAAGCGTCGTAAGATTGCACTCTCGCGAAAATTCGTATACATATATACATGATTGCATACTATCTTCAGCAATCAGCAGTGTAACCTATAATGTATATATTTATATATACGCGTCGGCGTACCCTTTATTTTGCTCAAAGAAACGTATAGGTATACTTAAAGGTGAAAACTAAAAAGTATATACCCGTATATAATATTCCTATATATAAAAAAACATATTTCAATAACATGGGCTAAATCCCCTGAAAGATTACATATATATATATTTCACACTGTATAGCACACTATAATATATAGGTGATAGCTGCAGGTAATAAATTTTTTAAAAAAAACCCGCTTTATAATAATAGTATAGGAGTTTATATAAAACGGTAACCGGGTCACCACATAAAAAAATTATATTTACCCGAAGGCCAACCCAGCCATATCACATATCACATATATATTACCATAACCACACTCGCTGGTGCGATGTGAAATAGACAATAATATTATAATAATAAAGCAGTTATTTTATTTTGCAGGACGAATATTCTCCAGAAGATTCTTTGAATTTTATAAATAGAAATTTTCTCTTTTACACACATAATCCTTCGATTTATCCGATTTTGGTTAAATGAGTGTATAGATTTTTCTACAGATAATACAATATAATCCCAAGTTTTTATCATTATAAATACGGTTCGTAATAAACTATACATTGCATAAAATATTAAAATATTTATACAACCGTATTGCGAAAATGCACGACAATATTAATGAAAAAACGTTGCACAGTTTTACTGATATAGTCACCATCATGGACTTGTACTATAAAAATATATTTATATAAAAAGTAAATGAGATATTATTTTCTTCAGTAACAATCTTCACGAAAATACCTGTATGATCGTATATAAGAAAACACATAGAAAATGCTCAGTTCACATCACTTTAATACTCATGCGTTATTTACGTGTGGTTTTTTTATTATTAGTTTTTACGATCCGAAATCCGAATAGCGCGCGTGTGACGTTGACTTTTTATTCGTTTAAGAGTCGCCTCTCGGTCTCCTATATATGTCTACACTCGTTTCTACTTTTATAATATATTATATAATATTTATACCTAATATATTGTAACGTATACGTCACAGCTAATATGTAGGGCATTTGCCAGGGGCGCAATTATACGAAAGGCACAATTTCATCGAGTCGCAGTCCTAATATTCAAAATATGACAATATGACAAATATGACAATTTACAAAAAATACCTATAGGTTACCATATTATTATACGTCTCGTCTGCTTCTCGTACATTGTATGATATTTAA
Organism: Neotoxoptera formosana; assembly: GCA_022818045.1. Lineage (NCBI taxonomy): Eukaryota > Metazoa > Arthropoda > Insecta > Hemiptera > Aphididae > Neotoxoptera > Neotoxoptera formosana. The sequence continues at coordinate 72,097,908 of CM040630.1, forward strand.
CCGTTCAAGGGTCACCCTGCACACACCCACACGCGCGACCAACGTTATTATTATACATACATCGCTATATATACACCTGCTTCAACCCACATATATACAGGGTGTCCGAGGTGTATATGACTAATGCAATAACTTTTACAGCAGTAACGGTGATTAGCAAGAAATAATTTTGAATTTTAACGCACTTTTAAAATTGTTTAAAAATTAACGACTTGACCAAATTAAAAGTTTTAAACGCCAAATGGTTTTTAAATACGTATTTATGAAGTAGCTATCTATCTTGGATTATTAGAAAAATATTAAATACAAAATTTAAATAATTTATTTTTGTTGTAAAAAATAAAAATAAAATATAAGATATACAAATTATATTACCTATAGCGCAGAGCTCTACAAATCATTACAAAAAAAAAAAAAACCTTAAAAATATTGAATAGAAAAAAAGTTATTGCATTAGTCAAATAGACCTGAGACACCCTGTAGGTATATATAAACCTATAAGTTTAGGTATTACGTATATATATATAATATATATTATCATTATACCTACCTATATACGCGATATGTACGACGAATATTCCCTCGGGGCCGTTATCCCTCGTTCACACACGGCGGCGATGGTTACAATAATATTATAATAATAATAATAATAATATAATATATTACGAAATATCGGCGGCGGCGGCTGGCTGCGGCGCGGTGGCAATAATAGAAACCTCGGTTGGGTGCAGTGATTGGCCGCGCACCGGCTCCACCCATTCGGCCGAGAGCAGCTCGCACACATGCACACGCGTATACGCACGTCGCGGTGGTCGTCGTGCACACGTAAACGCGCACACACGCACGCTCGGCCGAGCGCACACAACCGCGGCGACTTGTAAACCGCGCGTAATGCGCGCGCGTGTGTGCGCGGGCCGTTTGCGTTCGGCGTGCGTCTCTGGAACAGTGAACAACGACGAAGAGCGGGCGCGGTGTAGTAGTTTTGCGGTGGCGGTGGTGGCGGCGGCGTTGGCGGTGCAGATGGCGGGATGCTGCGGCGACGGCGGAAAGGCGTCTGTAATCGTAACCATGGTAACGGTTTCGGAGCGGCCGCCGCCGCCGAGGAGAACTTCATTAGGGGCTGCTATATACCGTTCAATCACGCCGCCGCCGCCGCCGCCTATATATACATAATTTATAATATTATATATTATGTGTGTGCGCCGGAAATCCCTGGGCCGTCGAATACTTCTGCAGGACCGCTCGCCGTCGCCACCACATCCCGCCGCGGTCTACGCATAAAAATACGATTATTTATGCTGTGATGAGACCAGTATGGCGCAATTTCGGGGGGGGCGGCGATTTGGGTGTCGTACCCCCCGTTTTTTGAAACTGGAGGAACCACATAATATTTTATGTACTTATTTAACAATAAATATTATTATTTAATATCAAAATAATATATCTAGTATTTGAAACCAAAATTTCGTTTTACGTTACTTACGATCTAAGCAATGTACAGTTTTTGAGTTTATCGTTCTGTAAAACAGTAAAACGTTATTATACAACGTTTGCGTTTATAGTTTATCGTTAAACATAATATCTAATTGTGGGAAATGACCCTCGGATAAGGAATATCCGCAATTCTTGGATTGATCGCTAAGATTTACTGCAGTTAAATCACGTGGAATAAATATTTCTATGAAACCTGCGATATTATGACTTTTAAGTAAACGGATTTAAAATTATTTCTTTTACCGTTATTTTTTGTTTACCTAGTGGTATTCTATAAATTACGTTTTGCGGTTTGTTTTATTTAATGATATATTATACATTTTTCTTTATGTTTTATTTTGTAGTATTTAATTATTTTTGTTTACTGTTTTCCACTTTAATTATACGTGCACAAATTTCAAACGTTTTTTCGTAATATATAACGTTATAATCATAACTTTACTAAAACGTTTGCAAACCCTGCTTGATATTTATATAGGCAATAATTATATTATATTAGGTACCTATAAAACCTATTTATGAATATTATATAGTTATTTATTATAATGTATACAGGTCCTAATGGTTGTATATTGAGAGGTGTTTATGATATAAGCCATTATTTTTTTGTAGGGAGGGAGTAATAGGTAAAATTTACAAACTTTCATCCCCCTCCCCTACATACATGACCAAATTACGCCACTGCAGGATGAGATGGATATAGTACCTATATATTTAGCCAGGGGCGTATACAATAGGAAATGTGGGGAGGGGGTCAGATCCCCCCGTTAGGCCGCCAAAGTGTGCAAGTTCGAATTTTAACCTATATAGAAATCCCATAGGTACTATATTAGGTATATAATAATATTGTTATATATAGGCGTGTTTTGGCTATGTATTGTTTAGTGCGACCTGCAGCAGGTAACAGTACCTAAACAAAGTTTAATGGCGATATTTTTTACAAAAAATGGTTTGACTTCGATAAGACGTGTCTTCAATAATTGCTGATAATCACTAAAAATTATTTTTATTGACATTACCGTTCAAAAATAGTTTCGTACTTTTACGAAGAATTTTCATTTCGAAATATATGGCTGAATGCATTATATTTTTCGTGTATTGCATTAAGTGATTTATATTAGTACACCCTAAACATCGTTATTAATATTACTGTATCATTTCGACTTTATAAAATTAACAAGGCGCATGTTTACTGTATATATATATATATTATGTAATGTAATATTTAAGGCATAATTATTTTATTTTCAAAGACCATAAAAAAACAAAAAATAGATCACCTGCTACTATACACTCGGTGCAAGGTGGTTGATCACCTGCTACTTATATATAATATATATAGTCACTATATAGAACACCCCGGAGATTTCTTTGAACTGCAATAAAAGTTTTAATTTTGATTTTATTATACCCGCCGAATATCTGCAGTATATAGGTACACGGCGGCGGTGGCGGCGGTGCGTATATGCGAATGCGGTGTAGGAATGCGTTATAAGCTCGGCTCGAGGGGGTTGTGGATAGTTCTGTTTAATAAGACCCCGTGGGCGATGCACTTCCCTGCAATCATCAATCAGTATAAAATATATATATACGCCTCACGGCAATATCCATACTAAATATTTATATATATATATATTATATATATATATATAAATGATTTTCCGTCAAACGTGACGTACGCGTATTGAGCGTTTACTTTGGAAGGTAAGCTGGATATATATATATATATATATATATGAGTATATAGCTGCATACCGAATCACGCGTGGACATATTATATAATATAATATTATTATGGATTTGGTTTTTTATTCACGACCGCGCCATGATTCACGCGTATTGCATATACGCCTGCAGTATGGTATATGCAATAACACCCACACTGTATATAATAATAATTGTAGTAGAGGTATAAAAAAATAATAATAATGTTATTTTTATTTACGAAACAGTAATTTCTTACGGTTTTATACACCGATTTGATGGGTGTTTTCGTCGTAAATATTATGATGTTGATAATACCAAGAGTGATTTTTAAACACAGCATATCTCTTACCGGTATATAATATATTATATTATATATAGGTACCTAGCTATATTATATAATGCCTGCGAAGTGACGATAAAGTAGATATAAAAATATGTAAAACGCATATTAACGTATACAATTAATAATTTTAATTTGACCTTTCCAAATCGTATTTAGTATATTTAATTAATATTAACTTTTACCGAATTCCAAACGGCAGAAATTAAATAAATATAATTTACAACGAGTGCGTATAAATATAATATGTACCTACCTATAAGGCAATACAAAAAGCAAAAAACAAATAGACAATTCAAAGATGATATTATACTACTAACATAGGACTTAATATAACACTTCTATAACTAATAACATACACGTCTTTGTTAAACTCGTTTATAATTTAAGAAGATGGTTGTTTAAATGTCCAAAATAGACGAGAGGTACACGAAAAAGAGTGAGTAGAGAAAATGGAGAAATTATTTCTGGAGAAAAAAGAAACGGACATGAAAAATAATAATTTAAGAGAGGAGATCGAATACGGTTAAGGTGCCATTGAGGAGATAATAGTAATAATAGTCCGCATCTTGCAAACAAGACGGCGATAACTCGGTTAACATCGGTATTCCTAACATAATATAGTCCGTATGAAAGACTAATCCACCTGTCTGGTCTATATATATCAGAATGATGTGGGAGATCTAAGAGAGGAACTAATTCTGGACACGCTTGAGCCTTAAACCATATTATACATATTCCATAATATGAACCAAACTAAAACAAAATATATAGTGTCCTGAGACAACTATACATATATATATAGAAATTAGATAGTATATATAGATGTGCATATATTGATTGATACTCTTTATAAATCTCAGTATTTAATGCATTCAAAATTCAACGACCAAGTAAAATTAATGCAAAGATCTTTATAAAGAAATCACGGTCAAGATCGGTGATTATGCTATATTATTAAGAGTTTTAATAGTGAATATATAGGAGAAATTCATATGCGACATGGCGTTTGTCTACATTATGGGTATACGGTTATACGATCACTACGTTCCACCCGGGTTGTAAAGATTTTGAGTTAAGATTCAATTTTAAGGAAAATATTTTGTCATCTAAAAGGCGTGAGCAGAAGTTGTTATAATATTTGTGATCCACCTGGTGACTGAGTAAACAAATATAATAAATATGAGCGGCCCGATGGCCTCCATGATAGTCCCCCCCCCCCAGGATAATCACGATTTAGCTTTTCACTTTTTATATAGTTTCTGAAAACGATGTGACTTTTTGAATATGAATAACTAAACCACACAAATACTATCCCCCGCCCCCGCCCATGTGCTGTAGGTCAACTTCTTCCATTATCTATATTATGAAGCAGTGTATTATATCGTTTTCGGTGCCACTAAATAATATTCACTGTATAGTGCACTTAATACTACACAAAAATATAGTTTTATATATTATTATTATTTTGCTTATATTTTAAAGATTTATATGTTACAAGTTATAAAATTGTACATTAAATTATTTTTCAAAAATATTATCACTACCGCTCAGTTTTCTATTACTTTACTTACGTTGTAAACCTAAATCGCAATTTTTTTATGCACTTAAACGGCTATATTATAGCCTTGTTTTATGGTTTAAGATTGTGATAAAGAATATAGTCTTCTAAAAAAAATAATACGTATGAATATTTAATGTCGAACAAAAATAATATTTTAAAGTTTAGCAAAGAGAAGTGAAATGTTTTGCGGTTCACATAAAGTAAATAGAAGAACATTCATTTTTTGTTAATAATTTTATTTATCACCACTTCGCTTCTTTCCTAGTAAAACTATATTGTTATAGTACCTAAAGTATTTCACAGAATAAATTTTAACACTATGCTTATAATACTTCATGCTAAAATTGTAAACATACAACGATAGATATATAAGTATTATTGTTTAGGTAATATTTTATAAAAAAAATTAACTTTGTCGTTGATTCATAATTTTGTGGTATAGAGTCTTTAAATTTATAATTATTATTAATAGGTATAATAATATTGGGATCTATACATAAGTTTGTAAAATTGTAAGTCTAACAATACCTTCCTCATAATACGCGTTCGTACACGAATTGCACATTTCTGGGCGAAATCTATGTTTTTGGCAGCAGCCACTTTGATCGTGAAATGTATTTACCGATATTTTAATCTTCTTATCATCCTTTTATATATATTATTCCTCATCGCGCGAAAACAATATTAAAAGATCTCCAAGAAGAGTTGCGATATAGTTCTTCAAATACAAACTAAAGTCGGCTGTAGTTGTTGTTGCTGGTCTATATTGACACAATTAATTGTACATCCGCGGGGTATAACTGCAGCTACGACATTGTTAAACCGTTTAACGCCGCGTTATCTGTGACGATTTCGTGATGCAAGCGCTGAACTTTTCGTTTCGTTTTAATATTTTATTTATGAATTATATGATATTGTTATAATTGGTACCTGTGTATAATAATTGTTTAACAGCGTTGTTCGGTTCACAGGCGAAAAACCGCACAAATGTCAGGTGTGCGGCAAAGCGTTCAGCCAGTCGTCGAATCTGATTACGCACAGCCGCAAGCACACTGGGTACAAGCCGTTTGCGTGCGACCTGTGCGGCCGTGCTTTTCAGCGCAAAGTCGACCTCCGCAGGCACAAGGAGACGCAGCACACTGATTTCCGGTCCGGAAGTCTCGCGTAAGCCCCCGCGACCCCGCATACCCACCCACCCAACCACCCACTCCGCCACACAGAAAACCGAAAAAAAAACCAAAAAAAAAATATTAAAAAAAATGTCTATACCTAATAATTTCCGCGCATATAACACTATATTATAACTCGCACCTGTATCCACTTTTACATTATACATAATTGTTATAAATATACACATGTATTGTATATGAATATATATACTTATATGTACAGCATATATATTATGTATACATGAATATAAATTTATATCATATATAATATTATATAAGTGTCTATTATTGTTTCTTCTGTTTCTTTTTTTTTTTTAAACTCGGCCTTCTACGAAGGTCTTTCGCCTCGTTGAGATCAATGGGAAATCATCATAACTATTATTATTATTATTATTATTATTATTATTATTATTATTGTTGTTGTCGTTATATATTGGATTGAATATCAATCTCAGTCTTTGTGGGTTCATAATGTATCATAATATTTTATTATATTGTACAGGCGACGACATGCATGACATGTATTTCTTAAATTAAACTACATAATTCACATTATAATACTTAATATTCTGTATTTGTAATATACATATATATACATAAATCTTATACTAATAGTATAAGGTCAACGAGTATAAATATATAGTTATATCGTATATCATTACGAACGTGCTTTTAATAATTATTATTATATATACATCATAATATTATAATAGCTGTGTTCTCGTTTCATACAAATGTTTCCATATTATTTATTTACGTATTTATTGTCATTATTATTATTATTATTTTTTTTTTCTACCCTAAATAGTTACCTATATTGTCTAGCTTTTCTTAAATAATAATAATTTTTACTGTATTTATAATATGTATTTCGTTTGATGTTTACGTAATTACGGCAATTTTGTTTTGTTGAATAAACGAACTTATCATTTTAACACAATTCATTTCAACCGTCATTTGGAAAATTGAATAAAACAAAATATGTGTCGTAACCTGCATTGCAACTATAATACCATACTCAATTTTTCTTCGTCTTACCTAAGCCTAAAATACATTTTAACAATGTTTATTCAAAAAATGTAATATAAAATAATACTTACATAGGTACCTACATAGGTCTACTGCAACAGCAATACACGTTATAAAATCTACAGCTCACAAATCTTAACTAAATATTCATAGAAATATGTTTTACTTTTTACTGTATTCTTCAAAAAGTTATTGTTATCATCCAAATCGGAATAAACTAACTATATGGGGTAATAGGTTACTGGTGCAAAATTAAATAAAAAATAAATGAAAATGTAAATACTGAACCGCGCTATGCGGCGTAGATAACAACTTACTTCGCCTTCGCGTCCTTATTAGTTATTAGTATATACCTTCGCGTATTTCTAGCTCCATATACAATTTAATTAACTTTAAAACCAAAATGTTAATAATAGTATTGACTTTTTATAATTTTATTTGAATATGATTTATATTTCAGGAAATGCACTCCCTGACTTGTTTATTTATATTGTTTTTTTATTGCGAATAAAATTAACACACCTTTCATGATAATGTACAAAAATAAAATTGTATTGATATAGTACCTAGTAATGTTTCATTATGTATCACCTAACACTAATAATAAATATTTAATATATCTAAAATGATATATATATATAGATATTTAAAAATTATACATTTAGTATATGTATTATATTTTTATCAAGAAATCGGGTATGCAGCTAATACAGATTCAGATCAATTAAATTCACGGTGTGGATAAAAATTAAATGATCTTTATTAATTAGGTACTTTCTACAGCTGGTCTCAAATACGGGAAAGTTAAAAGTAGGATAAAACAGTATAGGTAGTATAAATTCGTAAGTAAGACAAAATATATTGTTAGTTCAAGTTTTGTCTAAGAAAAAAAAACTAAATATTGCATTAAACGGAAACTAAATATTGTAATGCTTCTGATAATACATTTTTCTTATATCTTATATACTATATTGTTATTATAATTTGAAAAAATTGAATATTCAAATAAAATCGAGTTTAATTGGTCCAATAATAACAAAAATATACATAAAGTATGAAAATAATATGCTTCTACGTCGTAAAAAATAACGCTTTAATAATAGTTAGTTCATCGCAGAATATAATATTTAAACTCTACATATTATGTGACTTAGAATCAAAATTTGTCAAATTACTATAATGACTATAATATAATCTAAACTCGTATGATATCATAAAATTAAATAGTCAAATTAAACAAATTAGACATTTTAAATAGTCAAAACAAATAGTGATATTTATCGCTAAAATTATTCTATGTAAACCGTGTTGCTAAATATTTTAATCATATCGCATTTATAGTTGTTTGTTAAATTTATAACTCTTCGCAAAACAAACCAAATGTGTTACACTGTGTAACTGCGGTAATACAATGTACGCAATAATATAACGCAAAGCTGGTACAATTTGCACCGAGGTACCCAATCGATATTTTCAACAATTAGTTTGTGCTACACGTTGTACACATAATAGGCGTTAAAATCATAAATGATAAAAAAATAAACGAACAACAGCACATAAAAAAATTATGTTACCACTATACGCAGTAATAATATGACGTATACACGCGTATACAATATGTCCAACCACTCAAACTGCTACAAAATATAATTCAATTTTATTACATTTGTAATATTATTTTGATTCACACCTGCTCAATATTTTGTTAAAATGTGAAACGATATTATATTTTTATAGATTTACAACACCATAATATACATTATCGACTTGACTGTTTTTGTGGAGATAAGACATTTAAAAAAAATATGATTGAGACGACATATCCGATGATATTATAATATACCTTTCGATTTTTATAACACCGCGAAAGATATTTTAAGTAAACATGGAATATAAGGCATTATAGCGAGTTAATTTTTTTTTAAAGTTACTTCGAACTAATTAACTAGTTAATTATTTTTCGATGATATGCAATTATATATACGTATATAATATAGTATACCTATACTTAACAGAATTATTTTATAGTCAAATTAGGTTTCATTTTTTCCTAGTACAAACCCTATATGGTTTTATTGGGGTTTTTGCGTGCCATAGAAAATGTTTAAATTTAAAATTCTAATTTTGAAAGTCAGTTTGCTCTAGATTTAAGTTTGATTTTATGTATTTATCGCTGGACGTTCAAATCAATTATATCTACATATTATAATGAACGTATATCATAATATATTATACAATAGTAACTAAAAATGAATAAAAACAATTTGAAACTTTTAGAATATAATAATGTCCAACAATATTTTAATATAATACAATCATGGTAATAATACAATCTTCGTCCTACGATAGTAACAGCGTCATTATACACAACTGTATAGTGTAATATTTGTACCTACATAGAGATGCCAAAATAACTAAAACGTGCGAGAGAAATGTTCTGTTTTATAATATTCCACTGCAGGCAGTATACTATATAGCGACGATGGATCGGCGGAGGCGTTAAACTGAAACTTATAAAGTTTCGTACACCACAGCAAACAAACGTCCCGCTGCGTGATAAAGGAAAAAATATATATACCTATCTATGTTCTGGTTCGGAATCCATGCAAACTTACATTTGAAAATGGAATAATTGGTCTTTGGAATAATTTAAGCCTGCGACAAGGAACCTCAGATGGATATTTTAAAATATATTGTACGCCCGCGTATAATATATCATAATATTTACACAAGATAAGATTGGTAAGCTGGAGCGTACCTCCATATAGAGGATTTTCGTGAAAATAGATATTATTTGTATAAAAAAAAAACGATGATTACATCTCGAAAACGCGTATAATAACAATATGCGAACTGCACATCATAACTCACGCCCGCCGAGGCGTATCCGACATAATACAATATTATGATATACCTATATTATTGTATCGATTCAAAAAAACTATATAATATATAATATACGTATACAATGTACATCATATTATTTATTATAATATTATGTTGAATAAACAGGTTTTTTTTTTTTTTAATAAACTTAAACGCGTCGAATACACTTTTATCTCCTTTTTATTAGGCGTACGGCGCCCAAGGATTTTATCCCGCGCGCGACCTCCGCCGCCTCCGGCTCTTCAATCATTTTATAACTGTCCGCCGCTGTATATTATATGTAATATGTATATATATATATATCGTATATAATAACTACATACGTGTATATATATATATATAGGCAGGTACCGTATATTGTATGAGGGGCGCACCCCGGCACGAGCGCCGACGTGCAGGCTTCCCGTCGAGAGGTTTTCGCGAACACACACATGTATACAGAATATACGCGGCGTATATAAATGCACTTTTTTTCCCCCTCCTCGAGCTTCCGAACGTCGAACGCGGTCTCTGCTGACATTTTTTCCCCCTTTTTTCTTTCTACGCTCGATTTTGCTCCCGCCGTACGCGGGCGGACGATCCCGCAGAGAAAATATGTTATTCTCGCTCATCCGCACACATCGCGGGTCTCTCTCCGTCACGACTCGCACACACACACACGTACATATAAATACATACATCATAGTACATATTGTATACATAGAGACAATATATATAATATATATACGGCGGCGTGCAGTATGCATATATTATGCGAGCGGTATGAATTCAAAATCAATATAACGCGTGCGCGATATATATATATATATATATATATATTATACCGATGCAGCCACATAATATCGCATCATATATATATTATATTATTCGTTCTTGTTCGCAAAACAAAGCATAATATTAAAAAATATTATCAAACGGCACTGTACCTTTTAAAATATTATATATAGCGTAATAAATATATTACTGTGTAGTGCGGTGGCGCGTGTACCTATATATAGGTACGACTTTGTGATTGAAAAGTGAAAACTCTATCGATAAATCTAATCAAATATCTTTCACTTTACGTGATTTAATGATGATTATAAAATTATATAATATTTACCACCGGTATAGTAATATTATTATTATAATGCACTTCACTCTCGGCGATTGTATAATTTATACATACATATAATATGCAACCGTCATTTTGGATCCACCCGGTCTCTGCCGCGGTCGATATTATGTCCAGTGATGTATTTACGACTTTTTTCTTGGTGGGGGGTGTAATTATAAGGTATACAGCGACCACAAAACTCTCAAGTACAATAATTACCTGTGTGTACAGAGTAAACTGGAAGTACCAGATTCTGAAACTATTCGGTGTACATAATAATATCAGTGATTTCTTAAAAAAAAAAATAGAATATATTGTTATCGTCAACGCATTTAAATACTATTTCCCCTTTATGTAATTTCAATAAAACAAAAATATAAAGGAATATTATTATGAATTCTCTGATTATTATAATTACCTATTATGAAAGGACCACGCGTCATTATTATACTCGAGCGAATCTCCATCCCATCGCATTTTCCCAGCAATTTATAATAATATCGTGGAACAATATTCTGATAGGATTTTTGTTGGGCTCGAGATTTCAAAGTCGTCATTACCGGGAATTGCGGGTCAACATATTTTCAAACAAACATACCAAAATATTACACATTTCAACCGCGGTTACAAAAACGAAGAGCTTTTATACGATATATAGGCAGGCTACCTGTACCTATATATATTATAAGGCTATTATACTAAACGCCCGAAACAGGTGCAGGATAGAGAATATATTACTATAACGTATATATGTCTTTAATAACGTTTGCGTTAAGCAACGGAGAGCAGCCGAACAAATTTTCAAGGCACTCGCCTTGCCCCGCAGGGACGCCCCCGCCGAGTCGAGTATATAGTTGAGTTGATAATAACTTTTTAAACTGTTTTATTCTCGTCGTGTAAAACACGCATATTATTACGTTCGGGCTGACATTCAGATTTTTAACGAGCGCTTTGGTGTAGGTATATGGTCGTTTATTTATTCGATTGCTTCAGGCCCGACGCGTCTCTTATATTATCCACATATATATATATGCGTAGTCGTCCCTCCCCGCGCGTATACAGTTTACTTTTAAGTCGTCGAACGTCTAAAAGTTTAGATACTTTTTTATACATTTATATGCGTGTATATAATATATATACACACACACACAATTTCATTATGGTAATTTAACGTTTCTGCCTTACTCGCGTACTACACTGCTGCTATTCCTAACGCTTTAAGAAAGCTCGTCGGAAACTCGTCGTTTATACAACGAATTTACATTTTATTCCGCCAAAGTTCGGTCGACTCCGGCGCGTGTGTTTTATTCCGTCAAACTCTTTCGGAATACATATACGAGGTTGAACGCGTGCACCACGAGAGCTGCAAATATCGTATACGTTTAATATTCCGAAAATCTTTCGCACTGCAAGCAAAATATGATAATGTTCAAGAAGAACGGAAAATTTGAATGACGTCGCATAATGCGAAATCTAAAAGAATATAATATATAAATCATATTGTACAGTAGACGCCGCTATTATAATAAGACTCGTGGATATAAGGTTCAGTCGCTTATTAAACTGAAAATCCCTTGACGTATCCAAATACATTAAAAAAAAATTAGGTTATAAGACTTAAATTTCGTAAGAAAAATTGTAGAAAATAAACTTTTGTGTTGGTTATTCGCTATTATTACCTATCACTGGTTTCTTATCTTGCCATATAATATGTGTGTACGACAAATTTTATCGCATTTGAGATTTATAAAAGTTTAAAATCTATATGGAAGTTAATATGTATTTAATTAGTAAGAAGTATGTATATAATATATACTATTTATTTATAATTATTTAATAATATATAATAGGAAAAGTAGGTAGCAAAATAAAGTGAATTTAATTGAAATTGTTGTTCGTTTTTTTTCCAACTTCGCATATGAGATTCTAACCATAGCGTTAGACTAGAGGTTATACGTCACTTATAAGACTCAAGTCTTTGTGCCGGTCCCGATGTGATAGTCTTTTAAGCGGCTTCTATATAGTGTCTATACTGTATATTATAATAAATATAGCGATACGTAATATTATACTGCAGATAATCGCTTATTCGCACTTCCGATCGGCCGACATTGCATCAAAGACGGGTTTTTTGCGATATTAATAATATCTTTATTGCGTATAGGCGCGGCGGCGTATAATATTACGTGTGAAACTGTTCACCCGCTGCAGCGCAATTTCGATTCTACACCATCGCCCGTTCATCGTCGACGGCGGCGCCGGATAAAAGTGCAGAGCGGGACGAGATGAAACGAGACCCGCCGACGAATGGTCAATCAAACTGCGGCTCGGGACCGGACCCTACCTATATATATATATATATATATATGCGCGCGCGCGTGTGTGTGTGTGTGTGTGTATGTATATAAATCGACAGGTTTTCCAATCATAAAGGAGATTTACGGCGGCTCAACCGGACGGGCCGAAACGTTTTGGCGAAAACTCGCCGCGCGAACATATTATACGTATATATAATATATACGTACATCCGCAGACATTGCCGCGTGCTGGCGAGAGAATATATAAAGGGATGATGCGGTGTTGTGCGAAACAATTGGCACGGCGAGTCCGGTCCCCAGAGAAATCCTGGGCCGAAACAAAATCCTTGCAATAATGAGGTCTCACACAAACTGGCCGCCTGTATATATATATACACACACAAACACACACACACATATATATATATACGCGCACACGTAGTCGAATCTTTCGCCAGACCCGAAAATGTGGTGAATTCAATTTCGCTCTCGTCGTCGCTTAGAAACGTGTGTGTGTGTGTGTTCGCGCAATATCGTGTATGAAAAACCCGTCGCGGAAAGCGCGTGTCCTGGATTTAAAGGATCTCGGCGGTCATTCTTCTGAAGTAATTTAAATGAACCGAGCGTTGATTTTCCTCGCGATTTTCACTGCTGGACGCTCAGCAGCCGCCGCCGATAGTCGAGGGCGATCGAGGTCATCGTCGACGATAATGTAATAATAATTTAATCGATTCGAACCGTGTCAGTCGACGCGCGCGTCGTCCCGACGGTGGCTAATCGCGATCGAGCGTTTCGCATAATATTATATTATTATTATTAGTAGATATATATATTTCTAAATTTATTTATTATTTGTAACAGTACCTAAACACTTATTAAGTAACATTTCAATTATATGCATACTGTTTTAACAGTACAAGATTTTTATTTTGTATTGTAACGTGGTCTAGTTGTAATATGCCTATATTTTATACCTATATATATTGTTCACAACAACGCTACGAAATCAAATAATAATAATTATAATAATATTTTGTACATTTATAGGCACAAGACCTTCGCTTATCTGATAGCATGGAATACACACATAGAACGAACACACATACGTACGTCACAGCAGCTGCTCCATTTTCAAAACATTGACATTTTGCCCTTCTAGCATTTAGTACGTTAATCGTACGAATTTGATGGCAGTGGTTCAAAATTTGTACGAAGAAAGGGCATTAGATAAAAAAAAACCCCCCTTTGCAGGGAGGCTGGCGTGACGTCTCACCGGCCCCTCGAAGAGTTTACGCTTTTCCCACTAAACGGAGGGAACACAAATGTTAATATTGTGTGTACAATAATACAACTCAAATAATTTGTAAAAAAAAATTTTCATTTTTCTTAAGTCAGACCAAGGGTTTTTACCTGAGGCATTTTGTTCGTACAAATTGTAAGCCACTGCGTGCAAATTCGTACAAATGACGTATTAAATAATAGAAAGATAAAATGTCAATATTTTGAAAATGGAAATTCGATCAACGATTACGGTTTGTTTTGAATATAAATAACGATACTTATATTATACATACACTGGGGGGGGGACTGAAGTAAAAAGTAACAAAACATCATTAAAAAATATTTAACTACATCTTTTTTACCATCGATTGGATTTAAAGAATATTATACACAATATTATATAGTTTAGCCATGATATATTAAACGTTATTGTTTTTATTTAATTTTTCATACTAATAATACACTATTATTACTACAAACCGTGACATAAATTGTATTTTACACGTTTTAAATGCAAATTTGTCGGCACCCACGTGCATAATAATGGTACACAGCGCAGCGGATCCACCACGACCATCACTGCAGCAAGTGCATTATTATTTTATTTTATTTTATATCATATTATTATTCTACGAAAACCATATTCGCATCATCAATCAGCCTCGTGCGCACATTATATGTATACACTCCTCCCCGCCGGGGTGTAGTACGCGTATGCAGAGTAGACACGAAATCTCCATTGAAATCCAAATTTAACACCGAGCAGTGCATACAGATTTTTGTATTTTCTCGTAATCAATCAACCAACGCCGCCGTAGAACATGTTACGTGCACGTCTACTACGTGCGTATCAGTGCCGCAAATGTTCAGGTATAAGTTACCTATATATTATAATATTATATAAACAAAATATTATCATGTTCACGAACACGCCTGCAGTATAATATCGTACTTGAAAAAATTAATACATCCATTCCACCAGTTCTAATAATCATAGATTATAAATAATACTATGACATGTACGAAATAAATAATTATTTACCTCGAGTTTTATTCGTTTTTCGGATAGCACGCTGTAAAAACATTAATTTGACATCGCATTACATAATATGTATATTAAAATAAAAAATGACCGTCATTTATAGTTTTGAAATCAAAATATTTTCAACTTTCTTCATTTAAACTATTTTTTCACATTAAATGTCAAGATATTTCTTTAGATGTAAGTATGTGCCACATAAGCGATGAACTACGAGTTTTTTTTTATGTACTTTCAAAGTCATAATCAAATTAAATTGTATTTCGAAACAAATATATTTTGTTGACACTGAAAAACAACGCTACCGGTTTACATACCCTTTTTAAAAGGTAATATAGAGCCAGACTCGAAATCACCAAAAGGTGGGTGTTACTAGTTTGCACCGAAATAATATTGGTTGTTTCCACCACAGCCTTTTTTGCCAAAAATGAAAAAGGTACTATTCCCGTTTCCACAAAAAACAGTTTAGAAACCAATGATTTTAATTCTAACCAACGGGGTATAGGTAATACCATAATATAGTAATGTAAAATGGTATAGTAATGACATTTATAAATAATCGCGAAGACCCTAGAACATTACAACAACACGTACAGCGATAATGGACATTTTGAAATATTAAAATTTAATGGATATTATGTGCTTTTTTTAAAAACTATAATTTATTATTGTATTATTTGACTTAGATATTATATTAATATGTCTTGTATTATAACTGTTGGGACATTTTGAAATATTTAAATATAATTGTCAATATATATGCAATTATAATATTATAATGATTAGAACATTTCTTTAATTTAGTGTACACCCTGCATATGATTGTTACATTTGTAAATGGTTCCCAGATAATATTTAGTGAAAACATTTTTGGAGGGAAACAGATATCTTTTTCGTTTTTGGCGGAAAAGTGCCAAGCGTGAATTAGGGAAAAGGGCAATGCCCCTGCAGGAGGTATACCTGCGGTTACTGCGGTGTAAACCAATAAAACGTTCTGCGGATATAATATTATTGTGTATGTATATTTTTAGATTTCGTGAACAGAGCGTTTCGTCGTTACTCACAATAATATTATCACAACAAAAACCCTTCGTAAACTTCGTGTAAAAATAGCCAAGTAAAAAAAAATATTAGATCTTTAAGCACTATAAAGATGTGATATCATGAATTAATGCTAAGTATATTGAATTTAAGTAAACGTATATTGTTTCAATAATTTATTTACTTGGCGAGGAATTATTTCTTAAACGAAACAAAGTGTGATGAACAAAATAATTAAATGGCCAGTGCCGTATTTCCCAGTAAACACTTTAAGCTAGTGCTTTGGGCGCCAAATTATTTTTAATATTACATTTTTATTATATGTTACTAGAACTGAAAGCAATGCAACTAATTATAAAATGTTTTTAGATCAACGAGATTGTGGCAATTTTTAATTTCAAATTTGTAGATTTTATCATTTTATCATAGCATTGCTGCGTTAGGTATTTATGATTATTTTAATAATATTATCATTAATATTTATATTATTCTAAATTTTTTTTAAGAAATAATTCCTCGCCAAGTAAATAAATTATTGAAACAAAATACGTTTACTTAAATTCAATATACTTAGCATTAATTCATAGATAGTGCTTAAAGATCTAATATTTTTTTTTACTTGGCTATTTTTACACGAAGTTTACGAAGGTTTTTTGTTGTGATATAACTAATTTTTATCATCAATGCAAATGCAAATAATAATAATGATAATGTATCTATATTTTTATTTTTTATTTTATCTAAATAATATATCTATAATGACTATAATTGTTTTAGTTTTGTTTTTCTAGAATTATTATATACACGTCTTTGCCACCACGAGGCCATCTTTCTTTATTAGAAATAAGATCATTACACCTAAACCAAATATTCGATTTTTTGATTATGCTTGTGTAATGACCGCTGTCGCTCCGATATTCTCCGTGTTGGCAAATTGCAGAACACAAGTTATAAGTGTTGTCGTCAATTTGTAAGGTTGTTGTTGGTAGAGATACTAATGCTATATTTTGCATTTTTTCTAATAACTCATTCCATAATAATTGTATTTGTATATACACATATTGCAACCACGTGTATTTCACACCGAAACACGAAACACAAACCACAAACGAGAAACGACGCCAGATAACGAAAACGAAATGAATGCATGGTGACTGGTGAGTGGTGACTGGTGACCCGCCGACCGCCGACACTCGTAATTTACTCCCACCTAGGCCTCGAGCTGCATACACGAAATCGAGTGGGGGAACCGGCCGATGCGACGACGACGACGATGACGGCTAGCGTGATTCTGAATTTAATATAAATTTGCTTTAAAAATGTCGCACTTTTTTATGTATTACTTAATTTCTAAACGTACGATTTTGATGATTTCTACAAAAGCACATTCTATACAATATTTCTGATTTTTTGGTGTTTACTAGGAGTTAATTGATGCATTAGAAAATTAGTTATGTTTCTGAACAAATATACCCGTATTTTACACAGTTTAAATGGGCAACTCCTGCTTCGATATACTATACACACCGTCGTACAGCTATTTTTTTTTTTTTACTTAGCTCGCGCCACGACCGTGGCGCTGGATAATGCACCTAATATTATTTGCGTGGAACATAAATTCATATTCGTCCGCGTGCGCGAGTGCTTTTATTGGCAAACGTCTAAATGTTGTTTGGCGGCGGCCGCGCGGCGGGCGGAACGATAAATTGTTGCCTTGGGAATCGTTCACCGTTCAGCGAGATTACATTTTGATCTGATCATCCGACACCATCACGATATTATTCCAGGACCGAACGCTGCAGTCCCGCCATCCTCACGCGCTCCGCGGAAAGGGGGCGATTTGAATATGAAAATATTATTATTTATATTATTATTATTATTATTATTATGTATATCATTACTATTATTATTATCATTTACAGTCCAGACGGTTTGATTATTTTTCTTCCCCCTGCAACAGCCACAGATAAGCTGACAGCCATTTACCGTTATATCGTTATAATTTATATGACACCTGTTTGTGTGTGTGTGTGTGTGTGTGTGTGTGCGTGCGTGTGTGTCTTTTATAGTAAAACGTCAATCATGCGGACGACATAAATGATTTATGAGCCAAAAACGTTGAACGGATGTACTTAAAATAACCACCCGAGTCGACAAGTTAAAATAAAGTGATAGGTATTTTCGCTAAAAAAAAAAATGTTTCGTGTGAGTTATGATCAGCGCGTTCAAATAAAATATAGTTTGTAGATATTGTGTCAACATTAGACTTAAAATTCGGTGATCGTGCTATATAGAAAACAAATCTCAATAGCTCGTCATCAATTAACTATCGAAATCTTACCTACCGACACGTCTTCTTTGTACTAATTACTATATTACTGTACGTATCCGATAGGATGAATTCGGGGTGCCTATTAATGTCTTCAAGTACATCGACATAAAATACTCAGGTGATTATATCATATAATAATAATAATTATTATTACAATAAGAGAAACTGAAAAAATAGAACAGTGTGATGTACCGAAATGGCCTATCCAGAACGCCGTGTGAACTCTGATCATAATATTCATAATTTTATTCTTATGGTATTATTTTTGAAAAGCATAAAGAAATAAGTCTCATGTGATATCAGAAAAAACTATTGAGAATAAATTTAAATGTCTCGTTTATAATTATAATAATAATGTTAGTAATTATTTTGGTTTCAAAACGTTGACAATACGACATATTATAACAAAATATGAATATGTGTAAGTGTTCAATGTGTACACTATTGTTTTTGGGACAGCAATCGTTGTATTTATATTTTATATATATTTATATAATTAAATAATTTATATTATATATATATTGTAATGTAAATATTTTTTTATTTTCAATAAAATATTTGGTACTTACTATTAGTTGAAATAATAAGTGATAACTACAAAATATGTTTTATTATTTTTTAATCGAGATGATGAACATTTCCTATGACCCCCCTTTTAATTCATCTATACATTAACGTGATGATACAATTATTCAAGGAATAAATTATTTATTAAAATATGATTAAGATAAACACCTACAATTAAAATTTTGATTTCTAGTGAGTATATAATAATTATATGAATAATATTTGAATGGAATACAAATTAATATAGATGAATATTAATTTAGAATATTAGTCATTAAGTATTTTAAGAAATTTATTGGTATTCTGCTAACCTTTAGAAGTTTATAAAATTAATTTTTCAAAAATTAAAATAAGAATGTATTATTACTCGGTAATGATTTAGGGTGAAACTTATAAGGGTTTTGAGTCGTCTTTGTCAACTATTTCCGCAAGTAAATAATTTATTTAAATTTATTCATCAATAAGACGAGACAAATATTCAGTCCTTTTAAACTATATAGTGAATTCTCCCTTCGTAGGTATTAAACACTTTATTTCTGACAAAAAAAAAAAATAATAATAACATCATTAAAATATTAAATACAAATTTATGCTACAACACTTGAATATATAATATTATAATAAATGATAAAAATCAACTTTATATGTATGCATTTAAATTAAAAATAAAACCAACAAATTACATCAGTTAATTTTAACATAATAAATTAAATTAAAAGACATTATTGATATTCCATCCAAGTTATTTTAAACTAAATTTAAGTATAATAAATATCAGTATATTAACTTGTATAAGTAGGTACATTGATACGATGAAAATAATTAATAAGATATTTTTTATGTAGTTATGACAGGTATGTATTACTTAATATAAAAACATACAAACGATTCAGTTTAATTTGTAATACAATAATATTATTAGATTATTTAGCTCCTTTAAAAACACCTTTTGTGTTATGATAAAAGCAAGCAGTTATCGATCATATACCTATGTATTATACGAGTGGGTAACAAGTGCTGGTGTGCCAAAGTTGAGAAATGTTTTTATGTAAAGTAATTTAAATATTATTTACTGTATTACTAATGTCTTAATTCTTATAAGTGTTATATCTTATCAAATAGTATAATAATAATATAATATTATAAATTTTTGTTACACCTTCTGCTAGAATTATCATTAACTAAATAAAATATGAGTTTGTAAGACCTTCACAGAAAATCATAATTGTTATTTGAAAAGATTTTTTATGTTCCCAATAAAAGCTAGTAATTCTTAAGTACATACCTATCTGTTAAAACTTAAGAGTATAGAAGGAAGAACCATAATATTAAAGTCCAAACGTAATATTAGTAAATATTTTTGAACTTAGTTTAGAAAACCTTAGAAAATGTTGTATCATTTTTTCTCTCTCTTTCTCGGAAAAAAAAACTGTATTATTATCCTATTTTAATGACATTTTATCATACCCAGCAGTTTAAATTTTTGATTAAAAACAATTTAATTGATCTATTTAATGTGTATTGTGTTGTTTTATTAGCATTGCGTTGTCTGAAATATGTACAACTTTGTGTATATTATATGCACAATAATTTATGTATAGTACCTGCAGGTGTACAACATATTCATCATTTCATTCATAGGCTGGTTTTTATAATCATGATATATATCAGTGGTTCTCAAATTTTGATGTCACGGACCACCTAGAATCTATAGATGGCTTTTAAGTAGAACTACGCCACTACGGTCCACTTTGGGTTTTGGTTTAACAAATAAAAAAGTTATGCTTTATTTTTTAGTTTTGCCGGCAGATTAGTGTATTACGTTTGATAACAAGTTAAAAGCATATATAAATATAAATAAAATATAACAATACCGGTGTATCAGTTACAAAAAAAATATAAAATAAGTATAATTTTTTTTTTTTTAATTAAAAAACAATATTTAATGAGACCGTTGTACTTGTATTAAAACCACTACACTGGAAATATAATTTTTTCTAATATAACACGGTACCTTTTTTTACGAGTAGGTTCGCGAACCGGTTGTTGAGAACCACTGATACAGTGATACATATATGCATATGTGTAATATCTTGTGAAATGATAGTTAAAAATATAAACCAATATAATGGAAGGTACTGTAAATTTAGTTTTAGGTATTTTATTATATTTGCTTGCTTCAATACAAAAATACCACATATTATGTTATCTATAACGCAACTCAAAATTCTCATTTTTTAAATGACAACCTTATTGTTTTGCTGGTATATTATAGTATGTATAATAATACTTGAGATGTTATTTTTTAATCTAAAATGTTTTACGTATTTTTTTTATTATTGCAAGCCAAAATAATATACAAATATTGTTATATAATGAATTTTCTTAAGTATTTTTTTATGATTTTCTCGTTTTATAATAAAACAAAATATTGGTGCGAATGTGCAATAAAATAATATGTTAATTTAAAAATACCACAAGCAATGCATGTAAAATATTTTAGGCACTTATGTACGTAAGACATTTTAACAAAATAAATAATAATATAATAACTGCATTGTTGAGCCTTTTGCGTATTTATTTATGTTTCTATATAAAATTATACACTATAACGGTACAACATGCCTTATTTCTTATATTATATTATGTATAATGATAACAAGTTACGTTAATTTAGGTAAGTAATTTTTATTCAATATGTGAGAAATAATTAAATACCAAAAACATTTATTTCAATTTAGTACCTTTATAATATGATGTATCAGTTGCAGTTATTAAACTATCTTTGATTGTTGATCGTTAGCATATTATGTAATAACTTGCTGCAGCTATAATATTATTTTAAATAATTTTAAATAGCTATTTGTTTATTTTGCCGATTTTATGATAATTAATCAAGTTGATCTGTCCGTAAAAAATATAATAAATATAAATTAAAATGAACAAAACACGATCAACGGTAAACATAAGTCCTAACCGATCGACTAAATCATTCCTGTATACACAACTTCAAGCCAAATTTGTGTAGACATAAGAATTATATTTTAACGATTTTCGAGAAGATATTATCTAAAAAAAAAAGATAATATAATATATCTAAAGACATATTATAGATATCTATAATTAAAGATAATATCTTCTATATAATATTATATATGTTATTTAACTTCACAAATACAAAAGTGAAACGTAAAAGTAAAGAGTTGTATTATATTTATCCTTTCTTATCACAGTAAGGTATTCAATTGTGATTTTCTGATCACCGATTTCGAATGGATATCAAAAAAATTGCAATTATATTATGACTAGGTACCATTAGTCATTTAATTGGTACATTAAAATCTTGAGCTCGGCTAAAATAATCTTGATTTGCGAGGATAATTCATATATGATTATCAGGGCTTGCACACGTAATAATAAAGTTATGGTTATAATGTTATATATAACACAAACGATTTAAACTTGTAAACGTAATTAAAACAGAAAACGGTTAACAAAAATAATTAAATACCACAAAACATATAATATATCATTACACAAAACATAACGCAAAACGTAATATATAGAACACCATTAAACGAAAATAACTCGAAACAAAATAACTTAAAATCTTAAATATACTTAAACAACATATTTTCAAACTATTGAGATTTTTTGTAATCCTTAAGGAGTGTCTTGTGGTGATACAAAGTTCTGTTTTCAAAAGAGAACCGCCCTTATTTTTTTACTGTACATAATTAAGTGGACGGTTTTCCAAAAATTGTTATGTACCTAACCTATAATTGAAAATTCAAACGAGTAGTCGTTGAGTTATAAAAATGTTCAAGCATAATTGATTTCGAGTATAGAACAGAGGGGGTTGGTGCTCATTTGAAAAACAGAAGTCTGTATCTTCACAGTCCCCGAGTAGTACAAAAATCTCGGGAATTTGAAAATACGTTCTTAAAGTAGCTGGTATATTTAAAAACTCCTGAAATCAAATATCGTTAAACTGCATCATCGAAGAAAATTTGTACGGGGGGTTGGGTCGCAGAACACGGTCGGTGAATCACTTTAAATAGTATAATATGCATTATCACTCTTCGTCAACGATATCAGCTATCCGCGGTGCCAGCCCCGTACGCCATATTACATATAATATTAATTGTTATAAAACACGTCCGGGCCGTGTATAATATAATATGCCGCCGTAGCCGGAGAGGCTGATTAATGTCGTGCGGAGGATTTCGACCGGCAATACAACATAGCGGCCACGGTCGGCGTATAAGCGGGCGAGCGCAGACGTCCGTTGCGAATGTCGCGCTCGAGCTCGCGATATTTATTAACGAGAAAGTATGCGCCGGCTTCTGCGGGGAGGGTCGGATTTAATTTCGGGACTGATTTCGAGCGGTTAATCACTCGTGCGCGGGGGCGCCGTCGTACATAATACGCGATATGCCTGCCCACATAATGCGCGCCAAGTATGTGTGTGCGTGTATACATATAGGTACTGCAGGGTATATTATTATTATATACACGGCGGAGATTCGCCGAGCGTGCTCGCCCCCTCTTTTTTTTCGTTGACAATAACGCAGTTGTTCAAAATCTGATTTTTGGAATTATTAACTATATCTACTGCTGTATTGAATACCGTATTGTTTTCAAATTCTAGAGATTTTTTTTTGTGCTACTTAAGAAACGCCACACCCGCATATTATGTGTTGTATCCGTCTTACAAACATTGATTGGGTCCCGAAAAAAAGGTAGTATAGGTAAATAGAGTCTCATCAAAAAAATAAATAATATATATTTTATGTTGTATTTTAATTTCTAATAATCTTTATTATTAGCAGTCAAATTTTATAATTATGGTATAAATTGTAAACAATTTAAAAAATTTAAAATCATATTAATTTTTATAATTATAATTAAATAAAAATATAAGTGTTTTTTATAATATTATTTTATTGGTAATGATAAATAACGCTAAATATTTTTATATTTGGAGAAAAATAGACATAATTTTAGTCCAAAAAATTTGTTTTTCTTTGGGACTTAATTTACCGATTTTAAAATGTTCACAAGTTATATACAGCGGACCCAGTTTACCCAGCCACTTACAAACGCATAACATAGCAGATTGTACGTTCCAAATAATTTATTTAACCCTGCGTTATATTCAATACTAGCTGTATTACCCTGCTTCATCCGAGGTTATGTAATATGCCCTTTTTTTTAAAAAAAATGATCCTAGCTAACGGAGAGTGTGTTAAAGGCTACATTGTATACTTTGTCAATTCTAAATGCAGAATTTTCTAGTAACATATAGTGGATTCATTGATTTGGTTCCAAGGGTTGTACCTTATATATAATATATGAGAGAATAAATATGCGTGCACAATATTTTTATGTTAAAACAAGTTGTGATTATTTTAAAACTGTATACTGTCTATGACGTCCTCTTAAATACAAACTTCTGTTTTCTAATAATGAGAACACTTCCCCTTTTCTACTGTAAAATATTTAGTGAATAATTTTACTGAACGGTTTGGCGTATGTACCAGAGTCGAAATTCGAACGAGTAGTTTTTGAGTTATTCATCTTTGTGTACTAAGGATAATAGGTTCATTGACAATGGGTTTGGAAGATTTTGGGGGCTATGGCGATTTGAAAATTGTAATGATCAATATTAATCTATGGACTTTAAAATTTTGTAAAATGTATACACGTTCCGTTTTAAATGTTGCTCTTGGGTGAGTATAGGTGTCTATATGATGTATATTTCGCCATTAAATTGAATACGACTTTCAAACCACTCTGGTTAACGACGGAATAACCACTCTGTATATGTTATTGGTACAACCGCGCGAGGGACGAGACCGCGACTACAGCTATACAGTATATGGACGCGATTTATCCGCTCGCAGACAGGTCTATATCATATTATCATTATTCGTGTATATAATATATAGCAGTATATATAACGTGTACGCGCGCTCGTACCGGACTTGATCGATGACCAGCTCGTGCGTATATCGTGTCCACGGTATGTGTGCAGTTATTTTGCGTGGCTCGACTTCATTGCACAGCCCTCTCCTCCCGTGGTAGCTGGTACATATAGGCACAGGCACTATGTACACAAGCGTATTTTTCGTCCTGCAGGATTCGTCGACCTCAGATACATCCACATGCGCTGCCTCCGGGACTATACGAATTAGGTACCTGTATGTAATATTACTCGGACTACCGTGTTAAATAAAAATTTAAAAATAAGAAGGTGAAAAGAAAATTGTGTTATTGCGAAAAACTTGGGCGTAAGACATACGACCGTACATATTATGGTCATTTAGTGTTCGAAAATTAAGTGGACGAAACATGATAGTAGACACCTCTCCGTGCCCATCTATATGCACAATAAAAGTGTTTTGAGACATAATATTGGATTACCCGTGGGTACCTATAATAAAAGTAATACGATATAATATACAGGCCGATTCTGTTGTTATCGTACTACGCTGATTTTTTGCCTACTGGAGAGATTATCAAGCATATTTAAAATGGATGTAACTACGCGGGAGAACTCTTTCGCAATCAATATAATATTATGTATAAGTACCTACCATTTCAAATCGACTCAATTGACTAAACACGATAGAAAATAATTGATACATTTCAAAAATTTGAGATATAGCAGTTTAAATAATACTCTGTGATGAATAGTGTTTTTGAATGTACGAAGAGAAGATATATTATGAGCAATAATCTAATATATTTAGGTTTAGAATGTTTGTTACATATTAATATTTTAATATTTTTTCCATAATATTCCTTATATTATGCATTTAGTTTAAAACCCTGAAAAATTATCAAACATTTAACATACTACTATATACCTATAGAGTTTTATTTTACAACTTTTTTTATGTTTAACAAAATACTTAACAATTTATTTGTAAAGTATACAAAAAAAGTTGATGAATTTTTTCGATTTATAAGAAGGGTGTGAGCTTTTTAAAAATCTACAAAGAGGGCATAGAGTAGAAGAGGTTGGAAACCACTGAACCACTAAAGATATTGATTTATAGTATTATAATTTTTTATCATTTACTATAATTTATAAAATTAATTTTTTTTTAATTAAAATTAAAATGTATATTAAATTAAAAAAATTGTATGCTGTTCATATTATAATGATCATAAAATTAAAATGATACAACGATGTATAATGTGTAAGCGAAGTTATACAGACTCGGGAGAGTTTACATTTCAAGTAATAATACTAAAGTTACCCCGGGAGAGTTTACACGTACCCGTCAGTTAGTACTGAAGTAGGCCCGGAAGGGTGTACAATCGCCGTTAAAATGTGCGGTCATATCTGGCAAATCTATAGGGAATTCAAGAATTCAGTTGGGTAATCGAATACTTCGCAGTTTGCTTTGATGCATTACAGCATCGATGGACTTGTACGTTATCGCTTCGGATGGTTAGTGTTCTTAAGTCAAAAATACGTTGAATACAATAGCATGAGATTCGGAATGCAGTCGGTCGGCACTCTGTCTGGTCGATCGTCGCGAATAAAACTCTTCAAGGCGAACACGTTTGACGTTGGGAGGCGTACTGGTAAGCTGCGTCCTCCCGCCGGCGGTACCGGTCGGACCTATGTATTATGTAGAGCAGAAGTGGGCAACTGGCGGCCCACGAACCTTTATTATCTGGCCCCGCGCTACATTTTCAAATTACATCAAACAATTTTAAAGTTAATCGTCTATTCGTCTGTATATCTATAGTCTATATACTCTATCGACAGGGCTAGATTTTAATTTTCTAAAAATTGGCCCTCAAGTAACTTTCAGTTGCCCACCTCTGATGTAGAGCACGGGTCAGACTGGTCATAAGGAGGAATCGCCGAAAAAAAAGTTCAGGTAAAAAAAGTCCTACACTAGAAAATAGTCAAATTAATTAAGAATGTCTTAAATAATACAATTTAATACAATTATAGTACCTATCTCCTATATAGTTAATAATTTACTATAATAATGCCAATTATCTTTTTAAAATAGCCACAAACTAATAATTGTTGTCTATTACCCATAGATATAGATAACCATTGGCTATAGGTGCACCTTTTCCTTAGGTTATGCGACTTACGGCTGTTAAAAAATCTAACACGCTGATATTGCCCGCTTGTATTTGTATACATAAATTTTGTAGACGTTTTTCTACGGCTCGAGTTTATCCCAGTTTAACACTTCTCGAATCTCCTACAGCATCTAAAGCTAATTTCGCTTCATCTGCAGAAATTTCCATTTTTATTTTTAAATTTCGGTAAATTGTTCACTACATTTTTTTGCAAGGGCAAATATAGTAGTTGTTATGGTTGATAACAAATATATAATATGTACAAACATTCTATACTAAAATACAAAACACAGCTTTAGAACTATACAAGAATAAGTATATCGGTACATTTTTCACTAAACTTTCTTTCCAGGACTTCTTTTTCCGATTACCCGCATAAGGAGCACCGGTTGCAATAAGCGGTACACGTTACCTATACAAACTTGCTCAATCAAACCATTCTTGATGACCCGCGCGTATATATTCTGCGATAAACAATACTAATATTATGTTCGAATGTACATTACACCACTAATGATAACCTCCGCGATGGACTCCGTGATGAGCAAAAGCGATAAAATACATTTTATGCGAGGGATAACTGTCATGACGTAAGCCGACTTGCGGCGGCCAACCGGCTCACCTGCAGCCGCTACAAGCCACACCCGACGTCGTCGGTGCCGTGTTCTGTTCCTGACTCAACTGGGGCCTTCGATTTAGGAACAGAACACTGGACCGACCTTATCGCGCCGGCAACATCTCGAGCACCGACCCCAATGGTCACGGACCTGCAACGACAGAACGCCGTGGACATGGCTTGGAGAGCAGCGGCGACCGATTCCGCGGGCAACCACCGTTATCGCCACCGTGCGACCTCCCGCAGCAACCAATCACAGCGACGCAGTAGACGGGACCGACCATGCCTATAAATACGAGTGCAGAGCACAGAGGAGCTCAGTGTGTGTTTTTCCATCCTACAACTCCCACCCGGGCACACTTGTGTGGACCTTCCGTTAGACCAAACACACTCCGTTACAAAAACGGAGCAGAACTATAATTATATACAGACCACTCGATTCATCTCCTGTGCGGAACATTTGTATTCTATTACTATTTGAATTTCCTTAAGGTAGGTTGTGTATATAGGCGAATAATAAATAAATACACATATCGTAAAGTTAAAACGACACTTTTCAATGTTTCAATTAGTTTTTATACTAGAATTATACGAAATACAAAAATAAACAACAAATAAAAGACGCGGATACTCAATTTTCAGTATCGCTTCGATGGCTGTGTTATGATTGAAAGGAAACTGTATATTATTGTCAACGTCGTTCAAGCACCGCCGTCGATGGATCTCGATACCATATTGTATCATTTCGATTACTCTATTGCCGTGTTATCAAATTATTTTTAATACTCGGTCTGATGTTTTCAAAAAATTATTTTTACAAATGCATTAGCGTATATGTACGCAGGGTAGGATGTAATATGCCAGAAATCTTTGCAGGAGGTGTAATCAATAAATCCCAAAGTTTCGTGGTGATCGGATAAATAGTGTAAGAATGCTTAAAGGACAAACTGCAAACTTACATTCATTTTTATATATTATTTAGATATTGATTACTTAGATATCATCAGTTATCACTTACAACTAAACGTATTAATTGTAAGCTGTATTATAACAGAATAAATTCAATTTATTTTTACTTCCAAGTTGTTCATAATTTAAGTACCTTTATTGTCAAAATGGCACTATACGAAAATCGTTAATAATATACGAATTCAATAATATATTAATATAACTTCCATAATAATATTAATTATTACTTATTACATAATAAACTATAATCTAACAGCAGCTGCAATTTATAATGACGGGCTAGTGATAGCTATGTACAATATTTTGTTTTATCCTAATCTGAACACCTAATACTTAATGCAATTGGTTTTCTGTGCATTTTCCGAAGAAAATTATTACTGTTATTACAATTATACGTCGGTGCGAATTCATACGATACGTAAACCAATATTATTTATAGTTTATATTAATCAAAATCACTATCAACTTTATCGTTCAAAAAAACCATCAGTAAATACATTTTTTTTTTAAACAGTTGGAAGTATTTTAAAAAACCTATGAATTATAATAAATCAATAATCATATTCATGACTAGTCAGTACCTATTAGTACCTGCCTATTAGTATTTGTTTGTTGGTAAGAGCAAAATAATCCAAACACACGTCGACACGTTTTGATTAATGATTACATTATACGAATAAATTAGGTGACATTTTAAATAAAAATATACCACAGTTTTTCCAACAACATATTATAATTTATAGGTTACCAACAAACGTTGAATACATCAACATGGCAATTTAAAAATGCATTACTAGATTGAGGTTTTTTGTGGTCGTGAGAAGCGAACAAAATATAGAACGGTAGAACAGACGAGTGTTTTAACATTGTATTTTGTGTGCTTATGTCTTACGCGTATACTGCTGAAGTAATCAGCGAGTACAACACAAACTATTAAAAATGTATTGGAATTTTAAAATCATTTTAGAAAAATCCGGCTTAAAAACCGGGTAAGTCACTCTGCCGTATATTAAGTTTTGAGTGTATCTCATCATCGAGTATAAGTATATCGTAATAACAGAGTATAATAAAGGTATATCGTAATAAGGTATGTGTTAAACTTGAATTTAAGATAAGTCATTGCATACGAAACACGAGATGCTGGGTGAAGACGTGATGTGATAGACGGAACCACTACCTATTTCTAAAGATATTTAATCATTTATTTATACTTCGCAATTTATTTTTCTATAAGTAGTACCATTATAGGTTATAGATAGTATTATATATAGTCAATGGTAGAACCTGCGATATGTTGATCTAATTTTGACAAAAAAAATAATTAAAAAAATAGCATATTAACAATCACCACATAATTATTCATGTCTTTTTTCTCTCTTTTTCTTTGTCATCACATTTATTTTGGAATTGTTTTTTACGTACAAAAAAGTGTAAGAAAAAAATCTTTAAATTAAAAATAAAATTCAATATATTATGTACTTACAAAAAAAAAAAACAAAACAAACAATATTTCTACCTGGTATGAAGGCCAGATAATGAGACATAATATTTAATGAATAATGCTTGAGAGGCTTTCAGTGCAAACTTTAATTCAACTCATCTGAATATATTATATATAAGTATATAACAACAACAATAACAACCAATAAATACCAATATTTTATTTACCTTATTGTAACGTATTTTTGTACATTTTAGTAAAATGAAAAAGTAAAAAGAAAATTATGTTTGGGGGACAATGAGAATCGGTTTTTAGTGATGTGCACTGGAGTTTGAATTTAGATACCTGTAAAATAAAGTTCGAATTCATTCAATAGACCCCTTTTTAAAACCGATTCTTAGTGAGGAGAGTTTACAATCACCCCTTTTTTATCGTTAGTCATTTTTTGGCACAGATTACCTGACTCCATGATAAATTGTTATTTTGTATATAATTAGATCCAACACCCGTTTGACCCGTTCACGCCTTAAGAATTTGTAAACATCACTAGGATTTATTTTTTTGTTTATTTGGAACGGAGAAGTTTTGTATAATCACAAAGGGTTTTTTTTTAAATTACAGATCCCTTTTTAATTAAATATTTTGTAAAATTACACTTCATCAATCTTAACGGTAATTTTATTTTTAATTTAAGAGTTAAAAGAGTTAAAAAAAATAATTGTAGCACGTACCAAATATACGCAATACGTTTTAAATTTGTTATTGCAATGTGAAGTATTGACTAACTCGACGCAAATTGCCTATCTACAGCAAATGTTTAACGGTAATTTATTAAATAAATACTATTAATTATACTAATTAAAATTTTTTTTTCTAAAAAGTCCAAAGTGTTTAATATGGCTGGTCATGTTTTTTTTTATCACAAAACGCGAGTGTAATCTACCTTTATTGTTCATTTAAATCTGGAAGCAATGGAATTATCATACTATTGTTTTTAAAACACTTATTTCAAATAAACTACAATATTTATAAAATATTAACTTATGGTTTTTATCAATGTTTTTTGATAGGTTATAAAATTAAACTTTAATATATAATAGTAAATTTGAAGTCTTCATTAAATAAATAATGTTATATAATTCTGTAATTATTTATAAATAAATTATAAGCACAATATTTGTCGAACTGTTTCGTCAATTTTCATTAGCAGGTGTATATTTATCATATATAGGAAAAACTGTTAAATTTATCACACAAACCTATGCTTAAAAATATAAAAATTAAAAATACCTTCATAGTATATTAAAGTTTATTGTAATTACATATTTATATAATATTTTCGATATAAATTATTTTATTTGGAATATTTGGAATTACTTACACATGATCCGTCTGTATTTTATACAAATGCGCACCTATAGGTACTATTGTTACGTTTTGGAAAATAATATTTTAATATATTACTATAGTCAATATTCTGCGTTATGATTTGTAGTTATGTTTTAAAAATATTAACAACATTAGGTACCTATTGTGTTTTATTGGATTTTAAGGATAAACCACGCGGATTTCGATAGATTCAGCAGTGAAAACCAATTCAATATTATATGACGTATTCCTTATTTCCTTTCAATTTAATTTGACATGTGATTTCGCAAAACGAATTGGAGTAAGGATAAACTCGTAATCCTACACATGTTCTGCGAGTCTACCAAATTGAAAAAATGAATTACGTGATATTGCAGGTGTCTATCAAATTCGAGATCAAAATACAATAATATTATGTTCAAAAATGACAACAATAAGAAAATATGAAATACACATCATAGGTATATATGTTTCCGTTACAGTTTCTTTTATAATAATAAATACCCATATTCTATATTTCTATCAAAAATAGAAAACGTTTAGTTTTCCATAGTTGTAAGACTACAATAATTCAGTTGCATATACCTCATATGCTTTGTATTTTCTGGTACCTATGTGATTTTTTATGTGTAGTTCAATATTCATTAGTTATATTTTACAACTTTGTATTTTTTATAACTTAAGTCGTACTATAACAGTTGAAATAGAATCATGTATACTTATGTATACTGACCTTAAAATATTACCTTCAATATAGTTATTTTAGTTACTTCTATTAAAATGAAAATAATATGCTGTTAATTGTTTGTACCGACGCCGGGGCAACGTACGTTAATTTATAGTAAAGTGTCGACTATAATATGTCTGACAGGTTCAAATGACAATGATAATTAATTACATTATTTCCAGAATCTATAGTACTTACTCTAAAATAGGTATGTGCTAAATTTGTAAACTAAACCGAATAATTGAATCAATCGATATCAGCTTAATATTATTATAATATATTATAGTGACCTAATAAAGTTTGCATATAATATACTCTTTCAACAAATCACACTTTATTAATTATACAAAAATGTCTATAATATTATGATCAAACAATACAATAATTATAATAAAACAATATCTCGATTAAATTGATATATTAATTTACGTTCACTATTAAACTTATATATATTTATTTGACAACGAGCAGCTTTCTATAATAATGGATGGAGTTTTATTTCGTGACTGCGTTGCAGCGTGCGGAAGCCGCGCCAACTTAATAAACGTCGCGGTGATGATCGTCGTCGTCGTCTCGACCCCTCCGGTGAAAAATGAACGACAATTTGCGACCACGATGATAATAATAATATAATTTCATCGACGGAACGAGTATCGCGGCGGCGGCGAGGCACAGCGATTTCGTGTCCGTCCGTCGTTTTATCCGAGGTCCTACACAAGCTGGCTATAATATGCTGCAGGTACAGCGCATTCGGTTATTATATGATTGTGACATAATATTATGATTATTATGTCGAGTACAATAAATTATATAATATTATCGTCAAGTGTATATTTTATTTTTGTATCGGTGCTTGGTCTTGCGACCGTTTCCCGCACCTGCACCCTTAACGAAGTCCAATCAGTGCTCGAACGTGTCGAGTAAGTGGCAGGTAATATTACACTGCTCTCGTACACGACGTACCTATAATGCATAGGTATAGGTAATATTGTCACAATGACGTTATACGCTGTTGTACAATAATAACAATTATTATTATTATTATTATTATTATTATACCACTGTAGTTTTGTATACATTACGAATCGAACGACCTCAAAGACCGGCGTGCCATTAGCTTATTAAAATGTGAAATGTAAACGCACGAGAAGAGGCCAAGAATAAAAAAATAAGCGCAACATCATGTGTAATGGAGAACGCGTACGAAAACTTTGCACTGTAACACATCGAGGGACCACTAACGTCATTGTTCCCGGCGTAACGAACACCATATGCGGCACGTGTCAGTGCATTATCAATTTTTTTCCTCTTCTTCAATCTCTCTCACTCTCACTCTCTGTCTCTCTCTCTCTCTCTCTCTCTCTCTGACTCTCTACGAGCATCATGCGTGTGTGTGTATACACTCTCCCAAAACACATTTCAGCCGCATGGCCCGCGCGTTATCGTACCCGAAGTTTATTCGATAATAATTTTTTCCACGCAAACCGTATATTATTATTATATTGTGTATAGTCCTCTTCCTCCTGCCACACCGTATTTCCCGTCCAATTTGTCCGGGAGCACACCCTTTCGCGCGTGGACCACCACGATGATTATTAGCATCGTGTTGTTTTATCGATGTGCAAAAAAAAAAATCCGCTGGGACACTCACACGCGCGTCTTTGTTGAAAACCAACACTCGTCGCAAAAACAATAATAATAGGGACGAGCGTATACCGCACATATAATATTATATTTATTATTATTATTATTATTATTATTATTATTATTGCGACGGTCTGCGCCACCCGTTCACCGCGATTTCCAAGTGATCCGGTCTGTCACGGTTCATCGAACTCGCGTTTACCTTTTGTGATGATATTAATAATGTTAATATGTCGTTTGAACGACATCGGAAAAATCAAAAAATTGTTTGAGTTTGCACCTGGTATTATTATGAGAGCCACCGAAAGTCGTCAAGTAGAATATAAACGGTATACGCCTACATAGAACCTATGTATATATTACATAATTCGTGAGGCAAACCAAATTAACGTTTTAAGTCCTCGCCGGTCGCGAATGAATAAATTTTTAATAGTTGAACAAATCCAAACTCCCCCTCCTCAACGGATTGAAAAATTAATTCACCAGCTTTTATTGATTTATTATACCAAATCAAAACATTTAAACATGATACTATACACTATAATTATATTTTTTTCGAGAATCAGTAGGTGTTTAGTAATATTGTTTAAAGTGATTTTGAATAGCTTAATATATTATTATAATAGCTTATAAGTATAGTAATAAATTAGGCGTGCATGTACTTATTTATAACTGTACCAAAACTGAATATACAGACTGATTTAAAAGTTTTCATCCGATTACGATAAATGCAGTATTCATAAATTGCAGGTAAACGACCTATATAGACACCATTGTAGATGGATTGTCATTTTGTCAATAATCAATAATAAAATTATTTTCTGGAAACCCAAAGGAAACTATTCAACAAATGTTCCATATATACAGCAAAAGTACTCGCCATCCTTAAAGCCATCGAGTTCACCATTAACAAGGTTAGAGTCAGTGAGGTCATAATTTAATATTTTAGCTTAATTAGCATCCAGAACCAATTGATATGCACCAATATAGGTAGAAAGAAAAATACAAAACTCCCATATTAGACTCTATCTCACGGGCAAACACATAACATATGTGTGGCTCCCCGGCCACTGTATATAGAAGAAAATGTGCGAGCTGATAAGGTTGCAAGACTTACGCACTCATCCAACATTGCTGCCATAATCCCTTCCTTCTCATACCAAGACATACGAAAAATTCATAGTTAAATATGCACATGGTCAGTTGGAATGCAAATGGCTAAAATTGTCAACCAAAATAACGAATTCAAAAGAACCCCGATCTTTGGACCTTTTCTGAGAACAGTTAAAGGAAACAGGAGTCTTCCAAACTGCCTCAGAATCGGACACACGTATATCACACATATCACACCTTATGAAGTAATGCACTGAAAATGCCTTATATAATGCAACTCAATTTTTATATGACTCTCTGGACAAAGGTTTAAAAACAATTGCTGTTTTCATTGACTTAGCAAAAGCCTTCGATACTATCCAACATGATATCCTATTAAAAATTCTACCAAACTTTGGAATAAATAATAAAAGTCTCCTCTGGTTTAAGAGTTACCTCTCTAACAGACAGCAAATGGTGAAATTAAATGATGCAATAAGCAAAACAGGTTATATAGAATATGGTGTTCCACAGGGTAGTGTTTTGGGTCCCATCTTGTTCATATTATACATAAATACAGTTTGTGATTTAAACATTGATGGCAAAATAGTAACGTACGCAGATGATACCTGTCTATTATTTTCGGATAAATGCTGGGAAGGGGTATACTTCAAAGCAACGAAAGGTCTAAATTTAACACACAAATGCACAAGTGAACTGGGCTTAACTATGAATTCAGATAAAACTACGTACATGAAGTTATCAATAAATAAGACTACCTATGGCGAGTTTCCTCTAATAATTCACAATTGTCAAAATCAATTGGTATGCAATATGCAAGACTGTAAGCAAATTAGTCAAGTTTCGAAAATTCGCTATCTGGGTATTATCTTTAACAATAATTTGAGGTGGAACTTTCATATCCATAATTTAGTAGGGAAACTACGACACTCATTACACAAATTTATTTTACTAAAAGATATCTTACCTGTTGAAACTTTACGTACCATTTATTTTGCGTTCTATCAGTCGATCTGTCAATATGGCCTTTTGGTGTGGGGAGGTGTAAAAGAAAATGTTTTAAAAATGCTTCAAACAAATCAAAATAATATACTAAGAATAATACTAAATAGAAAATCTTTAGTAGGTTCAACAAAAGTGAATTACATAGAACTAGGTGTTCTACCAATAAGATACCTATACAAGAAGTTTGCAATTTTATTTATGTTTAAAAAAATAATGAATTTCAATAACAATAACAGACACTTAAGAGAACATATAGCCTATAATTTGCCAGTTAAATATACAAAAAAATCCTTTGGTCAATCTTTTGTTGACTATTTAGGTTCTACTTATTTTAATCAGATGCCAACACTATACAAAAAAAATATTCATGAAGGTCGAGTTAATGAGAAAAAAGTCGTCTATAAATGGTTATTTGCAGAATTAATTACTCCTTAAATAGAGTCCACTATTTTTAGTGATTCCAGTCATTAGGATTTTATTTTATTTTATTTTATTTTAATCTGTTTCATTTATTTATTGTATTAATATTCACCATGAGTTTTTAAATAATGAAAATCTTGCCACGTTTTCTCTCTTATATATTTTATGATGTTGTTTTGTTTTTTCTTATATATAATATTGTATTGTATTGTATTGTAAACTTTATCTGGTTAGTCTAATGTGACCGATTTTGTATTCTTATTTTTTATTTTATATTTTATTTTATTTTATATACTTATTGAGATATATTTTTTTTTCTTTTTGCGAAAGGATGTACCTATCCAAATCTCTTTGTTTTATTCTAAAGTTGCATTTTAAACTACTATTTACATTTGTTAACTCTCTACTCCATCACAAGCTTAGGCTTAAAGGAGTAGATATATTTCTTTATTTAATAATAATAATATATAATAATAATTCAAAAAAAAAAAAAATAAAAAAAAAAAATAGAATCACCAACAGCTCTATGTTCCAATATTTTCTAGCTGTGATACACTCGCTCATTGTGAAACACATTCTTACTGAATGACAGATGTACGCAGTGACGTCGAGTCCTATGTTTAGGTCAGGCCACGGCCTGACCACATTTTTAAAAGGGGGCCGGCGATCAGAGGGGAGCTGGACGTCTTTGCAATATTTTAATCAACATAATAAACTATACTTTGTTACTTGATGAAAATAAGAGATACATGTATTAATACTTATTTATTTAGGTACCTAGTTCGTAGTTCAGACTTTCAGAGACTTCTCTATCTCATTGGGGGGGGGGGGGGGGGGTAGTAGGCTTGGGGCCGTTGCATTTTCATTTGGCCTGAGTACATTTTTAGAAGTTCGGTACCACTAGATGTACGAAAATGAAGCGAATCGAGTATGCCTTGTCACTTATTAAGAACAAACCTTCTGAAGAAAATATAAAGCACTCATTTTAAGATATGATCTGATGTTTTGTGGATGGGTAACGCACTTTGTGCGGAAGGCCGTAAAATTCCGGAAAATAAATTGTCGGAACGTATAAATCCCGGAACATATTAATCCGGAACGTATATCTCCGGAATCCAAAAAAATAAAACCATATTTGCCCGGAACGCCCTCCTGTGCGGAGTGTCGTAAAATTCCGGAAAATAAATTGTCGGAACGTATAAATCCCGGAACGTATATCTCCGGAATCCAAATAAATAAAACCTTATTTGCCCGGAACGTATTTATCCGGACCGTACATCACCAGAATCCAAAAAATATAAACCGTATTTTAACGGAACGTATAGTTCCGGAAAGTATATGTCCGGACCGTATAATTCCGTATAACCGTATAAAAATCGACATGGCACAAGTATCTCGCACATCCCAGTGTGTTAAGTAGTTTTGGAATATATATATACCTATATTGTAATGTAGATAAATTGTCGGGTTTTACTTTTTGGAACAATTCATACCTACACATTGCTGACGATAAAACACACACAAAAGAAAAAAGGTCAGGTTACAGGTAGCTGGAAACCTACTATCGCGGTCGGTCACGGGAATATCCGAAATACACCATGCAAATAAGCATGTAAATTTAAATTTAATATTAAAAAATTAATTCCGACAATTTTCATACTCACCGTTTAAACCTTATCTGGACTTCCACAAATAATTCAAGACCAAAATGAGCTAAATCGGTCCAGCCGTTCTCGAGTTTTAGCGAGACTAACAAACAGCATTAGATTTTTATTTATATAGATTATCGTTCGTAGGCAACGACGGTCATTCAGCTGCTATAGTGCTATGTATTATGTATATACTATATATGGCCAAAACTATCATTTTGCACCCCTAACTTTTCTATATTTATAATGTATATATATCATATTGCATGCATGTATTGCATGTTTAGAAATCAGCCTCAATCCCCCCGTGACAAAATCATTTTACCACCACTGTAAATCACAGTGTTGACTAATTATTTATATTTTAAAATTAACTAGTACATTTTAATTATAATACTAAATTGTGTATACAATTTTTATCGAGGAACTGGAATTGAGTTAAAAGTCTTAAATACATTAATATTGTAAGTGAAGCGATGGAATTTGGACATTTTCTGATTTTTTTATTTTTTTATTTATTTATTTGCTTAAGATTAACCTCAAGTGATTTACATGCATCTAAACCACCTAGGTAGGCAATACACTGCATTAGGTTGCACACAATATGCAAACAGTAAAATATCAGTAAGGCAATCCACCTGCGGGTGGACCCCATGAGGTGCATAATAAAGTTAAATCAGAATTAGATAGGCAGAGTTTTAAAAAAAAGAGTTAGTAAACAACAGATACCTTGATGTTGATACTAATTTTTACTCTAAACCAAGAACCAATATCAGACATCTCAAAAATTAAATGTTAATAAAAATTAAATTATGTAAGTATTATGAATGTTTTTGACACATGTTTAGAACTAGCTTTTACTAACAAAAAAATATATATAACACTTAAATATTCAGGTAGACGGACCCCATGAGGTGCTTAATTGAGTGAGATCAGAATGAAATAGGTGCACGAAAAACATTGCGACGGTAGCCCGTGCCAAAGATTTGTTTTTTTTTTTTAAATTTATTTCTTAAAAAATGTTTAATATGCCATATTTTTACAAATTATAATAGTAATATAATCCGTAACTTATAGCAACCTTATAAATAAACAGAGATTATACATAAATCACATCGAAAAAAGCATTAACAGTTTTTCAAAAATTTAAATTAATAGATAGATGGCACCATTGGCAAGACATAATATATATATTCAAATTTTCCAATTTTCTGTACCTACAAATTTCCTAATTTTTCTTTTCGTAAGAACCTGCTCCTGGCAATTACGAACACAACAAAAAAAAGAATTAGCGAAATTTGTCCAGCTGTTCACAGGTAATGCCATGACAAAGGGAAATAGGGATTTATTTTTATATATTTAAATATACAGTGTATATATTATATGTCTGTTGATTTGTTTCGCACCCCCTGAATTTTAGCAAAATTGGTATACTAGTAATTAGTATACTACTACTAAATATGCTATGGTAGGTATAGGTTTACTAATTTTTTGAAATCCGCATATTAAGAGGCCGTACCGATAACAAAAATCCGACCGTACAAACATGCTTTCGTACTTTCCATTTTCCCCAGCACTCATTAGTCGTAGAAACATGATTTTTTCACCAAAATAAACTTGAAAAGTTCTTCTAGACAACTGCGTTCCAGATTTTCGAATTAACTTTTTTTTCTAAACGATTTGCATTTGAAATTTTCAAAATTTTTCAAAATCATAATATGATATTTTATATTATAAAATAGACAAAAAAAATATCAAAATAATGTATAACGAAACACTAGGGCAGTTTATGACTTAAAAATATTGTAACTTGATAAAAAATTAACT
This sequence comes from Neotoxoptera formosana, assembly GCA_022818045.1. Taxonomy (NCBI): domain Eukaryota; kingdom Metazoa; phylum Arthropoda; class Insecta; order Hemiptera; family Aphididae; genus Neotoxoptera; species Neotoxoptera formosana. Next base: position 72,138,647 of record CM040630.1, read on the forward strand.
TTTTTTAACTGAGTTAAGTTAATTTTATTTTCTATCTTAACTTTTAACTTATCTAGTTGAATTTTTTTTTTGTTAACTTTTAACTTAACTGAAGTCAATTTAATTGAATTAACTTAACTTGTCACAGTTAATTATTTTCATTAACTTGCCCACCTTTGAGTAATATATCTACTATATTACATCCGCGTATAATATTATATTAACGCACTATAGAAATTTGAGTATCTGTGACCTTTTACTTTTTAGTAGTACCTATGTCTCTCAGTAAGTCAGTTATCGTGATTCTTGATAAAATTTCAGACTGACCACCAATAAGATGATAAGTCGATAACAATAGTATTATATATTTATATCCACGTCATGGTTGAAAATGTATATTGTACATTGGAGGATATTGCATAATATAGACTAGGATTGTTATCATCAGATACAAAATGGCTGCATAAACAGATTTCACAAAATATAACAATTTTTCTTATCATGAAAAATACGCTGGCAAAAGCTAAGAAGTTCAAAATTCCCGGGCATATATGTTTTTGTTTTTATCATCAAAATATATTTGACTGAGAAGCCAGGGGTATATTAAAATATTCAATAATCTTGTGTATTTCAACCATGATCAACATTCAACATCACATTATTCATATTTATTAACATGTATTACATCGCTGTGGATAATATGCAAAATCTACGATTTAAGAAATACTTTTTAAATTGTGCCGAAAACTATTAATAACCATCGTCCAATATAAATATAAAAAAAAGCTAACAACTAACAAGTACCCAATTTATGTAGCAAGAAGTAATAGATTGCTGTACAATTTGTGTCAATTCGTCACTGATCACTATTTTTGATATTGCTATTAATGTACCTAGGTATTTTATTTTATTATTTGTATTTTTATTAAGGTAGGTTGATTTCATTTTTGCCGAAAACATAGCATTTATAAGTATTATTAATATTTAGTTATTATGATAATAATATGTATTATATACCATATATTCAGGGGCGTCATTTCAGTTTTTTTTGGGGTGTGCCATTTTGAAATTTCACCAGGCCATATAAAAATAGAGCGGATCTACAAGGGGGGGATTCCCTTGTTTCAGCAGGCCAATTGAGAATATTTTAAATGTAAGGGGTGCCACCGCACACCCTGACCCCCCCCCCCCCACAAATGACGCCCTGCATATATTTGTATATTACTTATATTATTGTTATTAACTTTTGAGTCAATACTACCATACTGTAAAACTGTCTGAATAAGTTCATGGTATAAATAGGTAATATCTTAAAATAATTAATCTACTTATTTCGAAAATGTCATTGCGTATACTAAAATTCATTACATTACGTTAGGTTAGGTCCCCACAAATAATGTTTTTGAATTTTAACAAGATAATAATTATAATAATCATAGTTTAAATTAGTTTTAAAAAAGTAGGTAGGTACCTATATATACTATATTACTATGAGTAAGTGAGCAACCAAAACTTTTTTTAAACCAATTCATTTATTTTTTTGATTCAATACCTAGTTTGTTTCAGTGGCGTAATAGAAAATTTTTATGGAGGGGGCGGGGCGTAGAATTTGTAGAATTTCCGAAATTTTTTTTTGTATATACAAAAATATTTTAGAAAAATATTCAAAATCGCTTGGCATTCCAGCTAATAACTGCATTTATGCCACAAAATAGTAGTTATACCTTACATTTTAAGAAGTAACTGAAGATGACTCCAGCGTTTTTCGAGGGGTTAAATATAGGCAGTATACAATACATTCCAGATAAATACTGGTTTTAGTTTATGATCCCAGCAATATACGGTCCGAGTATAAACTTTTTGGAACTATACGTTCCGTTAAAATACGATTTTATATTTTTGGATTCCGGTGATATACGGTCCGGATAAATACGTTCCGTAATTATACGATCCGGATATATACTTTCCGGATTATTATAGCCCTCCCTTTGTGCCACCTACTGTAACAAATGTAAGCTACAATCTTTTTAAATATCTATAAGCTAAATTGTGGCATCCAGTGAACTTTGACACCTCAGACTATGGTTTAATAAAAAAAAGCTACATATAAAAAAATGGATAAATTATTGTAAGTCATAATGATTCATTTTTCCAAATTTTTCAATAAAAAAGGAAAATATACATGTTGGCACTCGTACAAAAAACTGAAATTTAGGATAAACAAAAAGTAGTGATACCGTAGCGTCACTTGCTAGAAAGTACGAAATAAACGAGACTAATGAAACACCGAAAAATGAAGAAACAATACGACGCAGTGTTATTGAAAGTGCTCCTATTTCTAATAAAAAGGGGTTTTATAGTGATAGCGAAGAAGACAGAAAGAGCCTTAAATATTTGGATTGAAAACCAAATAAAATATAATCTCTCTTTTTACATTGCTTATGATCTCGGTATCCGTGTTTTTGCTATCCGCAAACTTTGCTGGAACGTAACCCCTTCAGATAACAATAGGGATTACCGTACATTATTATGACGGATTATGGACCAGTCCAGATGATATAGTAGCGATTCGTGCTATCCACATATTATTATTATTAATTATCTGCAATTTAGATTCTAGATTCTGTAGCCGGTACCGACTACGATTATTATTACTTCTCGTTTCTGGTTTACATACACGTATAAATCGTACACAGTGGCCGTGGCGAGCCCCGCGCGCATAATTTTTTGATACTATCATTCGAGAGGGATGAAATTTGGCGCGATTCGTCATGTTAAATTCATGGGGACCGTGGGCAGTGCAGGCGGAGGGAATACACGCACCGCGCATAGCGATGAATATTATGCGCATTCGGGGGACACCGCCGCCGTGTATGTGTTTGACGGGGAAAAACAGGAGCTAAGGGGTTGAAAATAAAAAGTGAAAAGAAAAAAAGCGTACTTACACATGTGTGCGTGTACTCCCCCACACACACACACACACACACACACACCGATATACTTACGTATATATAGTATATATATAAATACGCACGTACACATGTAAAAAAGGGGTGGCCATAAAATAAAGTCACGTAAACGCCGAAAAAAAATACGCGAGATCCGACGCGAAAAAAACATATATTCCGCAAGAGTTATGGGTCGCGTGTGTGCGCTCCTCGTCTCTCGGTATATAGACGACGCTCGTCTCGCGTCTCCGTCGACGAAGAGTTATTATGATCCGGGGACTGAGAGCGGGCGACCACACTTTATATATATATAATATAATATATGTACACGCATGGTTTATGAGCTGCAGTCTCGCCCGTTTGCTGTGACCCTGATGTGACGCCGTGTATATGATAATATTATGTACACGATGTATATAATATTATATATATATATATATATATAGATAGATAGATAGATAGATAGATAGATAAATAGATAGATAGATGGATATATATAGATACTGCGGAGACGCGAGAGAGGAGATGTCGGAAAAGTGTATATATTTTCTACACACGTACATAATAAATATTATATTATAAATGCGCATGCGTGAGTGTGTGTGTCTGCGTGTCTGTGTGTGTGTGTGTGTGAATATTTATGAGGGTTAGCGATAAAAAAAAAATACGTATATATGTGTGTGTGTGTGTCCGTTTTATATATATATATCTAAGCGTATTTGCGAAAAAGCTCCGACGACAGCTTGCAGCGGTCACTTATATTTTATATATTTCAGAACAAAATATTATACCGTCATCGCGTGTGTGTGCGCATCACGATTTCTCGAATGCGCTCATAGTAATTGTATTATATTCATTGGGAAATTAATATATACGTTTTTGTTTTCGTTATTCGGCTACCTATATGCGGTTGTACGTATGTTATTGCTTATTATATGTTGTAAAATTTAGGTATTTGTATTGCGTAATATAGGTATCGGATATCATGACGCGCGAACAATCAACGTTCTCAACGGAATAATATAATATTAAATAGTTACATAGTTAATTTCACAACGTGCCGAAAGGTTTTGAGAAAATCGTTTGTGAAAGTGAGTTTATTAAATACACGGTAATAATCAATAGGACAAATATATATTGCATAGATCATGAATGAATATGTATGGCATATAGATACATAAACTTTTTAGGTTTGTACATAATTTTTTTTAATTACTGAATTTAAAATCAATCATGCAACTTGTTTAATTTAATTTAATGTTAATGCTTAATACGTTCCCGTTAAAAAAAATCACATAATCCTTTAGTAAGTATTTACAGTATTATTAAAGTTCAAAAATAAATTCTAAACGATGGTTTTCTTGATTGGAAATTTTTTCAATTTTGTTTTGTTCGTTAATATCTATTTCTTCACGAGTATGTAGCAAACAAACTTAATCTTTCCTCGATCATAGTAAACATTAACTAAGTTTAAGAGGACTTAAAGTTGAACAACTTCTTTCAAGCTTGAAAAGCTGACAAGTTAGGTAGCATTTATTTTTAAAAGAAGGTTAATAGCTGGATAAATGTTTTTATTTCATATTATGAAAGAATCTAATACATTGTTTTGTATGTTCAAACCATCGCCTTTTTCTCAAATACATTTAGCTATCTTATATAAAGAATATAAATATTTTATTTATATAAAGAATATAAATATTTTATTATGCTCCGAGTGGTGTAGGAATTTATAGTTTTTTGTGGTTTCTCATGATTTAAAAGACATTTTTGTTCAGTGAATTCATCAATAGATTTTCCAAAAGAACTACCAATATCATACGACGCGACGTTAACTTTATTTTAGGAGTTCTTTGATGGTTTGGTGAGTCTTGTAAACTTCACTGAACATTAGAATTGTGAGTTGGTTTTGCGGTTCTAAGATATTATTCGAGACACAAATAGTCTTACATTTTTTGAACAGGAGGAACTTATAGTGGCAGTGAACTAATATTAATGGTGTCTTAGAAAATGGCAAAAAAAACCTATACATTTTTTTAGTAAATAATCTTTTTCTATTTTTTTTTTTTGATTATAAGCCTAAAAAAATATATAAATTAAAAAACTTTTTTTTTATAAAATGATTTATTTATTTTACTTACACAAAGGGTATGTTATGTTATAATTATTGTTATTGTACATTATGTGGCTGCGGCACGGTGACGACCACTAATCATTCTTATGATTTTGTAAGGAATTTTGTAAAATAATAACATTATTTACATTGTAATAATATTTTTGAAAACATTATCGTCATATTTGTTTAGATGAGCGTCGAGTAATTTATTAGCAAATATGTTACTTCGTTGCATGACCTATCATGTGTAAGCAACCCGCATTGTAGATGCATTAATGAATACAACGAAAATACTTAATTAGTCGTCCGTTATAGGGTGAGTAATCGTTGACGGGGTTATTGACAGTTGTTGGGCTGTACCTAACACTCAAACAACATTAAATTTGTATACTCAGATAGAAATAACAATAATTAATTTAATTCAATATTATATTGTTGTACAAATATTTGCTTTTAAATTTCAAGATTAATAATGTCCAATTTATATTCATTCAAATTAAATGGCTTGAGTTTTCAACTTAAATAATATGACGTTTTAAATAACTCGTCTCGCAATGAATATTCAAAATTAAACAATTTTTTTTTATTAAAAATAAGCCTCAGCAATAATTGTCTCAATAGCTGACAATATTTTTTTGTTCTAGTTAAAATAATACTTAAATATAATAATAGTATAAAGGTTTTGTTTGCAATATATATTATTTTATATTTTAATAAATTATCTATATTCATTTATTTAATGCATTTTAGCACTTGTTTGTTAGCTGTTTCGTTTGGTCCAAGGGATTGGTGGAGGATCTCAGGAATATTGTATTTAACTCTAGCAGTTTCCCTTTGTTTGAATTCAACGAGATTGTGTTTTATTGTTAGTTGGACTTCGCAGGTTGAGGATATTTTGGTTTAATCTTCTATGCTTGTAAAATAACTGTAATAAATAAAAATCTACAAAGACAATGAATATTGTTGAGTACTTTCTAAGTCTAAGATTAAAATTAAAATTGTGTATAAATAATTATAGTCCATCCTAATCATAATAAGCTTTATATTTTTACAATTGTGTGTATCATTAAATATGAGTGTTTTCTAGTTGCAGACCAAGTAATGAGAAGTGTAAAAAAACTAATATGTACTAAAAAATAAATGAACCTTGTCTGCAACAATTAATAATGATATAATTTATTTATATATGTTACAGTCGAAATAGGAAGTCGAGTACTATGCACAATACCTGATTTTATTAAAGTCGAGACAAGAAAAAGTCTACATTTTATACTGTTGCGGTTACTAATTACATGTATACCTACAACACTGTAGCCAATACCAAAATATGAGTAATATAACGAGCAATGAACTTAAAATATTAAATTTAACTAAGCATATTGCACAAAATAACTATAATAATATATTTTTTTAAATTTATTCTAACCACTATTGTGGCATATACATAGAGTTTTCAAGTCGTCCAGAACTTTTGCAGCTACATGTGTGTGTCATACCCAGTGTTAGGACTTATCTAGATAAATTATTTAGATAATTATTCTTTTATCTTTTATCTTATCTAGATAAATAAATATAAGTTATCTAAGTATTTATTTTAGATAAAAATTTAATTTATCTAGATAAATTTAAAAGATAAATTTTTTGTGAAAATTAGCTATATTTGTTTGTTATTACCTTTCTTATGTTGTGTTGAAGTTAATGTTTGGTAATACACAACATGTTATAAATTAAGAAGAAAATAAACGTATTATATAGCCATGTACTCACATGCCAATATATATATTTTTTTAAATTAGTTATTTTAATTTTAATTTGTATAATTATCTGTTATTTATCTAGATAAAATATTTTTATCTTTTATCTTTTCGTTAGATGAATTTGATTTGTTTATTTTTTATCTGTATCTTAGATAAAATGTAGTATTGTTATCTTTATCTAGATAATTTTTTTGTTATCTGTTCCTAACACTAGTCATACCTACTCTTACACAAAGACTTACATGAAATATGTACAGCAATCATACCTTATATATCCACCAAAATTGGAAAATTTCCATAATACCTATAATACTAACCAACGTGCGAAATTTACCTTTTCTTTACTTACTAAAATGGTTCAATTCTCATTTTTCACTGGATTCTGGGAATAGTATACTTTACCGGTGCATTTCTTTAATGTGTCTGGTGCATTGAATTCAATGTATCGGATTTTTGGAACTATGATTTTCACACTGCCTAAAATTAGCGGCTGTCGATCACAAGTTACAATGTATATTATTAAGTCGTTGTTCTCAGCTGTCGAGTAAAATTACAAATAAATAGTTTATAAATACTAAATAAATACTTTCTTAAATAAAAATTAATTATTTTAAATTCCAAGTGTGTTATCGCGTCTATTTTCCAGGACTTTTATTTGAAAAAAATATTCATTATAGTATTATACGTTATAAATTATACAATCTGAACATTATTAAATTGTTGAGTCTTTCGTTATTTAGAAGAAAAAGTTATACAAGTTGTGGTTATCGTTGTGGTTATCAAGTTATCGTTATTTAGAATTTAAACGTTTTACGACTTTGATGCTTATCAGTTGACAGTTATCGCTTATCGTTGCAAAAGTTCAAAATAATATCTAATGTGGGGAATGGCTCGCTGACACGAAATACGAAACATGTTATAATATTGATTGCCAAGAAATAAATAAATAAATCGTGTGGATTAAAATATATTTCTTCGAAATCAATATTGTAACTTTTTAAGTAAATACATTTTTAATTATTTCGTTTTGTATTATTATTTATTTGTTGCTAAATAATATTCTATATTACGTTTTGGGTTATGTTTTGTTCAATGGTATATTATATGTATATTTCGTTATGTTTTGTTTTGTAGTAGGTATTTAATTATTTTTGTTTACCGTTTTCCGTTTTAATTATCTTTACAAATTTCAATCGTTTTTTTTTCATATATAACGACATAAAGTTTGCAAGCCCTGCTATTTACTATTCAGTAATTTTATTTTTATTTTGCATTAATTGTTAAAAAATATTTACAATTCAAATATTAATGTAATATTATCTATTGGTAATAGAAACATTTAAAATTCAAAAAATTCAATATTATACGGTTAATACCATTATTATTTTATAAATTCGTTGTATTTATCACAATACTTTGAAAATGCAACATTGTTATTTAACATAACAACATTTATTTTAATAAAACTACTAAACGTACGCCGCACAGAATGCAACCTAAGATACGTTCGAGTTTTAGTATTATAATTTCTATGTTTTTACTTTTTCAGGAGTTTTTGCTACATACAATATGATATTATATTATAGTATTTTTATTTTATTCGATATTAAAGTACAAATATTTGCAATGTAATAATTTTGTGAAATTGTATTTGTATACATGGAATCCAATAAAAGTTCATATCACTTCAGTTTATTCTTGTTTTTACTAGGCACCTACTCTAAATCACAAAATATTTACTCATTGTTTCAATAAAAATAAAATATGTATAACATAATATTTTCTAGTTAAAAATTATTAGTAAATATAATCGATACCAATGATTATGTAATTCAATAGACTTAAAGAAAATATTTTTAAATTATTATATAAATTGAAAAATACTTGAAAAAAACGTTGGTAAATAATATAATGACGACTTATAAAATATATAGTTTGTCTTTAATTATTATATATTTATATCTAATAAAAATATAATAATAGCAATATTTATACGATATTGGATTAATACATAAAAATAATTATTGATAAACATCAACTATTATTGGCACTGAAAACACTAATTACACGTGATATATTAAAATGATATATAAAAATTACTTTTAAAGTTAATTAAAATTACAATGTAATTAAGTAATGTGCATAGATGCAGTTACGCAGTTTCGTGTAAACAATTTTTAATTAAATTTCTAAATTTTGCCAAACCCAAAAAATCGAAAAAAAATTAATTTTAATAAGGAGATATTATGTATAATTGTATAAAGTATAGCAAACTTATAAATAAATGTATACTAAATACACTATGTAAATGAATAATGATAATAAGACATATTATGTAGGTATTAGCCATTAAGTTGATAATGTCAATGTGATTTAACTTTTTGAATAATTTATATCAGCGAAGGTTTCCTCTTACAGAGTAAGTACCTAAGTAATTTTTATATTGGTTTATCGTTTTATAAAATTATGAATTGTCGTCCGCACTATTATAATTCAATAATAATCAAATACTACCTATAGCAAAAAACACGAATGTACATACAATAAAATGTGCTTAAAATCTATTCTAATCTTTTGTAATGACCCCATTCAACTTGACTATTATGATCGCTGCATTTTTCAAAGGCTTGAAAATTGAAAACAAGGTTCCTCGTAAGTAGTTCATACTGTAACAGAAAAATCTATAACATTTATAACACGGATTTTTTTTTATTGATATTTTAAGTTCAAATTTGGACGCAATTAGATATTTCAACAAAATATAACAATTATAGTTATTTTGTTTTAATTCAAAAATATTATTCGTGGGTACTCGAAGCAATTAAAGTAGATAAATATATTACTTGATTTCATACTCGAAATAATTTATTTAATCTACTGTATTACTAGTAGTAAAATAAATTACTTTAATAGCAACAATATCGTACAATATACTTACCTAGGTGTAATAACATAGCGGCTGACAGACTGTCTATGCTCAGAATTGTTGTTCGTATCGATGAATGAATATTTAACACGTTCATAAAAAGTGACCCATTCGTCGCCACCTACTGTACAGCAGAGCGATACCCAGTTGCACACCTTTTTTTTCTTTTATTTGTCTTACCTAATATTTTTAAATTTGGTACAGGCGTAATGAGTGTAAACATGTTCAGAAAACGGTTTGACATTAAAATAAAACTTGATTTGGAGAAACAGCATATGAATATATACCTACCTACTTATAAAAATTGAATTTTAAATGCGAGACAAGTGGTAGTAGTAAACCAACATTTTAACGGGGAACACCATTCACTCCATTCAGCTCATCTAAACTTTAAATATTTAAAACTAGTTTAAAGTAAAATACTCGAATGAAATTGTATTTTTATATTTATTCCGATTTGACAACAGCCAATTCATTTAAAATGTTACATAATATTTTAGATCCTCTCCTTTTGAAACTCTAGCAATGGTTAGGCTTAACCTAACTTAAATATTATGATACCACGAAAAAACAAAAAATAATTTTAAAAATGTATGTACAGAAGTTTTTTCTAGAGTGTATTATAGTATAATACATGAACCTCCAGTAAAATACGAGTAATAATATACACATATGCGACTTATTTAGTGTCTTAGCCTCGGGTATATGTTGTTTACGACGCGGTTCTGGTAAGTTGTCAGATAGAAATTTGAACAGATTATACGGAGAAACATGCACGACGGCGGTGTGTGAACTCATAACATCGGTGGCCCCGCAAAAACCGGAGAATAAATTGCGAAAAAATAAAACGTTGTCACGTACGAGGCGGAAAGGGAACAAGCCGAGTTTAGCATTCGGAGCGGAGAAATTTGTCTTTGCACGCAAAATGACGCGGACCGATACATCACTTTTTTAATGTTTTCGCCCTGGAGGGAAAAAAGTGAGCGACCGAAAACAAAACTGAAAAAAAACAACAAAATAAACATCGGAAAAAAAAGCCACTGTTAAAATACATTTTGTGAGGAATCACTTAGATGTCAAATAGATTGCCCAATTTTTCATTTTTTTTTTCTTCCGTCTTTTTACGCCTATCTAACGCGTGTGCCCCGTCCCGCGCGCATTCTTAAACGTTAGTTTCCCTCGCCGTTTGACAGGGTCAACGCCGTACCCAATATCCGAACACATAAACGTGATATTTGAATGTCTTAAATAAACGTAAAGGTTCGTTTCGACGCAAAAATGGAGGGAGCGAACGAGAGAGAAATAAAGAAAAAACTCTATTAAACGTGAGTTATGGGTTGCCCTGCACTGGCTCCACGCGCAAAGTTGTTGATTAACTTTTTTGAATTTAATATTTATTATGAAAAAATGTACATCGTAATATTATTTTTAGCTTTTTTTTAGCAAACACAATTTGCCGTTATTATAAACGTAAAACGTGTATATAATAATACGCTGCAGTGTTTCATTTACATTATAATAATAATATTAACCACTGACGTGTTCAAAAGTATGACACATTTTTTTCCACTCGTGATATTTAATTACCTAATAATTTTGGTGGGTAATATAAATCGTACGTACTACTAATTGGAAAATAATTTCTCGACAAATATACTTACGCATATTATATTTAATGTATATGTATAATAAACAGTGTATTGTAATAATTACATCCAATTACGGTCTTTATAATTATGCATATAAATCAACATGATAATAGTCAAGTTTATTTCACGTAACTATAAATAATTGTTATTTTAATAAAACATACACTAAAATAACTCACAGGTTACTGTAACTTTGAAACAATTGTAGGTACGTTACACCTAACATTTACTTCAACATATTTCTTATAGTAAAATTAGTTCTTATAACACAAAACGAGCTCTAAAATGCAGTAATATTCAAATATTAGCTATAAACGATTTAGTCAATCGTTTGAATTAAATTCAATAATTGAGATATAAGCGATAAGCCATTAATCATTATAATATTATATATACATTTTGTAGAAATACGCGTTATAAAAAACAAGTCAACTTGAACAATTTTTTTTAAAAAAATTGTTTCATATTTATTTTGAATCAATATCGAACAGAAGGTATATTGCTTTTATGTTGTTTCTGACGTATGAAATACAAAATACAGCTCAAAGTCACGTATTTGCTATATAATAACAAGCGAGGGCGAGTGTCGAAAAGGGCAACTTTATATAGCTTTATTGAATATGATAGTATGATACTCAAAAACCGTTCTTAAACAGCAATATTTTAAAGTGTGCATAAATATTTATGCAAAATATGTACCCAAGGTTTGTCGTTTGATAATAAAAACGGGGTTTATTTTTAACTTTTATAAGATCACAAGATTTCAGTCCGATTTCGATTACCGATATAAATAATAATTATTATAGTGTGTATCGAGAAGTCAGGTATTTTAACACCCCAATAATGAATAAATACCAGAGTATATCTCAATAAACTACCCATACATATATGTCTTAACATTTTGTAGGGCCATTTGATCCGTTTTATTATCATAAGTTTAATATGTTAAACCATTTTTAATTTAAGTTATAATATATTATTAAAATATAAAATATGAACCATACTCGCGATAATAATATGTACATAATGGATTTTGGTTTCATAGATTTCCATTGTTCTATAAAAACCACGGTTTGCAAACGTCATAGTTACTATTATGATTACAATATTATTTAATATGACAATTAATAACAATTGACATTTGTAAGAGTAATTAAAACGGAAAACGTAAATAATTAAATACTACAAAAACATAACGATTAACAACATTTTTAATATCATATCATTAAACAAAAAATAACTCAACACGAAATAATTTAAAATCCATTTACTTAAAAGTTATAACATTGGTTTAGTAGAAATATTTATTCCACGTGATTTAGAAATTAATCTTAGCGATCAATCCAAGAATTTATTATTATTCCGTATCCGGGCCATTTCCCGCATTAGATATTATTTTTAACGATAAACAATAAACGCAAAAATCGTATAACGTTTAGATTGTAAATAACGAAAAACGGAATTTTGATTTCAAAAGGGAGCCCTGTATTAAACTCAGTTTTCATAACAGCTGTTATGTACCTAGGTATGCGTGTTTATAATATTAATTTATAAATCCACCTTGGTTTAATTCCCGGCAGCTATCAACGCCAGCGTAAAAGTGATAACAGTATTACAGACTTACAGACTGTAAGTTACAGTGTTTATAGCATAGATAATATTATATTAATGGATGGTACATCCTTATACCTATTATCAGTGGTGTAGTGGGACGTATACCCACTTCTCTGATTTTCTGCAAGTGCGTATACTTATAGAATAACACATGATACGCGGGTATACGCGTACGGAAATGCATTTACTCTACAAGCCAATTTGATAAATAATTTTTAATTAATAAATAAAAATGTCGAAGAAACCTTATTGATGTGATGGTTTTCCAAAAAACTAAAATGTTTAATTATTCATTTTTAGGAGTATGATTCTTGACTAATGAGGCTCAATTGCGGCAGGGTAGTAATATAGTGTCTAGTAAATCTATACTATTATATAAAATTGTAAGGGGTTTTCTACGACCATGCTAATCAAGAAAACAACTGAACCGATTTGGCTGAAAATTTTTACTGTTATATCTGACAGTCTGCTGAAGGTTTTAGTACTACTTTTGATACTAAAAAATAAGTTGAAAATTCTTGAAAAATTAAAAAACAAAGCTAATTTTTGGGGCCTCTCTACGATGTCCGCAAGAACAGAACTTTTTTTATGTTCTTATTTTGTGACGAGGCTATTGAACTTTTTTACAATTTTTTTTCACAGAGTTGTACCAAATACTTTCTTGAATGTCACTACATCACCCGATTCTTATTTTTTTGTTATTAATTAGCATTTATTTTGTATCTGTATTCATTTTTAATAAAAATATATTTATCATTAATATACCGCTAAAAAAAACATTTCAATAAGTTTTCATTAACCGTTTTTTGTATATATTTACTTGCCGATCACATTAAACGATAAAATTTGTATAAAAAATTCTACATATCATCGTCCGAAGGCAAAATAAACAACCAATCACGGGCGAAGCCGTAACTGGTCGGCTAGTATAAATATAAAAATGATAATATTGTAGTATATAGGTGTGGGGGGGGGGCAAGGCCCCCCACGTTAACATATTAAGTTCATTTAAGCGTATACTCACTAAAAAAAATTACGACTACATAACTGCCTATTATACAGTGAGTATACTGTGAGCCAGCGTGTGTTAATATATACCTTGAGTCTACAAGTTACCATAATGGTTATATGCGGTTACAGTCAACAGATACTGGTTGTTTATGATGCACAACATTTTTTATCAATCGGATTTGTGACAATTTTTAAATGAAATAATTTATTTAAATATTTTTTTTTTTTATGCAAATAATAAATAATAATATTATTTTCTGAATTTTTAATTTCGGTAGGCGACTGGTGGTAATAGAATTCTGATTTGAGTTTACGCTATCACTTATGATTGATACCACACCTTAATTTCATGTAACCACTATGGTAACTAGTATGCTCTTCAATCACACTTGAATACATGGTATGTCCCATCCATGCCCCATGTATACAATTTATACATTATCTATATGGTCTATGTATAGAAAATAGGTATTATTTAGAGTATAGGTATTGTAATATGTGATCTGCACTCAAAAATGTTTTAGAACATTTATAATTTATTGTTTTTTTATTTTATTTATCACTTGCTTGTATATTATTGTGTTTAGGCACATAATCATTAGGCGTTTAAATCATTTAATCATATATTCGTCTCTTAAACTAATTTCGAATGCATATTTCGCCGCCTCCAGTGCACCCCTAAATCATTTAGGTCCCGGATTCACGGCGCAAACATATTTGTACGCAGATCGCCCTCCATACTATTACATAATACATTGCAATATATAGTATGTTGTATAATATATGCATATATATTATATATATATGTGTGTATTGTATATATATAATATATATGTTACATGTATGTACTATGTATACATTTTGTTTCAAAATTGCATTGGCTTTCGCCGGCCGTATATATATGATAGGTACACGACATGATCAATACGAGCGGTTCGATATAATATACAATTTCGACCCTCCGCCCTCGCGGCGCGGCCACTGATTATACGTCCCATGGGCTGTATATTTATGTACATATGTGTGTGTGTGTGTGTGTGTGTGTGTGTGTGTGTGTGTGTGTGTGTGTGTGTGTGTGTGTGTGGTTTCCACCGTCGAAAACGATGCTAACAACTGTTGGAATTCCGACAAAAGCAGAACGGACGATATAGTGGTGTGTGTGTGTACACGAGTATACAGAGCGATCGGGGTAAAGGGGATACTGTGAGGGACGGGCCTACGTATACAGCGTACGACATATATAATAAAATATATGCATATAGAGTGGTTCATCAAATACGCTCACCCCCGTGTTGTCATTTAATAATAAATTTATTAAAATTCTGTTTTTTGGAATTATTTTATTAGGTATACTTAATAATGTGACCTTAATTTCAAAGAGATACTTCTTTTAACCATTTAAGGAGTGTCCTGTTGTAATACCAGATCTTATTTTTCATAATATGAGAATGATCCATTTTTTTTATAAATATTGATGTAATTAAACTTTAAACCGAAATTCGAACGAGTAGATTATGAGTCTATTTTGCCTTGTGTACCTATACTAAATAGGTTCATGATAATAAATAATATGGGGTTATAATAATTTGAAAACAATAAAAATTTATATTCAATATTGATAGTGTATTATAATTTATATTATGTACTAATATTATAGTATTAAGTATAATAGTATTATTAATATTATAATTTGTAAACATTTTCTGAGTTCAATATGTACAATGTACTAAATTAATATTATATATTCTATTCTATAGTTATTAGTTGTGTAAAACAATTTTCAAGGAATATTATCCTTTATTTCTTTTGTACATGCATCATATAGAATTATAGAATACCAAAACATAGCTATAAAAATAAAAATAATATATGTTTTTTTTAACATATATAATATGTATTATTTGAGCTGGATACAACATTTTTTTTTCTTGGAGAATTCTCGTTAAATGTCTGTTATCATTGGTTACTTATTAACATTGTATTACTTTGTTGTATCATGCATTCATGCATAGATGCAAATTATATAAAAAATATTATAACTTTATTAACTAGGTTAAGTAAACACTAAACAATCATTTGCAATAGGTAAAATACATGTAATATGATAAAATATATGTGAACCCGGTGGTGATCGTGGTACTCGATCGCCACTGGACGTAAAGGTTTTAATAAAAGTGCTTAATTTGTTAACTATTCGATTATTTGTGTACCTACGTCTGTCATCGGCGTATATGACAACTTTTACTACCTATTTATTATTTGTATCATTGATATTCGACATTATAAATTTATAAAAACATATTTATGATTCATAGATTTTCTAGGAAATAGGCTACGTTTACCTAATTAACTCAATGCAATCAGTAATGAACCCCCCCCCCCCTTCATATATTAAATTTCTGTCTACAGCGCTGCTCCTTAAACTGTGTGAAAGGTCTATGGATTCTAAAATATTCTGGCCCTCATAAGTCTTAGCCGCAGTAGGCGCCTCCTATACTTGAAAGTTTCGAAATCCAGAATTTGCAGATAACATATTCATTGTGATAAATGAAAAACGGCGACGAGGACGGTGCTCGGCGAATCATCCTGTATATTACATATATATTATTATAAAGGCGTGCGCATGCGCAGCACACGAGAAGTCGGACCTACGATATTAGTAGTTATACGGCCATCGGACCCTGCACCAACGCCGCCGCCGCCGCCGCCGCCGCGATACTCCCAGCGGACGAGTTTCCCGTGCTAAGTGTGCCCGTAACCTTCGACACGCTATGCCCAGGGGGAAATTATATACGTGCGCGCGCACGCACACGCACGCATCGGCAGCATTTTTTTTCCACCCCCGCCGCGCATATATATATATATATAACCGTCGGGCGTTTAATTGAATTTTTAAACAAGATTTGTGTGTACGCGTGCAAAAGCTTCGAATTTATTTTTATTTATCCCTCCCCCCCACACACACACACGCACACTCACACACTCACGCACTCCCACACGCACGCAAGCTCCACCCGAACACACACATCCCGCACGGTCGCTGCAGACGCCGAAATGTACCGTTCGCACGCGCGTTATCTCGATATGTGCACCGCGGAACGGGACATCAGTATTTTGTATTTTGTATTTTGTGTGTGTGTGTGTGTGTGTGTGTGTGTGTGTGTATACCCGTCTCGGTATTAAGCGTATACCGCAGCGGTCAGGGTCCCCGAGGAAAACGCTTCCGGCTCTCATCGACGACGACAATATCTTGCAATAACAATTTAATATAAATAATAAATAATAATATACGGCACCTATATATGTTATAGAACTATAGACAAACCAGTTATATATGTAGTAACGACACTGCAGCTGAAGGGGACCGCAGTAATAAATGCGTTTTTCTCGTCATCCGGCTTGTACTACGACGTACAATCGATATACTATTCAGCAAATATATTTAAAAATTAATCGCACACTTATTTATGGGTATTATAATATGCATTTATTATATATTTTAACTATTAATGATATAATTTTGTATCGAATATGTATATTACATTATTGGGTGTAATATTGGATATGAGAAGTGGTAATTTTTTTATTTGATTTGATTACTTAAATAAATACGTTTTTTTTTATAAAATATGGGTATACTAGCAGGTTATATGCCTAATATTTTATTCTCTCGCCTCTTAACCTCATCCGATATCATGACATTTTTATAGTACATTATTGGACATGGATTTTAGTCATGCTAACAAAATGATTGAAATGCGCATTTCTATATACCACGCACAATGTTAGCTATACTAACTGTGAGTTAATGTAAATTAAACCGCTGTCGTTGAACTCTATTGCAGCTATTATACGTAGCATACTGGACAAGTATCTATTGAAATTACATTTTAGATTCTTAGCACAGCTACAGATTTAGGTATATGTAGAAATAAGTACAACTTGAGATTGTTATTGATAGATACTCATATTTAGGTATATATTATTATAAATGATTATAATTAAATATTTATTATTGAATAATCATAAATCATAATAAAAACACAACTTCTAAATCAAGATGTATTTAGATATTCTTGTCAACGACAACATTTGGAGGCAATGGAAAAGTACGAAGTTTAAATTGAACCATATTATTACAATGTATTTTTCCGCTAACATTTCTTAAATTTAAAATAACTTATAATATGTGTTTAAAAATTATAATATTTGTATTATATTATTAACTTACTACTTAGGTTTTGTTATTGAGGACTTTTATAAAGGGATGATATTTATATCCAGAGTAGATAATAACAAAAACTGCTAATTAACTCACCGATCAAGCCTCTCCCTCCCCCCCCCAAAAAAAAAAATATATCAAATACAACCCTGGTAAAGATAATGAGGTTTAATAATCTAATCGGATAACCCGGAACCCTACCTTGTATATTATGTGACGGTCAAATAATTTATTCACCTATCCTCGACCGAGGGTCATTGTTATCAAAGTCGACTGCAATAATACATTAATTGACTCTAACTATATTATTATACTTCTAAATAATTTCATTTTGTGGGATTTTTTCTTTAAAACTACTAAATATTTTTAATATATTGAAGGAAAATACCGTGCTGTAGGTTTTTGGTATGTTTAATCATTAGTCCGTCGTATATATACTATATACAGTGTTAGGAACAGATAACAAAAAAATTATCTGGATAAAGATAAAGATAACAACACTACATTTTATCTAAGATACAGATAAAAGATAAACAAATCAAATTCATCTAACGAAAAGATAAAAAGATAATAAATATTTTTATCTAGACAAATAACAGATAATTATACAAATTAAAATTAAAATAACTAATTTAAAAATATATATATACTGTCATGTGAGTACATGCCTGTATAATATGTTTATTTTCTTCTTAATTTATAACATGTTCTGTATTACCAAACATTAACTTCAACACAACATAAGAAAGGTAATAACAAACAAATATAGCTAATTTTTACAAAAAAATTTATCTTTTAAATTTATCTAGATAAATGAAATTTTTATCTAAAATAAATACTTAGATAATTTATATTTATTTATCTAGATAAGATAAAAGATAAAAGAATAATTATTTAAATAATTTATCTAGATAAGTCCTAACACTGACTATATAGTAGTTGATAATTTGTCACATATTAATATAAAATGGTCCGGAGTAGTGCACTAAAAAATAAAAATGTTCGCTTAGCGTCTCTAAAATTATCGATACCTACTTGATGATATAATTAAAAATTTTACATTCCAAAATGATTTAAAGTTGTTATATGTTACTAGAAAGCCCTGCACTGTTAACACAATGCGAGATATTATAATATGTGATAACTATTGTATGATAATGATGAGTGTATTTTACTGGTATAGTAAATATTCAAAAACCAAATATAATATTTTAATATCACTGTATAAAATTATTTGAGAAAATTTTTTTTTTAAATTCCCAAAAAATTAGGTGCTTACTGGCGATAGACAGCAATATGGCGTCAGACACCGATACACGATCAATTTTATTATATAAATAAAATTGTCAATAAAAAATGACTATCGAAATAGTTTTGATATTTTCAATATATTGAATACAATACAGTCAGCAATAATATTATCAATAGATACCTATCGAAAATTGATCAATAATTTATGGCGTGTGGCACCCTTTAATATATATTATAGTACAAACTAATAATATATTATGGCCGTGCAAATTTTAAGTTTTTGCAGTTAAGTATAGTAGTGCTTTCTATAGTTTCTAAATATAATTACCGGAATCTTGGGGAAGTTTAACAATTAAATTTGAAAACCAACAAATCGTTTCAAGAAAACTTTTCTTTTAAAAATCGTTGCCAGAAATACTGAGCAGGCAATGTTCGCAGACAGTTTTTATTTTACACATCATTTTCGAATATAAAGTTTACTATTTAGCTCTATTTGCAGTCTGCTCTTTTAAAAGTTGCACAGATATGGGTAACTACACAAAAAGTTTTAATAACAACCGACTTTATCAGTTAGGAATTCCGCTGTAATAGCTTCTATAAATTAAATACAAAGCGTACACCGCGGCAGAGTTAAGGTTAACTGATGGGTTATTGAATAAAATAATATCGAGTATAATTTTTAGTCATATTATATAGGCTCTAGCAGTATAGCAGTATAATTAAATAAAACCCGATAAAAATGTTTAAAAAAAACCCCCATTTACACGTTATTGAAAATCAATAAAAAATATTTGTCATAACTCGGAATGTAAAAGTGTTTACAATTATTTAACCCGAGGCCCGGTCAAACTCATTCATTATATTTATATGATGGGGTCCGATAAACGTCGGAAACGTTTTTCCAAGCAAATGGTTAATGTGAATCTAGAAAAAAAAAAGTTTGTCCAAGCTTCCCTTCTCATCTGTATTATTGGTTACAGTCATCGCTCATTCCCCGGAGAATATAAACGGAGGGCTCACGTCGTATCGAGTGGAGAGAAAAATAAATTATTAACTTTAAATACCCACCTATTAATGTACAAAACGCGAATAACAGAGTTATTGTTCCGGATAATAATAGAAGAGTAAATATTTTAACGTCAATAGTTTCCGAATCCGATAAATTCTGGAAGCCAGATTTCAATAATAACATTTATACAACAACTGATCCTTATTGAAATAAAAATAAATTTTTGATTTAAGTACTTAACCTTGTCTAATGTCTATAATACCTATAAATGTCAAATAATATATAAATATAATATTTCCGGCATTTGTACCTAACTCTTTTATTCAATACCTAAGCACCTAGACGTCTGCAGTGGGTCACCTTGACTGAATTCACATAACTGATTCAAAAACTAAATGACTATTACCTACCTACATATAATGTCATTAATAATTATATTATATGTATATACCTAAAATGGTTTTTTTTTGCTTATAGAATATTTAAGCTTAATAAAAAGTAATAATTAATTAAAAATAATTAGTACCTGTATATTTAATATATAAACAAATGTTTGGCTTATGTAACGTAATAGCTGCGTTTAATATATGCAAAATGCTTTATTATTTTCGAAATAATATTCTTCATTTTTCATTTTTTTGTTCCGAATTTCACAAACACTTGATAGGTCCAAATAAAAACTTTAATCAAAACTTTGAAAGGAACATATATTTTTCAAATTTAAAATAAAATAAACATAATATTATCATATTTAATAATCAAGTTATGTAAAAAATATGTTCTAACCAATTACATAAAAAAAAATAAGGTAAGACTATAAACATAATAAGTCATATAATAACGAACTTAAATCTACTTTTGAACAGTAGTAATACATATATGACATAAATTAAATTTAAAAAAATTAAACAATTGTTTAGTAAAGAATTTTTAGTATAATTATTAAATCATTATATATATATATATATATTTATATTATCAATATTATAATCGAAAATGTTTGAAATAAAATTATGCTTATACTTTGGGACTATGATATTTTAATCAGCGTAGTAAATTGACATAATATTAAAAAAATAATATCTACATGATCTGCAATCGCATGCTAATATTATGCAGGCTTATTCAGTACAGGTTGTAGTTCCATTATTATAATTATATATGACGAATCTATAGCAGACATCACAAGTAGTCAGTAGGACGGTCAATTCCCGGAAAGTGTTTTTTTCGAGGGAATGGGAAATCATAAGAAAATTTCGGGATCGAATTAAAGTTTACGCATCGTGAGGCTAAATATAATGGTATGTTATAAAATGTTTAATTTAAATATTCAAGTAAAAAGCACTTGTACTGTACAAAAAATAACAAACAAATTGATGAGCCTTAAAATTGGTACAATAAATTATTTATGTAAATAATTGTAATATAACATATATTCAGTATTTTTAAATTTACATTTCTTTAAAATAATTAACACATAATATATATTTTATAACACACGTGATAACCAGATACAAATGAAATCTGGTTGTCATACAAATAAATATGGACATTTGTTTTTTGGTATAGAAATACTAAGCTAGGTTACCTACTATATAAGCACCTATAATGGCTAATAGTTTTCTGAAATAAATTAAATCAACTATACGTAGTTGCTAACTTCGATAGTAATAGTACTATACTATATGAAAACCCGTGACAAAAACCATCAGCTTAAGAAAATTAAAATAAAAATAAATTGAATATAGGTACTATCTTTTTTTTCACTTTAAATTTGGTTTTGATATAAACTAAACCATATTATATTATGCCGTCGAATATCACAATATAATATAGGTATTTTATGTTAATTTTAAGTATAGTAGCCGTTATGACGTTAGGCACCTATATTCAAATGTTAGTTGGATATTTCAAGATGGCATGCAATGCAATAATTATGTCAGATAAAAACAACATTTATTTAACTATTTTTTTTTTCAGAATATTAGCATAAAACTAATTAAAATGTATCATTTACTATTTTATTTTAGAACAAAATATATGATTCATATAACGCGATATCCACCAATACGTTATATAGTGGTATTTCTACACGAAAACACATTTTGGTATTAATGTAGTCTGTATACTAGAGAACTGTAATCAAATATAAATTATACAAATATATATAGGTAATATTGTGTACAAGGTGATCCACTCGTCTCTATATAGACTCATTTTTTTAACTTATAACTTTTCCGGTAGTGTTTTTTTTTACATAATTTTATGTGATAAGTAATAACATAGCAAAATGACATTTTTGAAAATGAAATTATAAAAATCAACTTTTATCGTTATTTTTTTTTAAATTTTTTAGTTTTTTTAATGACAATAGATTTAATTCCATATCCCTAAGTAGAATATGTTGGATTACCTATTTGTATACATAAAAACTGAATTATAAGTATTTAAAGTTTAGATGAGCTGAGAAGAATTTTACATGAATACCCAAAAAGATATATGTACCTATTAACAAATTGTAAAAGTATTAATAAAAATGAGTAAACTATTTAATTTTTTTTTAATTATTTTTATTTTGGTATTTTTAGAGCTAAAATTAAGCCCTGCTTATAAATACCTAATAAACTTATCGTTAAGAAATAAAATCAATTGTTATATATCAAAATACTACAAAAAAATTTCATCTGTGGAATATGAAATTAAAAATATACCTAATATAATATATTATCATTTCAAAAGTAATAAAACTTTAAAAATTATAACGATAAAAAATTGTAAATAATATAATTTTATTTTCAAAAATGTTGTATTGCAATGACATCAAATTATGTAAAAATTGTATTTAAAAAAAAAATGAAAATTTCTAAATAATAAGTGTAGACACTAATGGATCACCTTGTATAGTTGCATACGATGTTGCTCATGAAATGAACACCCTTCGACTCCTCCGAATGACTGAATAGTAATCCGCAGTAGCTAATTTAATACCATCAATGACGATCATCAATCACACTACCACGTTGATCTAGAGTTGATGGTAAAGTAGACGATTTTAAGTTTCTAGCCTATATACAATTTAATGACCAGCTATTCTAAATGGCCAAGAAAATACTTCTTTAACAGCAGTTTTAGATTTATATGTTGAATATACTATTCCATAAAATATGTTTAATGCCTTCTAATCTATCACAATGTATTTACAAAAAGACGAATGTAATAGAATATTAGAATGATATTAGTTGTATTTCATAACAGTAAAAAGTACTTTTAATATTTCATTTAAAAGAAATAATAAATACAGACAAATACAAAAATAATAATAATAATTAATAACTAAACAAATCATTTTTTTTTGTCATTTATAAGTTTATAACATAACGTTAAGATAATGTTTGCAATCCCTAGTACATGGTAATAAGCTATGATAATTTGAAAATTATAGTAATTTATATTCATATGTTGTTAAAAAAATAATGAATAAGAATAATTATTCTTATTCGTAATTTTTTAAGAATAATTATTCTTATTCGTATCGTTAGTACATAAAGTTTAATAACCCAGAAATAACTCGTACAAATTTTGATTAAGATCCATCAACATTTTCAACAAAAAAAGAACAAATTGAAGTTCGTCCGTGTTATTGGAGATTCCGTTTGCGTTCCATAGAAGAATGGTTAAGGCAGATAACTTAGTTTCGGCCATTGTTTGAGAATGGGGTGGGGATTCTTTTTTGTAAACTGTGAATATGGTTGGGGGGGGTTGTGATAAGAGAGTGAATTTTAAGATGGTGTTTTTTGAGGTTCTTGTAAGTAAGGAGCTGCTTGCTTGAAAGTTTGAGGTATTTTCACGCCAAGGGTTTGATGATAAGAGTTTTCCGGTTTTTCTGAGGTCTTTGTGCACAGATCAAACTTTGTAGTGGGTGGGATGGGGGCCTCCGCATAAGGCATATTTGGTGGGTTGGTTTCGATCTTTTTGGCATTGGGACAAGACGCGGGAATCACCGCAGTGAACACATCTGTGTTGGTGGTTGCAGTAAGTGAGCGTTATGACTATATGATTGACAGTAAAGGCATTGAGGGAAAGGGTGTCTTTTCTGGAATGAGGGGCTTCAATTTTTATTTTTGAATAGCATAAGATATTGAAGATATCTGAGTTATTATTATCCGGTTCTAAGTCGATAAAGAACATAGGGAGTGATGGTGATACTTAGATTGTCCATGGCGTACATTCATAATATTTCTTGGTTGAATAGTCCTGTCGTCCACGCCACGAACCGATACTGTGTATTATTAATAGTAAAATTAATTACTATTATAGCAATAAATAATAATATCATAAAATGTACTTAGTAATATAGGCTGACAGACTGCGTCTTCGCTCCGAACCGTTTTTCGTATACAATGATTTTCTATCATTGAATTTAAATTCAACACATCCATTACCAGAGTGACCCACTCGACCCCAACTGTACAGCAGAGTGGTACCCCTTGCCATTCTTTTTTTTATTGAGAATAAAGGTTTTGACATCTATAGGGCATTAGCCTACATTTACATCAACATTAATTACATATTAAAATATATACTTAACTAAATTATGGCAACATTACAATGTCCAATATTGGTGTATATTTGTTGTTACATTTATTTACAGGCAGGTTTTAAATGTTGGTGATTTGTATCAAGATGATAGTTTTGAAAAAGCCGTGAATTGAGTGTGTGTTTTTTGATTGTTGAAGGGTGTTTTAGCATGCTTCTTGCAGTGACGATTTTTGGGGAATGTTTAGGACTATGTGCTTTATTGCAAGAGGGTTCGTCACATTGACTGTAGAAGGATTGTTCATCGTGTTTTAGTATGTAATATAATATGTTTTTATATTGTGTCACTGTCAAAGACGTAAATTGAGAAATTAACGTTAGTAACATATACGGACTAGCCAATAACGGTATTTCCGATCAAATTATACTGTATATGCGACATTGACTAGGAAAAAAACGTTGATGCAAATTAATTTCAGGCAATGATGAATAGCGATGTCTCCTAAGCAATGACGATAATTCTGGTCTTTTTCATCCATAATTAATAAAAATGTTTATTGGATTTTCTTGTTGAATTAGAAACGGGTCTGCGTTGAAAAATCGATTTATCTAACCAGTAGATACTATAACAATAATATACTTTCGTGCAATATAATAATATTCATGTCGACGATCGTACAGCGTAGTGAGTATATTAAGACGTAAAAGATAGATACATCAGATCATCTATATTCTATATAATATTGTAGTACCTAAACCTAGGTATACAATGTAAATCACGATAACGGACAACTTATTTGTCATAATAATTGTAGACACACTCGCACATTGCATATTTGCATAACATGTATATCACGAACTAAGATGTACTTAGCATATCTTAGTTAATGAAGTATACGTATAGGTATTATTATATATCTATTATTATTTATTATGGTCTACTGATTTTTCTGTGCACTACTGCACTGTGCAGCGTCAATTTAGATTTCAAACCCAATTTAAATACTCTGTTACACAAAAGTTGTCAACATTATCTACCAGTAGTAGACATTAAAGTAAGTTCCTACTTCCTAGTCATAGTTGTAAATGTACATTAGGTAACAAAATATTTGATTCTTACAACATTTTCTATTTTGTATGTTAGGCAATGACGATATCGTCTACCAATGTGAGACATAAATGATTTTGGCTAGGCATTTAATATATTGCCTACCCTAAGATTCTTGCTCGTGTGGTAATTATGTATAAACAGATATATGTTAATTAGATTATGTCATTTATTTATGTTCTTAATAATTCTTTTAGATGGTTTGTGATTGGTAATTCTTCCCAGAACGATTGCAACGTCTTGTCCCTTGTGAATATTTATTTTTTTATAGTAATTTAATACGGAAGTGTACTTAGTGTGATTGTGAAAGTGGGAGAAACGATGTCTCGTTTGTTAAAAAGCTGATTTTTTTCAATATTATTTAGAAGTTTTACTAAGAATGACGTATGATTAGCAAAAAAACTAAGAAAACGTGTATATACCTACTATTACCAATAAACACGTAGTAATAAAATCCAATCCAATGATAATAAATCTCAAGAAACTCTTTAAAAACACCTTAATAATAAAAAAGACCATAAACATAGAGTGCTATACGAAAGATAAAAAAAAATTGTTACCTAATAAACTTAATCGAATTGAGATTTTGTTACGCTTTGTTATTGTACTGACTATTAAAATATATTGCACCTATATGTTTTACTATTTTCATTTTATCAGATTGATGAGGATTTCTGTTTCAGTTGTGTTCTTTTGAGAATTTGAATTACAGAATAATTGTATACGATTGTCGATTGACTCAAATGTTCAATAATATCTCATTAGAAAACATAGGTAGACACTAGAAATGCTACTTAATATTTTTCCTCTACAAGTAAAACCGATGAATCATATATATGTTTTTATAATGTCGAATATCAATAATACTTCTACTTTAATATATAAATAATGATTAATGAGTAATAAAATGTTAATAAGTAACCATGGTAACAAAAATCTTATGAAAATTGGCTTCGAAAAACAAAAATTTCCAAAATATATAAATATTGATATAATAGGTAACATTGAACATTAATTATATAACATAATAAATCAATTAAAAATAATTAAGTGTATACAATTGGTTGTTGTTTTAGATTCTGATCGGAGCGATTGATGTTGGTAATAATTGGTTATATTCAATGATGTGTTTGTTTTTTCTGTCTGCGACATTTTTGTTGGCAGAAATGCAGTTAAAGAAAAAATGCTTTAATATCCAACACCAGTGTTGATTCCAGATAATTATTTTTTTTATCTAGATAAAGATAAAGATAATAGACCAAAATCTATTTAGACATGCCATGGTGCACCGATTCGACGGAAACAGGAGGTCGTCGTGTTTATATAATATTTATATAGTATTTAAACGTATAATGTCTGATGATTATTTAGCAACATTGAAGTAATTTCTTGATTATTATTTGCGGAACACTGGAAGGGGAGTGGAGACCGGTTTTGTGCACTATGTCTTTATATTGCTGCACTTACGACAAAATAATGTCAGAGGAGTTAATAATACCTGACTGAGTAGTACTCACAGTGAATATCGATTTAAACACAAATTTGTATGATATAAGATATTGATATTTTGGAAAAGCTGTGTGCGTATAATACCTATTGCAAACCTCAAAATACAATAATATTATGCATTGATAACATTTTACAATGCATTTTATTATTATCGAGTGTACTATTTAATGCTTTATCGCCAGGGCTTGCAAAAATTATAATAACGTTATGTATAACAAAAAACGATTTATATTTGGAAACGTAATTAAAAACGGAAAACGGTAGACAAATATTATAATGAAATACCTACCACAAATTACAAAAAACAAAACATAACAATTAACAAAATACTCTCAAAATATATAATATAATACCAAAACATAAAAGAGCCCGGAAACCTGACGACGGCGCTGGCTTCCTGTTTATTAAGTTTTGACTCTTCACAGCTTTCTGACTTAATAATACACATTTAACATAATGTAAATTACATGAACTATTTACCTACAGTGCATTATACTAATAATAATTACCATAGAGTTTGGGTTTACTACACCAATCTACTGCAATGACATCAAGGCCGTTTTGCGTATATTGTTTGGGTCGTCAGCAAAATTGTATTTTGAAGCCCGTTTGCTTCGTCGAGTAGCTTAATTTCATTACGTTTATATTAAATCGCCTAGTTATAATAGTTGTACAGAAGGTTTGCCTCCAAAAACTGAAACAAATTCGAACATTAAAACTATAATATAATAATATTATAGTTCAAGTTAAAGACTGCAGTGATCCGCCGAGACGCGTATTATATATTGATCACGCCGTATAACGTTTTCGAGTTGTCCATCTCATAGGACACGAGAGAAGTGAAAGTTATTTTGTGCGATCGTCGGCGCACGACGAGAGAACCGCTGGAAAAACTGGTGTCGAAAAAGGATCGAAACTTGATAAGAGTCGTGTACCCAACACATTCTGGGGAAAGGGGTCAATCCGCGACTATGGTTCGGCACGTGCGAATCGATACAGAACAGTGAAACCGACATTTGGAAAAATCATTCGAGAATTTCGCAAACCGTTCGAGTTGAACAAAATGTTACAATAATAACTATATGTGCCAATAATCGATATTACACGCGTGTTGTACGGTACAAAGAAGTTTTTTTCTCATTCCAAAAATAAGTACTAACGATATTATATTATATTATATGATGTTAAATAAACATTTATAAGTACCTAATCAAAATGTAGTTAAATGACATTCAAAATACGATTTTCAATTCGACCTATCGATGTTATAAAACAGCTTTGTATAATCTATATATACCTATTGCTAAATAAAAAAAATATGCGAACTAATTGGTCCAGTTTTACAAGTAAATAAACATTTATCAATTAATTCAATACTTAATTAGACAATCGGTTTACAATATTTACATACGCAATGAAATGATGAAACAGCGTTTTTTTTCTAAATTTAATTGATTAAATATTATTCGTGTAATATTTCTTACTACTTTAAAAGTTTAAAGTTGTTAATTTTCTTATAATCATAAAGTCGCTATAACAGGAAAAATATATTTGCAAGCATAAGTAACTACAAATGAAAAAAAAACTCACTCTGTTGTTTAACACTTTTATATATAAAATAAAATAAATAAAATATAGGTATATGGTGTACCACGCGACATTGATTAAGTAACTGTAATTAATGGATTAAATTTGAATTCTATGATTAATCATTACAAATACGATTAAAAACGATTCTGAGCGAAAATTGTCTGTCGGTCTATATTTTTATTGCATTTGAAATAATATGTATAAAATAAATTGTACCATACATGTTTGATATTTTTAAACGGCTGTAAGATCAACTTATTAGGAACCTTGTATTTATTTTGCAACCTTATTGACTGGAAAAACATCAACATAAAAACAACGAAAATCGATTGAGAATAAATCGTTATTTTACGCATGAATATCAATTTCATCAAAATTTTGAGTTTTAACATCAATCACTCCCATAAAAATATATCAACATAATATTATGTAGACTTTGTTTATTAACTACATTACATGAATATTATTTATTTATAAGTTATTAATGATGAATGAGTATTATATACATTTAATTAATGTAGTGAACAAAAACAATTTTATTTATTTATTGATTACAGTTGTGACAAGGTCAAGAGACTGACTTGATTTCTCGTTCAATATAGTTAACCGCCTAAGTTCTTACATTTCATAACTAAAAACCGCCTGACATAAGTTATGGAAAGTGTAATAGATACTTTATTTTGCATTTTACAAAATATATATCAAATATTATCAATATATAATTAGTATTAGAAGCAGTATAGTTACAAGCATTAACATATGATGTAAATATTGTGTTTAGTGTTAACAATGTTTACATTATTAACGCAATAACGCTGAACGCACACAACTGTTTGGTGTATAATTCAGTAATTAATCACATTATTCGACAAATCTTATAAGCCTAAAATAGGTACCTATAACAGGTAAAAAGTGGAATATAGATAATAATTATGAACGACAATCTAAAACTATGTGCAATAATATGTCAATAGTATTCAAAAGTGCTAAACGCATTAACGATTTTGAAATAAAAATGTAACCTAGGGAGGTATACTGATAGATAATTTAAATTTTAAATTGTTTAAAAGATTGTTCTTGAGAAACTTTAGAAATGTTCTTTATTTGACATGTACAATATAGACTATTCAGTATAGGTACAGTGGTACACACCACACACAAAAATTGCAAAATACGTAATGTGGCACACAAAGGTTTATAAATTTGAGCGTCAAATGCCACTACACAACACAACATCCACCATTACACATCACCTAACCTGACCACTTAAAAAAAATATCCTTGCAGGACACATCGAAGGTGAATATAATTAAGTAAGTAATAGCTATACTTACGTCTGTATAAAAATAAAAACGAAATTAATTTTTATTACTGCAGTAAAAATGTACTCGTACCTGCTCTACCCGTTTCTGGATCAATACGACCTATACAAGATCGAACTGCAAACCTGCGACTTTTGCTATTAACCTGTATTACGCTCAACTGATATGTTTGTTTTACGATCACCTCAAATTATTATACGTAAAAATCTAATGTAATAAAATATTAGAATATTATGAAATTATTATAATAACAATCAACAGGTTTTTTCAATTTTTTATGGATACACACCGAAAATCAATAAAATAGGTATATTCCTAGTAAATATTTTAGTCACCCACATAGTTTACAATCTCCAACGAAATCGAAAAATAAACATATAGGTAACAATGTTATATAAATATATAATACAAGGGGATCCATTCGTGTGTTTACATAATTCATTATTTTGAAAAGTTTTTTTTTGAATATTATTTTTACATAATTCGATTTGATATTGCAAAACAATTTTTTTTTAAATTCGTTGTCGTTATTGTTTTTTTGAGTTTTAACTAATGTAAGTTTTTTTTGAATGACAGCGTACATTTTTAATACAGTACACCTACTGTTTTAGCTATATATATATGTACAGCTGTTGTATGTCTACGTTATACTATGTCTCGCGTAGTCGCGTCTACTAATATCGTTTTAAGTCTGTGTCAATATTTAAGCCCACGCTCCGAACACCCGAAACCCCGGTCTGCAGACGGGGGAGTACGGCGGCGTGTATTATGATAATAATATTATTATGTGGCCATAAATCTAGCGGAAACGCGCCGATAAGCATCTGTCGTCGTAACAAGACCTGAATGCACCAAGGTGATCTTCCGCTAGAGAATAAAGAGGTTAATATTCAACTTAACTGCGGCACACATAATATAGCCATAGCAGTGTATATATACTCGACGTTCTTGAGACTCGAGCACGGCCCCTCGTGTCAATTAATTTGCACCGTGAACGCGTGTGTCAGACAGTGGTCGTCGTATCGCAGTCATCGAAACACCGTCGTCAGCATATCGTCAAGCGGCTGCACGGAAACAACCGATTGCAACGATATAAAAAACCCATAGCGACCGATTGGACAGAACAACAAGCGATCGAAATGGAAACAGCACAAAGGCCCGAGGGTAACAGATCCTCCCCGGCAGACGGTAAGCATCGTGTATTATAATAATAATATCGACCGTATTGACTATTAAATTCTGTCTAAACAAACCTTAAACTAATCGCGTAACATCCGCTCCAATAAATAATGTCCATCGCTAATGATGAACAAATCGATTTTTTTGATTTTAGTTCCGTTGATTCTTTCAATATTTATTTTCAATTTTTAGACTTATAATTTGTTACACTTTGAGTTATTTTTAATTTCTCAATGTACCTGTGTATTTAATTTTTTTTCTCCTTTTTACACTTTATTGTATTTTATATTTTATGTACTATTATTGATCTTCTGTAATTGGGTTCTTACCCGTAAATAAATAAATAAATAAAATAAAATAAATAATAAACCACAATTTATAATATTATCTCTGTACGATAACCAATGTCTGTTTGTCTTAATTGTTAATATCGTAATAATTTTAAAAGGCAACATCAATCCCACATATTATTATCATTACAACAAATGTAGTTCATGGACTCATAATATACATCTGATTTTCATAAGGAAATTTAATATGACGTGATTTACTTTACCACTCGTTATTTAACCTTCGTTTCGAGAAACCGGGAAAATCCAATATTTTACATCACTATAGACACGAATGACAGAATAATTAATAAATAGGTTTTTTGTTTTGTTTAAACAATAAAATTGTTATATATACTTCCTTCCTTTAAGCATAAAGCTTAAGGTGAAAGTAGAGAGTTACATATGTATTGCAAAAATTAATAT
Source organism: Neotoxoptera formosana (assembly GCA_022818045.1). Classification (NCBI taxonomy): domain Eukaryota; kingdom Metazoa; phylum Arthropoda; class Insecta; order Hemiptera; family Aphididae; genus Neotoxoptera; species Neotoxoptera formosana. The sequence goes on from CM040630.1 coordinate 72,171,125, forward strand.
TACATTAAACATAATAGTGTAAAGAGCAAAAAAAAAATGAAAAGAAAACATACAACAATTATTAAAAAATACGACGTTAATTGAATTTTTAGTTATAATTGTAACATGTGATTTAACCTTAAATTGTTATGGTTAGAAATGAAATTCTTGTAGACATTTTTTGGGGGGATTAATTGTATGATTGGTTCTTGCGGTATTTGTTTAAAGTAACATACAATATTTATGTAAGAAAGCCTATTAAAGATAAAAATTGATTTAAATATTACAAGATGTAATATCACTAACCAAAATGTTATAGACAAGTCTATCTAATGTTGATGAAATGTAATATTGTATAATGAATTCATATTGTGTACTTATTGAATCAAATAAATATATAATAAAGTAGGTATGTAGGTTTAACGTTAACGTATAAAAATATACTATAAACTTATTTTTAAAATATCAAACTGCTTACGAATTTTAATATTTTAATAAAATTAATTATATTATAATAATTAAGCTATTATAGTTGTGCATTGTACCTACATCGAGTAAATTCGGTAACAAATAACAATTTACTTAATTAATTCAAACAGATATACCTCTATCTATATTATGAAATGTAAAAAACGTGTAGTTGTATCCCGTCACCGTACCTAAGTCATAATAATTTAGTTCAATGTACAAATACTTTACTAAATTAAAAGCATTTGCAGATTATAAAACGAACTTAATTGAAAACTACATAATTACGCACAACGCACACACTATAGGTATGTTAAAATAGGTATATTGAAAGTTGTTGAATGTTGAACCAGTTTATGATCTTTGGTTGTCTTGTTTACCCTGGGAATACAAACTAGAAATATAGTTTGCCTATTCAAACAAAAATAATAACTACTTCTCTATAATACGTCATCAATCAAATTATAACACAGATAACAATATTAGTAAACACAATTCTATACCACATTACCACCTACTTCTAAAAATATTGTAAATAGTATTTCATATAGAATATATAGATAATGACAACATTTTAATAATTCTCTATATAAATAAAAATACTTGAATATAACGCTGTATCATACGATTGATTATATCTTTTCCTTATATATAGAACTTTTTTACTTTTAGAAATGGCACTAAGTCGTAAAAATATAAAATATCTAAGACTATTATTTTCTAAATTGCCAAAAAAAGACTGAAATTGATTTTATTAAAATATTATGTTCTAAAGTGTACATTTTTTTTGATTTGTGGTATATTTTTTTAAACTTAAAAAAAGTTCTGAAAAAGTGAAAAAAATATGTTAAAGTTTCAGACTAGTTGACATTTTCTGCATCTAAAAAGTTACTATAGGTAAGTACATGTATAGTACCAGAAAGTTTTGCATCACTGAATCACTCAGAATCTAAACATTAGTAATAAAAGTCGTTTAACAAGTAATTACTTATCGAACAATAAAAAGTTTTAATGAACACAGATGTATATTATGTTTTACCAACTGCAGTAAATATGATTAAATTTTTATTATAGAAATATAATATAGACATTTATTTTTCTTTAAGAAAATGAATATATTTTATACATAATATGTTTTGTACTTGGCATAGAAAATAAATTCGTCATAATATTATAAGAATAAATAGTTACTTCAGTATAGGTACCTATGTAGTACCTTTAGTTTTAATTTTAATAATCACAAAATGAAATTACTGTAAATAATATGTATGACATTGTTATTGATTTTAGTGTTTTACCTTTTACGAATCTTTTAATAATTTATGATGTCTTTCGTCGTACTAATTTATATTAACATAAAAGTAAATAAAAATATTTCCTATAGTAATTGTTTTAAATGGTTTTTTTTTTAAATTGCTGTTTTAAGTTAGCCCAATCATAAATTAGAGAGGTAAGTGTACCTATAAATATACAATAGGAGTGCGTGACGTTCGTGCGCTACTGTATGGAGTATTGAAAACATATATACCTATAGATAAGTTATAAATATATAAACATTATACAAGTCATTAAGTTTAAGCAATTCGATGGAGGAAAAGTAAATTTAGTTTTCATTTATTTTTAAAATGTTAGGTAGGTACGTATTATGTGGTGTTTTTCTTTTTTGTTGCAAAAGGTCGGACCCCGGAGGATTGAGTCCAATGCCGTTAGATAGATCGCCAATCGTATAAGGAGGAAGTATATATACACGTTTAAGACCATCAGTACGTCCCCCTCGAGGCCTATCCCGAGAGACTTTAACTTTTAATTTTCAAACAGTAACCTGCAGCAGCCCCGGCCCTGGACTGCGGCTATATATGATATGATGATGGTAGTATAACCAGTAAACGTTCAAAATACACTATTCTAATTTTTCTTTTCACAATATCGTCGAAACGAATAAAAAACGATTCCCGCGGGGTTATCGAGAAACATATATTCATAATATATTATTGTTTGGCACGGATGCCCTCGCATATACCCGATGACGTTCTACGAATTCTAACGGGGAGACGGACGACGTATTTTATCCCCTGTCGTATTGCCGTACACAAACCCTCTATTCAGATTTTCTGCATGTATAAAACTCCTAAAACTTTTCCCCCGGCTCAACCCCATGTTAAATGTGTCATTTCCGATACATGTAAAGCGTATAAATACACACACACACATATAACACGATATGATGGTTTGATGCTGCAGTGTACGCATCACCTCCATACCACGTCCCTCGCTTTGCAATACTGATGTATATGTTTATCCAATCACGTTTTAGAACCGATAACTATAATATATAGATCACTTTATATCAGATATATATTATTGTCTTCTCCGAAGATCTCACAAAATACATTTTAAATGTACACTACTGCATTTTACAGCAATATTATAGCTCTGTAACGGGGTTTGGGAACCTGTTATGTAATTCAGTGAGGGTTTTCAGAGCCCTTTGAATTATAACATAACCATAGCTCGGGATATTTTGGGAAAGGTAGATCAAAATATAATATTTTTCAGTTAATACATTTTTATATTACACAGTTCTCAATTGAATATTATATATTCAATTATTGACGAAAGACTTTCGAATATTATATGGTCATCCGGAGTTCGTTAGCTGACGGGTTGTCGTTGTCCCAGAACTACCGAACTCGACATTTCATATGTCTTATATTATTATATGTTTACAGTAAAATATGTATATGTGTACCTATATGGCTATTATAATATGTCTAATAGGTAGGCCTTATTCCTTATTTCCTACAGTTATGTAATATACTTAAACTATTAATACTTTGTAACATAGTGTCACACACCCGTAATAATTATGTTTAATGACATTTTACCTACATGGCTCGTGTTATTACTCATTACCTACCTACTAATTGATCTGTATAGTATGTTAATAATACATAAAACACATTATTGGTTAATTATATATAGGTGCAATGTCTTCACTTATTATTAAAATGATTTATAATTTAATATACCTATAAAAAACAGATATTTTTGGTTTACAATTATTGACGAATTTAATACCTATTTGCCGGTTTATGATTATTGACCAATAATCAATAAAGTATATTTTTCATTTTTAAATTTAACTAAAAATATCTTATACGTAGATTGAAAAAAAAAATTCCCTTCACTAATAAAAGCATTTAAACAGAATATAGTTAGATTGGTCTGTTTAAATGCACTTAATTTAAAACATTTTTAAAAATATTTTTTAATGATTGGTAGTACAATCAAACATAAGTACAAAACAACTAGCTGTACCTATTAAATGGAAATAACCAAATCGTTTAAAATGTTATGTTATATAAAACCGTCTAAGACTTAATAAGGATCAACAAGGTCAAAAGTCAAAACCAACAAACACGATTCAGTCTTATAAAGTTATAACATTTAATAAATACAAACGATTTTAAACGTTGTTGTTTTTTTTTCAGGAGAACAGACGTCTTCAAATATTGTATTGGAATACTTACCAATGGTCACGAAAGTTGTAGTAGGAATTCTTCATTCAATATACTCATTCGTCAACCTAGCATTTCTCTGCATATATCCAGTAGAAAAATCTTTAAAAGATAAAGTCGTTGTAGTAAGTATAATATGAAATTAAAATCTTAATAATATTCTTTATTAGCTAAGTAGTTTATGACTTATAAATTATAATACATTAATCTAATGTTCACTAGGGACTCGTACAAGTCGTACCTATAATTGTATTTTGTACATATAATTATATGTGTTTTATACAAGTATAGGTACTTTTAAAATTTATATTAGAATATGGATGATGAAATAATACACTAATTGAAAATTGAGTTTTGTTTTACTAATTAAAATTACAACGTAGACAGTGAATAATAAGTGCCGGCCCGATGGTTTTCGGGGCCCGGTGCAGAATTTCGCGGGCCCCATATGGCCAATGGCTTATAATTACTGGCCTGTGGGGCCCCGCACAAGCCCGTCATGCGCGGGGCCCGGTGCGGTCGCACCGCTTGCCCCCCCCCTAGGGCCGGCACTGAGTGATTATTGTACTCTATAATTATTATACTCTAATAAGTTATTTTATACATATAAAAATATACTTACCTATACTTTTTATAACATTTAGGAGGTTGACTATAGTCTTATATAATTATAATCACTATTTTACGTAAATAATATAATATATGCTATGTCTATAAATATGATATATGTCATTTAATTTTTTTTGTTTTTGTAAATTTATCATTTCTGTAATTGTACATAGGTACATTCTATAATACAAAACGGAAGTGAAATACTCGTTATCAATATTCTTCGATGAATATTAAATATTATATTGTACCGCGATTATTAACATGTAATAGTATACCCATCAAAATGTTGGTGGGAACCGTATAGATAACTTTGTCGATGTAAGAACCATGAACTAAGCTATATATATATATATATATATATAGAACATAATATTATTGCCTTTGAAATTGACTGTACCTACCTAGACTTTTAATAGTGATTTTGATAATTTCGCTATCGAATGTATTGAAAAACGTATTGAACGTGCCCCGCCAGGTGACGGGCGCCGGCAGAGGACTCGGTCGGGAGATGAGCTACGAGCTGGCCAAGGAGGGCGCCAAAGTGGTGTGCGTGGACATAAACGCGGAGGGCGTCAAGGAGACGGCGGACGTGATCAACGGCGGCCGGACGGGCGCGGACGCGACAGCCGACTTTTACACGACCAACGTGGCCGAACCGGACCAGGTGAACGAGCTGGCCAAGGCGGTGGAAGAGAAATGGGGCAAGGTGGACGTGCTGATCAACAACGCGGGAATCGTGGCCAGCGCGCCGTTGATGGACACCACCGACGAGCAGATCAAGCGCATGATCGACGTCAATCTGGTTTCGCACTTTTGGGTGAGTGTCGCACAACGATATATAATTGCGGGCGGGTCATATTATATAATAGTGATCAACACCGCGGCACCCACCATATGGAAAATAATCGAATTTAATCCCCCTCTCCGACCCCGCGACAACATACGTTTCGAAACCAACGATTCGAATTCGATTTTATTTTTCGTCATAAATTGTTTTGATATCATGCGATGACGTGTCCATTATCCTCGCACTCAAATAGCGGTTGCAGTATGCAATTTTCTAGTTTGCTTAGTCTCATTTATATATGTATAATATATACGTCGTGGAGTATTAAAAAGTATCTTCCGTGGGTGGAGGTGGAGATTGATATTTACCAAGGATACGGCATGAGTTACCGCGAAATCAAAACCTAATAACGAAACATATTTCAACAATAATCGTAGTTATACTGTATACATTAGCTGTCAACGGACACCTATTACACGCCGCATAGTTGGATTTTAAATTCAATAATGTTATACCTACGCTAATTGGGCCTCATGTTAAAAACTATGAAAATAAACAGTAGGTATGACAAATTAAGACTGTCTACAACTTGTCATCTGGTTATACCAAAATAATAGTATGGTTAAAATTGTTTTTTTCTGTTTTGTGTTTTTTTTTCTTAAATTAAATTATTCAATGTTTAGTGTAATTTTCGTGATTCAAAACCGTCGGTCTTCTGGTTGAATACATAATTTGTTTGTATAATAAGATGTTAATATAGTTAGATTGAAATTTATAAGAAACAGATTTAACTGTAAATTCGTAGGTAGCAATTAATTTTTTAATTAGAAATTTGAACGCATAATTTTATACGCCCGGACCCCATTTGAACACAATTTAGAATTGCGTAATTACCTATTTGCAGATCTAACTCAGCCGTATTACAACATATTATATCTTTCCAATGATAATTTATTGTTTCGTTTAAAAAAAAGAGACGTACGACGACACGGCGTATTCACATAACGTATCGGTAGAGTGTGTAAAATTAAATGAAAAATTAAAATCCACAATTAATTACGTTGAAAACGCAGCAATTACATTAAATGCAATATTGTTGTGGACTCGTTGTCGAAAACGTATAGTTGATATTATGGTAGGTACCTCTACATTGGTAATTATATTTGTCATTAGTGCGCAAAGACAATTTTATTATTATTTAACTATTATTATTGCCGAGTAGCACGAAACTGTTAAATTAAATCGTTTTAACGCGAGCCGTTTCACAAATGGCAGAATGAATATATATGTATAATGTGAGTGTGTGTGTGTGTGTGTGTGTGCGTAATACGTCAGTCCGTGCAGTTATAGGCTCGTACAACTATAATAGTTTCATGGGCCATTACTTATATTAGGGTACCTACGTGATATCATGTGCGATGAGCCACGAGGTTCAAAGGCTCATTATTCTATATTGCCCACAATCGTGATGACCCTGATCATTTTTTGACGGTACTTTTAAAAGCTGCAAACGACGTTGGAGTACGTATCTACATAGGTATACCTACATTTTTTTCTTTGTAACACAATCGGATATTTGACTAAATATACCTATTGTAATAGAATATAGTCATCGACAATTAAAAGAAAAGTCCATCGTGTAAAATGACAAAAAGTACAATACAATATTTTTGTCTGCGTATATATTTTCAACATCGTGCAGTTGTCACATTATTAAAATCGTATTCTACAAAATCAATACGAACTCTACAGAGTATATTATTGTATACGATAACGTGTCGAATCGTCCACGGCCCGTTTAAACAAGCTCTATACTACATCATAATTATTATGATCCATCTTTAGTTATTGCAGTGCAACAACAATAAGGCACACACTATATAAAGTGCATTTGTAATCATTGTAAGTGGTAATATATATAATACGCTCGCACTTAGTTTCTATAATAATGCGATGACTGGCACTTATTTTAAATTTAAAACCTACCGCAGTATAATGTACTATATCTGCTGTGATAATATTATAATTATTATTGGCGACGTTTAATGCCCATATTCGATGAGATTTCAGTTTCGAGTTGATTATTTAAACATTTAAATTAAAAAAAAAAAAAACTTAAAAATTTAAAAAACATTAAATTGATGACAGATAATATTATAGGTAGGTAGGCTATATATAGTATCATCGCCCGTGTGTATACCACGCGCCAACTATAGCTATAATATATTTTACAAACTCGTATTGTTGGCCTCTAAACGACGAGGCAAGCCATTAAAAGAGTCACGGCCATTATCGGTGCACACATTCAATAAAATATTTTTTACGCAAAAGTCAAACGCGCCTACAGCACACTGCACACAAAGTGTATAACACAATTATCTGCTAATAGATACAATAATAATAACGACGGCGCAGTGAATAGGTGAAACCTGCTCCGTTAACGGACACGTCGACTCGACGGCGGACATATTTTAATTCCCTATATGGTGTCCGCTGTAGAGAGGTTTCACTGTAGTAATGTAATATAATATTATGTATTATGTAGCCGGAAAGTGTTTAATCCTAACGGGCTCGTATAAAGTTTAACTGCACGCCTGAGGAGGAGAGTACCGCCAATGTATATGGGTACACGCACAACGGGTGGTACCGCCACACAGGAAGTATAATCTATATTTATACACGGCAGGTATATACCCTCGCAGCAACCTTTGCTTGTATATGTATTTATATTTATTTATAATATATACAGGATGTAACGCGAACGAATGGAAAAGCGTGTATAGGAAAGAAAATCGACGTGTATACTTAAAAAAAAAAATGACATCATATTATCTCGGAACATTACGTGGAACGCGATAAATATACATGGGGCGTTCCATTAAATTTACATTTCGAATGTAACACGTGACGTCCAAAACATAATAATAATATGTAAAACTCCCGCAACTGCAGTAAAAACGTACCCACAGGAATATGATAAAAGCTCGCGAAACGGAAACGCTTACGAGCTCATTGCCGCAGAAACAAAACCACTATATATTATATATACAATATACAGGTATCATCCGGGTGTATTTAAATCCCAATGGTCGCATTCGAAACACACTCGGAAAATAAGTCTCGACATTGCTCATAAAAGTATACGGTTTCCCGTAATTTTGAATATGGGATCATAAAATAAAACCACGCGTCTCCGGTGCGATAACTTTCGGACACGACTTTCGGAACGAAATGTTATATACTTATATATTATACAGTAGCGACTAGCCTATTATATATCCTATTATATTAAAACGCGCGTTTACAACCGTCGTTAAAATACCTATTATATTGGTAATATATGAGTGCAAAGCGATTCGACTTCGTCTTGCGTGCGTGAGCACGAGTACAATTTTTGGTACCTATATGGCTATATCCAGTCGAGTAGGTATATTTAAGTAAAGGTATATAGCACAGGTGGCCCCCAGCAGTGCCGCCGACGGTTTTATATTACAAGTAGATACGACTATACGAGCGAATTAATCTCGGCAACGGCTAAATAATACGCCATATATAACGCCATCGATATAATATGTTCTATAGTTAATTAATATAACCTATATTATAACATAAGGGTGGCCAACATGAATATATGTTCGCGAGCCTTGTGATCAATATAACGATTATATCAAGACCCAAAATGTTTATAAATGCATTTTATAATTAAAAAACAAAATTAAATACATAATAATAATAAGTAAATTTTGGTTTTTGTTGATAAGACGTGAACCGCACGCGACTACGGCGAGAGCCGCAAAGTCAGCCACGCCTGATATATTATAAATTATAATATATTATATACCTTTGTGAAGTTTAATATACCTACTTTATACCAACTCACCGAGCTCATCATTTCTGTGGTAATTGAAGTGGGCTCGTCCTGTAAATATGCGCCACTGCCGACCGTGTTTGGGTTTGGTAAACGTTTATAGCCTTTCGCTAAAATTTTATCGGAGACGGATAAACTCGCAGGTCTGCGGTGGTTTTTTTTTATAAAATAATAGATTTAGATGTGTTCGAAAAAATGAAATGCGTATCTACATAGGTTTAACACTTTAACAGTAGATTTTCTCTGTTCATATATAATATAGCTAACATGCAGCATTTTTACGACGATTTCCAACGATAAAGGTCGGCTTTTAACCCTGCAGCCGTCCTGTTTTGTTCTCGTTTGCCTATATCGCACACTCAATCGGTATCCGATAACATGTTATGTATAATAAGTAATCTCACGCCCCAATTGCCGTTCGACCCAACCGGACTGTGCGTACCCTTTTCCTCCGTTATTTATGCACCTCGTGTTTGGATCGTTGCGCGATGATCGTTTTATACCTATAGGCAATAACGTAGGCGATTCGCCTTTTTTCGCCTTTTTCAGATGTTACGCGCCTTTTTGCCGGCCATGAAGAAGCGCAACGAAGGCCACATCGTCGCCACGTCCTCGGTGGCCGCGTTCACGTGTGCGGCCAACATCGTGCCTTACGCAGCCACCAAATACGGTGTCACTGGTAAGACGTCATATTATTATAATAATAATTAATAAGTCTTCACAGGTCGAGTACCACAGTGTATTTTATGATGCATATATGTAGTATGTATCCGCGCCAAAACTGAGCCGCGACTACTCGCCACCGGTTCCGCGAAATTGTAATTTAAATATTATTAAAATCATTATTTGCCGTTCATTACTTACGTTCTTGGAATATTGATGTGTTTTACTAATAATCGGTATAGTAGGTACCAAGAAATAATAATTTCGTCGTAGACAAATGTATATCAAAATAAATAATATGTAATAAACAGTATATGTAAAAATATGAATATAGAGTGTACCATAGTCTGCAAACATAAATATACACTCATTGTTATTATACATTCGAGAAACATGATACACCCTGTACATTATCAAAATAAACTAATACTGTTTCGTCAGAATAATATTATAGTAACATCGAAAATCGAAAGCGCCGCGCTGTCGCTGTCGGCGTCGTCGTCGTTTGGGGAAAAATAATTAAAACTCGCTAAAAATAGATACGGGAAATCCAAATATACCATTGAAATCACGAGATCTTACTGGATAACCACATATAAAATATATTGAAACAGTGCGTCTATAACCAATCAAATAATACGCCCATAAAGATATGCATGACGCGAGACAGTTTTCGACTACGTGTCGACCGCGGCATTGAACGTGTCAAGTACCTATCTACCTGCTTATAAGGTACGGCAATTATTAGTCCAAATGAGCATTTGGATTTTTGATCGAATCGATTAATGGTTTTTGTTTTTTAATATATTCATAATAATACAAAACAAGAAAGCTCGTCTGCAGTGTTATTATGTTTTATGGTGATTGTCGCCATCTTTACAGGTCTGATGGCCAGTCTCAGGGAAGAACTCAGGGCCAACCCGTCGAACAACATAAAAACTACTACCGTCCATCCTTTCTTTTTGGACTCTGCCCCGATAAACGTCAAACACTGGGAAGTCAAGTGAGTAAAATATGATATATATTTTATTTTATATTTATATATGACTGCAGCAGAGTGCTATACAATTTCAGTTTGATTGTTTACGCGAATTGCAAACATTACCACAGAATAGATTAAATTTAAAAATTAATCTATTCTGTGATATTACTATAAATCGTCTATACCTACAGCACTATATTATTAGTCCGTATTTTTAAGTACCTAATACCTATTATCTATACCAGGGATGGCCAACCCGCGGCCCGCCTTGGAAAGTTTTGCGGCCAGCGACATTTACCAAATATTTACAAAAAAAAAAATTATTAATAAATTATTATAAATAAAACGTAAAAATATGTGATTATATTAATACTTTGGCTGATGACCTTTTTTTTTTTTTTTGGCAACCCTATATATGTGGCCCGCAGGATTGTAATGTATTTACAAAGTGGCCGCCCGCAAGATCATTTGGGTTGGTCATCCCTGATCTATACTCAATACTCGATGACTCGTCCTAAGCATCATTTACATCCAATGGCTCTTCTTTTATGGATTTTGAATCGTATTAACCCAATACCTCAAAAACTTACCGAAATGGTGACAAATCCCAATAAGTGCATCTGATAATATTATAACAGCGAATAAAATTATTGTTATTGATTACCGGTATTCAAATAAACTAAATTAAAATATTCAACAACAGAGGAAACCAAAATTGGACTTTAGTAGTTAGGTAGTGAATACATTGCAGATTATATAGTTATTTAGTACCGATACTTATTTTTCTGTAAACATTATTTACACTGGATATTTTGGAAAAATTCTGATTATCACTGAAGAAGAAAATACCTGTAATAATCATTATAGGTATTTCAATATTTATGAATAACTTTTTTTATATTAATGTTAATAACCCAATGTATAATATTTGCTATAGGTATTTCAAATGATTAATAAATATAATAGCTAGGTACTAAATTTATTTTAGTTTTTTTTAAAATTTTTGTTTGCATAATTCACACAATTTTAATTGAGATTTCGTTAAGTAGAATAATATTCTAATCGAAGCTTTGTATTGTTCAAAAAGGTCGGCGTTGCCAATCGTTTCGATTCCTCAAGTTGCCCGTGCAGCAATTCAAGGCATTAAAAGAGAAGACGTCATTGTAACCGTTCCAGAAGTATTGAGACTGATCATGCACATACTATGGTAAGCACGTCATTACATTAAGAAATAAATTAATAACACAAATACTGTATACATACGAGTAAGGTGAGGGAAAAGGGGAGTAAGCTACTGCGGTCTATACGGACTAGGATTATAAGTTTATTACGTCAGTAGGTAGGAAACTAAGAACCAATAATTACAAACTCAATTTTAGTTAAGATGGACAGCAAAGTAAAAAATAAATTTGTATAACCGTGTAATAAATTAAGAAACTTTTTACAAAAAATTCAAAAACTACAAGTTACTGAGCATAGGAATTTAATACTTTTTAACACCTTGTCAAGTAAATAACCTTCTATTTTTGTCCCATTTACAATATTGTAAAAAAGGATTTATAAAAGTCACATAAAATTTGATGAAATAAAACATAGTAACATTTAAGTCCAATCAAGAATGTATTAACGTCAAAAAAACTACGGTTTAAGAAATATTGTCTACATAATATATATACTGTTTTAATCTACCTATATATAAACTATATTATTTGTTGAAAACTATTTTAAAATAGTTAACATTAAGAAATCTATGAATTAATATTATCTTAACAAATCGTCATCAATGACTTATTACGAGTTTTATAATACCACATAAATATGATTTATACAAAATTATTAAAAACTAATTAATTTTTGGTTATAATAGTATGTACATTTGTTCTTTTTTCCAGGATTATGCCGCAGAAATCGGCTGATTATTGGCGAGACGCTTTTAGTTCAAAAATCGATAAAGCTTAATTTGCTTTTAACATCAATTATTGAATTGAACTACTTCAAGTTAAAATATTTGTTACATTGTACCTATATACAATTTAATTATAGACATCGTACAATTTGTTCAACAAATGTTGGTACTTGTAAGTTGCATGCACGATATAATTAAAGAAAACGATAAATATTTGTAAGTTCGAATTGTATTGTAGTTTCAATTCAATATTTTAAAATTTAGTTCAGTCTCTGGTTTATTTACTCACTATATTTATATTTTAAAAAACAATGTATGGTTCAATACTAAAATTAATTAAAAAAATATAATAATATTTAATTAAATTATTCTTTTTAAAAATATATTGTCATTTTTTTATTTGTCAATACCATACCCTTTTGAACATGAATTATTAAGGTATCTACAAAATAGTCCATAATCATATAGCTAACCTAACCTAACCTATTTCGATATAGTAGGTATATATATATGATACTGTGATATATAGCTGGTATCTATATAGACTATATAGTATATACCTAGCAGGGGTGGCCAACGTGAATATGTTCTCGGGCCACATGGATAAATATAATGATATCAAAAACCAAAATGTTTACAAATAAATGTTAAAGGTCAAAAAAAAAATTAAAAACATAATAATAAATACATTTTGGTTTTTGTGAATAAGACGCTAGCCGCAAGGTAGTGATACTACCCAGTACCCATGCTATATATAGGTACCTACTATAGTCTACTATAATAAAATGTACTGTAGTATATTGTTTACTAGATGTATAAATAAGCTCAACTAGGGGGGGGGGGGGGGTGAAGGCAAAGCCCCTAAAGATAAATTAATCTTTGAACAACAACAAATATAATATCAATTCGAAATGAATAAATAATAATAAAGCATTACTGAAAAATAAAATGATGCACATGACACGCACATCATATTCAACGCCAATGCAAACGAAATCACCAAGCAATAGACATTAAACATTAATTCATAAATCATAAGACATAAGAGTTTAAGACATTTTGTAATTTTTACTAGTTTAATGTTTTGAAAATTGTGTATTTATATTTCGTTGTTTTATATTGACTTATTTCATCGCTGATAACACTAATTACAGTCGATATTATATTGTATATTATACTACATAATAGAGCCTTATTCAGCCAAAATTAAAAGTATATTATGTACCTAGCCACCTATATATATATATATATATATACCAGGCCCGTATTTAAGGGTGGCACGGTGGGAAATTGCCCCCCCTAGTAGAATATCGAGGGTGATAAATTTTTATGAATTTTTTTTTGTGTTCACACAACTTGTAATAATTGTAATTATAGGTATAAAATGTTTTTGTTTTCCCTATGTATTATATTGTCAATTTAAAGTTGGAAATTAAACTGAGGTTTATTTATTATTCTCTCAAATTGATTTGTGCTTATACGAACGCTGAACGATTCCTTGGTTAACTGATCGCGACAATATGACATCAGTAGGTAGGTACATCACACATTCACACAATACGCAGGATGTAGCCCACACTTGGGTCAATAACAAATAAATTAGATTTTAGTGAAACAATAAGAATATTTGCTCAAAAACAGGTGAGAAGAAAAAAATTGTAATTAAACATTTAAGTTTTGTTATTCAATTTTTACATTAAATAATATGAACCTTTATTTTGATATCTATATGTATAATTCTGAACTTTTATTTGGTATATCATATTATATATAAAACATTTATTTATATAATATTTGTAATATTATGTAGGTACCAAATACGTGACGTAAGTACTTAATAATATATAAGTTAGGTAGGTACAGAGGTATTTAAGTATATTTATAATTTAAATTACAATTGGTATAAAAGTATACACATGAATGATTGATAGTAATAACTTATTTCGTTTCAATAATCTATTTACTTGGAGAGGAATTATTTATTAAAAGAACAAAGTGTTTAGTGTGGTGAACAAAATAATTAAATGGCAAAGGACTATTAAAATATAACTAATTATTATTTAAAAAATATTTGGACTGAAAAACCGGTTCGCGTTATCCAATAATTTGTGTTAACCGAGTGTGTGTTAACGATAAAAGTACTGTATAGTAGGGTGACTATACGTCCTGTTTTATACAGGATTGTCCTTTATTTCGGCTTTGTGTCGTGTTGTCCTGGAAAACTTCTCTCAAGACGCGTTTTGTCCCGTAATTTCAAGTCTGTCCCTTATTAACCCGTTTTTTCGATGTACTTACTGTTAATTTATAATTTTTTTAATTTATTTTTTAAAAAAATGGTTTTTTTCTATAATTTTGTACGACATTCTTTAATAGAATAATGATTTAAAATCAATATTTTTCAGTTGTATTTTTGGATTTTTAGTTTTACCTATTGTTGCATCACATTGTTGTCGGCGACGTATACCGTACGATTAAAAATCAACAACAACAAAAATATATACCTAATAAATACATATTATTAATTTAAAAATATTATGTAGGTATAATATAACGTCCTGTATTTTATTTTTTTAAATATGGTCACCCTACTGTATAGTAAATTGTATATTATATATTTTTAGCTATAACTTAATCTAAATGTATCTATAATTGTTTTAGTTTTGTTTTTCAAGAATTATTACATACACTTCTTTGCCACCACGACAGCCGACAGGCCATCTTTCTTTATTTTATGGCTCAGCGTACCAACGTGTCACAGTTGTACGCGACTTGCGAACAGTTAAACACTATAATAGGTAATAAACACGATAGCTACAAACGACGGCAGATAACGAAATGAATGCATTTTGGTTATGACTTTATGAGTGTTATAATCCGCCGACACTCGGCACAGAATCCAGCAGTTGTCGTCATAATATTATTTTCTCCCACATATGCCTCGAGCTGCATACAAGAAATCTAGTGTGGGGAAACCGGTCGATGTGACGACGACTACCGTGATTCTGAATTTAATATAAATTTCCATTAAAAAATTAGCACTTTTTCACATTTATTACTTAATTTCTAAACGTACGATTTTGATGATTTTTTACAAAGCACGTTCTACACAATATTTCACTCGACACTATCGGCACTGAATCCGGCAGTTGTCGTCATAATATTATTTTCTCCCACATATGCCTCGAGCTGCATACAAGAAATCTAGTGTGGGGAAACCGGTCGATGTGACGACGACTACCGTGATTCTGAATTTAAAATAAATTTCCATTAAAAAATTAGCACTTTTTCACATTTATTACTTAATTTCTAAACGTACGATTTTGATGATTTTTTACAAAGCACGTTCTACACAATATTTCACTCGACACTATCGGCACTGAATCCGGCAGTTGTCGTCATAATATTATTTACTCCCACATATGCCTCGAGCTGCATACAAGAAATCTAGTGTGGGGAAACCGGTCGATGTGACGACGACTACCGTGATTCTGAATTTAATATAAATTTCCATTAAAAAATTAGCACTTTTTCATATTTATTACTTAATTTCTAAAAGTACGATTTTGATGATTTTTTACAAAAGCACCTTCTACACAATATTTCTGATGTTTTGGAGTTAACTAGGAGTTAGTCGATGCATTAGAAAATTAGTTATGTCGTATAACAAATTTACCTGTATTTTACACGATTTAAACGGGCAACTCCTGCTTCGATACAACTATATATGGATCCACACCGTCGTGCAGTTATTTTTTTTTTTACTTATAGCTCGCGCCACGACCGTGGCTCTGGATAATACGGTAAACAATTTTAAGTCCCTCGAATATTTCACAAATTAATTAACCTTTATTTAAATATTAGGTAAACCTTGTCAAAATTTCAAATTCAAATTTTTAAAAGTATTGTGCTTACATAATTATTTGATTTTTAGGTTTCAGTAAGAACTACTTAAGAGAAACCTTGTATTCAATTTCCAAGTCTCAGCTATAAAAATAGAACATTTTACTATTTTTAACTAAAAAATAATTTCCAAACTGTCGTGATTTTTACTAGTTTTGTAAACATTTAAACGTCAAACGCGTGTCAAAATAAAATTTCAAATTTCAAATATCCATGGCGCTCATGGCGCCTACCTCAAAAATAGTATACATATTCATTTTTGAATTAATGAAAATAAATGTTATCAAAATTGGTTTTGCTTAAAAAATTGCTGTTTTTCCTCATCTTGAATAAAAGAAAACTACTGACAATATCTTACGTTTGACCCGACCCTCCCCCCCCCTCTTTCTTTCTGTAGATACAAGATACCAACTAGATTCATAATCCGACCAGAAATTATTAAAGTTTACAATCGAAGCATTTTTACTGTTTCATAAGGTGGTAACTGACACAAAAAAAAATACATCATTGTAAAACCAATACGAAATGTCTCCTCGATGAAAATCACTAAACTCAGAATCAAAAATGTTCACACATTGTATTAAATTCCAAATCTCAGTAGATAGGTAAAAAAAAACAATGAAAAAATTTTTAACCAATGTAGCAATCAACGTAGCAAACACACTAATAGTCTCAAATATTTATTTAATAACACAAAACTCTATTTCGAATTGTTATTTCAAATGTTTAATTTATTTTGTTACTTATTCATATATTTTGTACAAACCAAAATATGGCAAATGTAAGAATTTATAAAATACTGCCAGTGACTCACAAACAGTGATGCAATTTACAATATATTATAATTAATAATAATGAAAAATATTTTAACATTTGTAATTTATTTATTAAGACAAATAAGAACATAATTTTTAAAAAAAGCTTTCTTAATACAATATTATATTTGCGATATACCTACTCTGCAATCTGACAGATCTTGTCATAATTACATGATTATAATAAGGATCTTTGTAGAACTCTTGTACTGGTTAAAAAGTAAATACATATCACATATAAATTATAATATGGGCAGAAAGATGACATTCGACTTGTTCTAAATACTATTGTATGTATGATTAATTATAATATTGTGATGTTTGGAACTATACATTAACTATCAACACATGACAAATATGAATACCAGAATACCTCAATAATTGCAAGATACAACAAAAATTAAATTCATCAAAGATACATGTGTCTCTAGAAATATGTATCAATTACACTAACTTACTTTATAATCAAATTATTATTATTATTATCACAATAATAAATTATAATTTTTTGTTAATATTATAGAAATATGACAATGTTACATATATTTCAGATAAACAAGATAATACTGTAATCTGACATAAAAGTACTTCCAATACCATAATTAAATTAAAGTATCGTTTATATCACAAAATCAAAATATTTTATATATAAACTTTAAATCCTTATTAAAAAGAAAAACATTTATGCCGAGTAACATAAAAAATTGAATAATTTAATGGTAAACCAAAATGAATGGATCAATTATAAGCTATTTAATCATGTTTTCATGTTTAAGGGACCATTAGCTCATTAACTCAAAGAATCATTGAATATGATTAGTAATTTTGTATGCAACCCGGCATAAAATATTATATTTGCTTAATGGTAACATGATTATTAAATCATAATTACAATGTGAGTAACACTACAATTTTACATTTAGCATTTACTGCATACTAATGTTAAAATACATACATAGCTCAAATGTTTGTTAATTTTATCTTATACAAGCAAAATACATAAAAAGCTATTTACAAACTGGAATTAATTTAAGTGATTTCTATAAACCCTCTGTGGAACAATCATTGTGAGTGTACAAAGTGTGTGTAAAATAATCTACTGAAAACAAAAGCACAGAATAATTTATTAAAATTCAATAGCACCTTTTTGAAAGTGTTCACCATGGTACATGATTTAAGTCAAATCAAATGCTAGCTAGGTATCATGGAAATTCATTTCAAGGTAATAGGATTCAGTATATAAAATTATATTTTTTATTGCACATTTTGAAGTTTTTGATATTTGGCATATTTTTGTATAATCATGCATATTCAATTTATTAAATTTATTATTAATAAATGGTTTTAAGTTTTATTGGTTTTATTAATGTAAGTACCAACCAAATTTTTCAATGACTTTTAAAGACAAAATTTATTTCAAAATTTTATTATATATTATGTAATAAATATGATAAAATGATTAAAAAATAATAGTCGTTGTAAACTTATGTTTTTATTGCATAATTAAAGATGTTTTATTGTATATTTCAGCAATTTTATTGAAGCATATAATATACTAATTATTATTTTAGTGCATCTACTTATAAGCTCTGGATATAACTTAATGCAAAGGCAAAACTAAGATAGAGCTATTGAGACATTATTTATGAAAAAAAAAACAACAGAATATCAATATATAGCCTAATAAATAAAGACCAGATTCTCATGCAATCGCAACATTTTGTTGTCTGTTCTATCGCTTACAGAAACAAACTATAAGCCTGAATCAAGTGAATTAGATTAATTTAAATGATGTTTTATTTTGTACGAAATTGCACGTTTCAGGGGTTAAGCGTTTTTGTATTATTAATTATTTCCGGTATTATTTTTAGTTTGTGTTCCTTAATCAATATTGTTCGAACATAAAATACATAAAATAAAATAGTTATTATGATTGAATAAAAAATTTAAACAAGTATCTATTTGATCACTATATTTTTTACAGGTTTTACACCTTTTGGTATTTTAATTGCACATTTTTCAGATGTTTTCTGCACTAAATCTGGTCTTTGTTCATAAAGTAGTAACTAGATTCAATTTTAAATCAAAAGGTTTAGAATTTTTAATTTTATGTCAATATACTGTTTTACTTCACTAAAATCTAAGTGGGTTTAGCCCCCAATTATTTTATCTTAGTTGCGCTGTTCGTCAACAAGCACAGCAAATGTATTAAAAATACAGAATATTAAAAAAAATATATAACTAATTATTTAGGTGGATAAAAATCAATTATATTAAATAAGACTACATACTTTAATCCACCATGAGCTTCATTTCCTCTTTTTAATTTTAATTTTCTTTGATTCGGACAAATAGTTAAAATTAATATAATATCTGGAGTGGCCAACTTAAATGGACTTGTGATCGAACTCTGAGGTTTTCTGGGTTGTTGTAATCAACATTAAATTACCCCAATTTAATAACTTATGAAAAAAAAAAAAAAGGCGGTAATTTATTTACTAACTAGCTGTCTTGCCCGGCATTACCAGAGTTATCTTTGTTTATTTTCTAAATATATTTGTAAAAAAATGTATATCCAATATTTCTATTAATCATCTACACTTAGAATATTATAAAGAGGAAAGATTTGTTTGTATTGAATAGGCTCCAAAACTACTGAACCGATTTAAATGAAATTTGGTACATAGATAGTTTGGACACTGAGAAAGGACATAGGCTACTTTTTAAACCCCTTTTTAGGTATCTCACCCCAAATATTTTTTAATATTTAACGGGTAAATTGTATACCCATAATATTTCCAGCTACCTGCAACTTGACATTTTCGTCTGTCAAATTAGGTGTTTGATATCAGCGTGTAGATATGAATTGTTCCGAGAAGTTTATCGATAAAAATAATCTAGTGCACCGCGCTACATCAACACTACCGAATATTATATCTAATTATAGATGTGAAAATGGAAATCTTTGTCATGCATGTTCTCTGAAACTACTTATTAAATTATCTGATGGGATTTATGTAAAATCTCAGTTTATTTATAGGATTCTGGATTGCTATTAGTTCCATATTTTATTACTATAATAATTTTTAGAAATATGGGATGATAAAAATTTCTTTACAAATAAATTTAAAAAAAAAAACAAATCTTTGGCATGCTCAACCGTTGCAATGTTTTTCATGTACCTACCTAATTCTGATTTTACTCACTTATGCCCCTACGGTGAATTGCCTACCTGATTATATTATACTGCACGCATATTGCCGATCCGATGCAGTGGATTCGATGCATGTAAATCCACTTGAGGTTAACTTTAACTTAATATTTGGCTCAGGCAACGCTGGGTGGGATAGCTAGTAATAGTAATATAATGGCAACCCTGAAAATAATTAAGTGAGCCAAAAACTAAATTAATGGAAGAACTACCCTACAGCTACCTATAGGGGTTAAAAAATAAAAGTCTCAAGGAAGGATATAACCACTCGGTACATTAGCATCAAAGGTTTCAATTTTCAGTTTTATAAATTAAGATAAGTATTTACCATTTTTCCATGGATAGATCACATACTAGACTAACCTACACATCAAATATCAAGATGAAGAGAAATATCAATCATGACATTTTAGATTTAAGTTAGACATAAATTAGGTCACCAGATGGTGGGATGATAACAAATGAACTAGTGGCAAAGTGATAACAAACAAGTACCTAAAGTCTATACAGTTAAAATTAAAAAAAAATTATTTTAATTTATTAATATGAAATTTGTTTGAATGAAAAATATGTGAACAGTGAAATACTTTTGAGGCCGCCCGGGCAAGATATTTAAGCAGCTCATGGTGTAATAATAATAATAATAAAAAAACGGCAAGAAAAACTTGTTGATCTTAATAATAATGCATAATGAATATCTTATCAACATTATCATTGTTTTCTAATTTCATTGAGAAGTAGATGGTTTGTCCGTATCGTATAAATATTTTTTATCTCCCTCTTCTTTGTGTTCATCACGTTGTCTTTTTAAACTGTCAAGGTATTCTTGTTGTGAAGTAGCCAACACTTTTGTTAGGATATCAATATCTTCCCATTTTGACATGCCTTAATGATTAAAGTTAAGTATAAGATGAAGTAATAATATATGCAACTAAAATATATTTACCAAAAAGATGTGGAGGTAATGTGACAAATGCTGGATTTTCTATTTCTGAACGATCTCTGCAAGGAGATAAATTAGGTGGGGTTT
Organism: Neotoxoptera formosana; assembly: GCA_022818045.1. Classification (NCBI taxonomy): domain Eukaryota; kingdom Metazoa; phylum Arthropoda; class Insecta; order Hemiptera; family Aphididae; genus Neotoxoptera; species Neotoxoptera formosana. The sequence continues at coordinate 72,192,864 of CM040630.1, forward strand.
TAGGTCCAACTGAATATCTTTGGGGCGAAGTTCGAGATTGATATGATTTGACAATAGAAGCGGATGTTGCAGTTGACGTGGCTGACGACTCTTTATCATTCTGTAATTATTAATAGTTAACAATGTTAACCATAATCTATTTTTAAATTTCAAAACTTGCTTTATTTCGTTTTTCATTATCTTTTAAGAATTGTAAATAACTTTCACGTGCTATTTGTTCTTCAATTGTATCATTTGTGGCCTCCCAATCTGTAGCTCTAAGTTTATCTTCTAACATTGTCTATACATATCAAAATAATATTATTATAATATAATGTATGATGTCATAAAATAATGATAAACAGTGTTTCTTCATAGAAAAGTCTAAACACTTTAATAGTAGTTAATTGAATACCTATTCAACTAAAATTAAGTTCTGAAATTAATAAAAATTATTATGAAACAACCTGAAAAATATATATTAATATTATTACAAATTTTAATATTCAAGATACTAATGCTGGGTATCATAAACAATTGTTTAATATTTCATTAACTAATTTTCTATAGTATAATAATAACAATAACTTATAATAATATATTTTTAAATACATTTTAACCATTGACTAAATATACATAATATATACCTACAATATGTATATTTAATCAATGTTTTAACCATAAAAATACTAAAGACATTTTTATCATAATTATTAACGGTTATCAAGTACTGTATCAATAAAATATACTTACAATCCTTAAATCTATAAATTTGAATGTACAATATACCTGTTCTAACAAGTAATCTTCGCTTTGACGAACAGCATCAGTTAACAATTTTTTATCGGCTGAACCTGGTGAAAAACTTGGTAATCCTAATCCTATACCAATTGTTGCTTTATGTGGATCTACAATACTATTATAATGACTTCCTCTTTGATAAGATAATCTTATTGGTGGATTAGAGGACTCTGATGTATTAGCTCTATTGAAAATGTTTATTGGTTCTTAAGAAAAAAAAAAATGTTTAAAACAACATTTTTAAGAACTTTGAAGTTAAATTAATTTACCAATTTCATAACAATAAACCTCTATTGGACGGTTGTATAACTCAGACATAGCATGTATTTCCACATGGTTTCCATGAGTTCGGTCTAGTCTTTTACGAGCAATATATGTATTGAAATCTTCAGTAACATACTGCATATAGTAATCTTTATTGCTTGACTAAAATGTTTTAAACATTAATTAGACAGTTTTTGTATACAATTTAATGTATGTTAAACAATTAAGAAGTATGGATTTAAATTTATTTCTAAAAAAAATTATTTAACTTAAAGGAAAGAATAAAATGTTGTTAATATTCAAAAATAAATATTGATGACTAATTTAGTTTTCTTATCAAGTAGAATGATAAAAAAATTCAACAGCAATAGAATTGTCAAAGAGAATAAATTAAATCATCATTATAAATAAATATTAAATATTTTATGAAAACTATTAATTTAGGTTTAAAAAAATGTAGTTTGACGAACAAAATATTAGCTTTGTTCCACTACATTAAAATTACTCACAACATAATCCATGCATTGTTTACGAACTATATCATGCATATCTTGGTCGCCATATAATTGATCTGATACAGCTCTAAACAAACATGCACCGTCATCTTTCATTTGTTTTAAAAGCAGATCACGTTTTTTCAACTTTTTTTCAAAGATACGATCTTGCTGAAATGTATAAAATGTATGTTGAATGTTGATAAGTATTTATTTTTCAAAACTTGACATAACATATTTCATTTGAAAAAATTATGAATAATGTTTACCACTAAATTATTTATTAAATACTTTGTTAATTAACATACTCACACAGGAAATTTTAGGAAATTTTTATTATGTAGTGAAACTATAACTAATGTAATTTCACAATTTATGCCTCAGTACTATAATTAATAGTACATAATTTTGTATAAAAATGTATTTGGTGTTAGGTAAAAATATTTAATATGTAAATCATAAATAAATAAGTAAAATTTATTTAAGTATTTATAATTATATATAATACTAATGCATTTAAACTACATACAAAACACATTATGTACTTGTAGATAATTTTAAAATTTTAAAATATTTAAATAAATTTATTATTACCTCAGCCCATTCCATGTCATTGAATTGCTTTGGAATTTCGCCATATTCATCCTCACTATTATATCCACAATTATCTGAACTACAGTGACCATTCAAGTCAGAGGCTCCACACTGGCAAGTACCAGAACTTTGAGATGATCTATTGTCTCTATCACGTCCTTTACTATTTCTTGTATTTCTTAAAATTATTAAAAACTTATTAGATAAGACATAAGAAATACATTTTAAGATACCTACTCCAAAAATCTTAGAATGATTTGTAGATACATATTATGCTCAAATACGATAATGTAGACAAAAAAAAAATGCTGATCATGGACAACATACACAAAACAAATATTTGATACAGCATACAATTTTCATTGTTTCTTTAAAAATATATTATTAAAATAAAAGTACCTGTGGGGACTACGGTGAATCCTGCGTTTTGATTGTTTTGAACTTAAAGCATTTTCAATATTTTCTACGGACCATCTTTGTGGAGACTTGATTCGTTCATCTAATGTGTTTATCTGAAATATTAGTAATAATTTACATTAAGTTACAATCTATTTATAATTGTATAGATTGATTAAGAATTAAGGAGGAGTGTTGCAATTTGGTGGAGGTGCCGAGGAGTAAATTGTCATAAAAATTATACATAATTTAGCACAATACCTGATTATGGTTTCAAAAAATAGTTTGTCTTTGATTGTTTAATGTTTATATTTTACTTTTTGCTTAAATTATTTACTTTTGCCGGCACCTCCACCAAAATACAACACACTTGCTTCGTTTTTTCAAACCAAAGTGGCTGTCGATATTTATACCTAATTGTATACAGTTAAGGAGTAGTTGGTTAGCTATTCTCACTATACCAGGGCATTTTTTAAGTATAGACATTTTTTATGTGTCCAAATGGACACCCAGTTAAGACTAGTTGGACACCCAGTAATGAAATAATTCACCCACTGGGTGTCCTGACGTCCTATATCTAACAATTGTTAGTTGGTAATATTATTATTTATTTATTTTTGGCCAATGATAGAAGATATTCCAAATATTGATACAACCAATAAAGGAACTCAATATTCATTAAAATTAAGGACTATAGCTGCTAAAACTAGTAGCATATTACAACAATTATTTGTTACTCTATTAATTGTTTGTCCCCATTCAATGATGACAGAAAAAGTGATTTCACATTATAATCAAATAAAAACTAATCATAAAATTAGCTTATTAGAAGAAATCATTAATTATCGTCTGTATATATCATTGAACGGAGTTGGAACCGCACATTATGATCCTCGGCCCGCTGTTATAGCATTTTTAAATAAAAAAGAAAGACGCTATCGCAAACCTGATTTGTGCACTTATAAGCATCGTGACTTCATCAGTAAGTTTTTCAAAAAAAAAAATAATTTTAGTAATTAATGAAATGTTTGTATTTTTAAATATAATATTTAAGAACAAAGTTTGTATTAATTTTATAATTTGTTGTGTTTTTTTTTAATTAATAAAGGTTAGTTAATTTTTTTTTTTTAAATGGACACCTAGTAAAATATCACTAAAAAATTCCCTGCACTATACCAAACTAGTATTGATAACTGAGTGGTTAGACCGATATAAATAAAGTTTACTAAGTTATATTTTACAGATACTAGAAATTTATGACCGGCATCTAACACTTTCGAAGACGATATACTGATAAAGTAACATGCGTATACAAAGGTTTATTAAATGTTTGAAATAGTAATAATTAGAGCGCGGATTTAAATGCATTAAAAACCAACCAAATCTTAAATAAATCTTAAATATGCATAAATAATATGCACTAAAATGTTAAAATATGAATGAAAAATAAAATATATGCATAAAGAAATTAGCAAAAAACAATTATTTTTTGAACATTTAAATAAAACAATATATTTAAATTAATGGTCAATGGTTGTAATCAATATTTTCTTATCTTGGTTTACATATTTTATTTTACAGATTATTGATCTAAGGTCATATTTGGAAAAAACCATCTATATCAACAAGTATACCTAATTTATTTTTATATTAATCAAAATTATAAAAATATAATATTTTTTTCTTATATTACAATTTGCAATAGTACCTATAGGTATATTTCAGAAATATCTAAAAAAAAAAACATCAAAATAAACTAAAAGATGAAATATGCAATAAAAATTGTAGAACAAGCCCTTAAAATAGAAAAAAATGGGTAATTGTGGAAATATGCAAAGATATGCACTGGAAAAGTTTCATTGTTTAAATAGCTATGTCATGAAACAAATTGTGTGCTCACTTAGCATATCATATAAACAACCAGAATAAATATGCAAATGCATACAAATCCCAGCTCTAGTAATAATACTATATAGTATACTATCACCTGAGTAACACTGTCATTAAGGGTAGTAAATTAAAGATCACAGGAATTATAGCGGAGTATGATTTGAAACAATTGAATTATTATGATTTATCTATAAGGTAAGTTATTACTTATTATACCTATAGTAAATCAAATTATAAAGTTATTTATTTGAAGATAGGTACTGCTAGTATCTACTTCAGAATTCAAAACAAGACTACTGGCTATGTCAATAATATATATGCATATACTCAACATCCCTGTGTTCTGTTAACAGTTAACCTAAGCAAATTCGCTGAGTATGACATAAACAATGAGTTAGTAATCTATAAATTGTTACAGTACCCATCTAATATTTTACTTTTATTAAACAAAAACCTGATATATGTATGTGTAAATAAATTAAGACATTAAAATATAATAAATACTCAATCTGGTCATAAAGTTCTATCAATTTCAAAAATAAACATTTAAAATATGATCTTTGTTTGAATTCTCAAAATATATGTAGTTATTTAAGACTAATTACTATAGTCTATATAACAAAACTTTTTGTTTTCAATTATTATGGTAAGCCAATATAACCTTAATAGTTTCATAACTTTGTTGCAGCTTAAAATAAATGTACTTGTACCATTTTTTATATTTTTAATTTTCATATGTATAAGCTAATGAAGACATATATTATGTTGCAATATATTACATGAAATAATTCTAGCTATCATGCAAAAATATAGAGGTAAATACATTGCTCAATTATTTCTTTAAGTAATTAATTAAGCAAATGTTAACCAAATGTTAACTAACAACAACTAATAAATAAAAATACTAATAGGGTATATGTACACAAGGGCAGATAAAGATGTCATTAACGGAGAAGGGAAGGTTAGCTTTAAACAATAGAGTTATACATATATTATTATACACATTAATATGAATAAATATCCTATACAACACATTTTTTTAGTGAACGGGAGGGGTCAATAGCCCCCCCCCATGTATCGGCCTTTTAATATATAATCGAGCTAAATAAATAAATTAAGATATAGGTTACTATGTGCTTTTTATACAATGTACTTTGTTAACCTATGATAACTACTTATAACTAGTGGACCTAAATTAAAATAAAATCCAGTACCTATGGTAATATTAAGCAAATCATTTAATTTTGATACAAAGCAAATAAATTAATAAAATGACTATTGTTTACCTGAGGATGAGCTTGGGTCGTTGAAAGAGGTAAGGTATGACCGTGCGAACTCGATGAAGGTTCACATTCTTCCGATAGGGCCTGAGACTTTTTTTTCGATAAAACCGTCATGTTAAAATCAATATGTGGATAACGGCAAAGAAAACAATAAAACAATAAAACAATAAAACAATAACACCTGATCAATTGAAAGAAAAAATTAACGATATCAAATACTAAAGCTGTGATGAGAGAGGCTCGGGAAGTGTTGGAGTGTTGAGATTGGATAAACAAAGCAAAACAAAAAATATTTTAATCTAAGACGATTAGAATATTATAATAATACTATTGCGATGACTACCGACTGTTGAACGACACACGAATTATGTTAATCGTAGGTGGTACCCATACGGCCACAATATGTAGTGTATACATTAATAATAATATAAGCTATAATAATAATATATTTTTATTATCCATTTGTGTTCGATGGGGACTGATAATCCCAGTTGATAAAAACGACTGATAAGGGCGACGGCGACGTGATAACGGAGCATTTCCATGGACAAATGGTGGCGGCGGCCAAGACCGTAGACCTGATCCGTGTTCACTGTTTGGTCTTTTGTTCGAAAAAAATCGAAACGACGAAACCACAACAATAATGATTTATTATGCAACGAACGGATACGGTCGTGTGAGGCATGTGCACGTGTGCTTCCGCTATTACGTGACCTTCGCCCTTACTTGTGTCTGTGCACAGCCGTCGACCGGCCGATCGATCGTTTCGCTCACGGTGGTCCGTGCCCTACTACTTTACACGATTCCCTTGTTTTCTTACGTTTCCGATAAATCCGCCTGTATTGTGTGTAGACGTGTTGGCACTCGGCATTGCACCGCCCGGTCACTGTTGTAGGCCACATCTGCTGGCCATCGGGTCTCGAGAGGCCTCCGACAATATTCCAAAACGCCTGTATTAAACGAATTCACTTATCCGTTTGTTGTTATAAATTATGTAAACTAAAACAGTCAGTAACAAAATATAATATGGATATAAATGGTATATTTATTTTATAGTAGGTTACGATAGGTATGATCATGCCTGGAAAAACATTCAAATTATTTAACTATCATTATTTAAACGAATGAAAATACAGTTTGACACGAATTAATAAATAATAAGTATCTAAGTAGATACATGAGATGAATTCAGGTGCATAATATTACACATAAAGAGGTAGATTTTGGAGCAAAGGTCCTCCAAATAGTGTAAAAGCCCCTTCAACAATTTGTTCAGATTTAAATGTAAATATTATTATAATAACTTAATTATTATAACTAACCTATAAATATAATACACTAATATACCAGGTGATCCACTTAAGTGTTTACACTTATTATTTCGAAAAATTTTTAATTTTTTAAAAATTGTCTTTTTGTATAATTTATAAACAATATTTCTGAAAAAAATATCTTTTTCTATTTTTTAAGTTTTTATTTTTTTGAATGACATATTATACATTTTTTATTTTATATTCCGAAGCAGAATATTATACGGAGTAAATATTTCTGTCTATAATAAAAATCAAATTTCCGACAATAGTAGTTCATTAGTTATAACCAGTTTTGAGATAAGATGACGAAAATTTCATCTAGAAAAGATATAGATATTTTATATAAATGTATCTAGATACAGATAAAGATAAATACATTTTACATTTATCTAGATTAGATAAAGATAATCTAACTTTTATCTAGATAATATGATAGATAAAACTAATTTTTATTATATTTAAATAACAAAGTTACTTTTTACCAACGTGAACATGAAGTAACTAAGAGTATACTACTAATACGTAGGTACAGTAACAAAATATGTTCATTAAGTCAAAGAGACTTAAAGTCTCAAAGTATCAACTTTATAAAATTTGCTCGTAGAACATGGTTATGGGATTATGGTAAAATTATGAGTAAATGTACTAATTGGATAGTGTTCTTATAGAAAAATTTTAATAAAAATAATGAATATGATTTAAATAAATAAATATGTCATCTAAGATAACCAATAGATAAATGGCACAATAGTTATAACTTATAGGTATATATCTAGGTATATCTAGATAAGATAATAGATGCGTAATTTTTTGTCTAGATAAGTCTCAACACTGGTGTCTGGTTATAACTTATATGTATTTAAAGTTTGGATTAACGGAGTAGTGGACAACATTTTGCGGAGTACCCCCTTACCACTCTACTCCACTCATAAAAACTTTAAATGCTTGTATAACTACCTAATGAACTTCTTGTTCAAAATGTGGTCTTTATATAGATTGAAAACGCCAAACTATAGGTATTCTGCTTCGGAAAATGAAATTAAAAATGTATAGTGACATTTAAAAAGTAGAAACTTAAACATTTATAATTATAAAAAACATGTTGTTTTGAAAATATGACATCAAGATCAAGTTATAAAAGAATATATTTAAAAAAAATTAAGACTTTTTATAATGAGACATTTAAATGAATCACTCTCTAAATTATAAAGAGTAGGTAGGTTGTCTAAAAAATAATAGAACAGCATAATACCTATTATAATAGCCAATAGGTACATGGAGAAAAATAATTAAATACGAGTAATGTCTTTTAATATAATATGTTATGTCTCGTAGAGCAAAAGTATATTTTTAAGAGATTTCAATTAAAAATATGATATTGTTACAACAGTTTAAGATCGTTTTCAGAAAATTGTTGAATGTAATGTCAGTTTGTCCCATCATGTTTTGTCGTTTTATGATTGGGATATATTAGTTATATATGTCTTATATTATATACTGTAATACACAATATCATTATCATATTGTTATTAATTATTATTATACTAACTTAAAACTTGTACGCTGTGGAGGCTTGAACAATAGCAAATTGTAATAATTTATCATAGGTATTTTAAATGTCTATATAATAATGCACTATTATTGCGCTGACTGGATAATAAAATAAAGGTATTTTATTTTTGACTAGTAGCATTGATTATATATAGAATAGACTATTCTATAATCAATGCTAGTAGGTACTGAGTTAGGTTAGGTATTTAAGTTTTATAGATATAGGTAATGTGATGTATTGATGTATAATTTGGATTTTGGGGAAAAAGACTTGATTAAAATATTAGCATTTGTTCGTCAATACCCATTGGCCATTTGGTAAATACCACCTACCTATGGATATTAACACTATTATTTTTATATTTAAGACGATCTACATTCTACACATAGACTCACTTGGAAAAATAAATTTATCTCACTACAACTAAAAAACCTAAATTTTTCTTTTCATTTCACTTCTGACTTTTAAAAGTGCTAAACGTTTTTATTAACATATAATGACATGTATATAATATAATATATTTATATAATATCATCGCAAGTATACATTTATTTAAATATTAATTACAAAATTATAATTTGTTTTTCCTTGTTTGTTGGGTGGCAAATATATATGAATATATTATAGCGTCTGCATAGTCAACTTGTTGAGTTAACTCTCATTCAATATTTAATATGGATAGACTATTGAATATTGAGAATTGAGTCTATCATTATAAACACATTTGAGTAATTGACCTTAGGCAAGCGCGGATCTAGAAATGATAAAAGGAGGGGGCTAGACGAAAAAATGTAGGTACATCAAGTACATAAAAGCGAAGGCAATAAGTTTAAGTTTTTTAAGTGAATAAAAATTCATCATACATGCATATTATAAAATAATAATAATAACAACATTATCTTTTATTGCATATAATATTATATAATTACTAAGGCTCAGATTTCAATACATTTGAATTTTTTTTTCGGAACGTTTTACACAATGATTTTCAAACTACAGATGTGTTTCAAGTACTCCATATTTTAACTTTAAAATGGCTGATAGTTGGACTCTTTTTGTCGTGTTAAATATTTTTTTTTGGGCATTTTAAGAATTTTTAGATTATATAAAAGCATTGTTTCAAAGATAATTCTTAAATATTTTTAGGGAATTTAAATCCAAGCCCTAATAATTACATGGGAAAAAGTGTAAAATATTTAAATAGTTGAAAGAATTCACATAGTTTAGTAGCGACATAACAAAGTCTCGACCATCGACCTCCAACAAGTTACCTCCATTTGTACGTCGGCACGTCGCTATCTTTTTGTTCAAACCAACCTCTACAATTAAGGACTTAGATAAATAATCACGATTATCAATCACTTCTAAATGTCAATAAGCAATAAAGTATAATTAATATGGTATATTACCTATATATTTTTAGGCAGTATATTGCTCCTCTTTACTTTAATTAATAAACTGAAAATTAATGTTATCTTTGAAATATTTTAAGTCCTTAAGGGTGGACTTCAGCCCCCATAGACCTCCCCTTGTATTCAGGCCTGACCTTAGGTAAGTTTTCACCATTTTTAAAGGTTAAAATTATCTTTCTGTAGAACAATTTGAAGCTGGTAACAGTTTTGGATTGGCCATTTTTAAAAATGTCAAAGCTTTTTAAATAAACACATTTTTTTCAAATATATGTATCCTCCAAAGTCAAAATCATTGAGAATTGGGACATAATTCACGTAGACTTTTAGCCGATTTAAACACTTCAGTAGCACTAATAAGTTGATCCAATTTTAATACAAATAAATACTTAGTAATATTGTTGGGGAGTATCTAAGCTTCTTTTCTTTTTCCTAACTCTGTTTGTAAGCTTTCACATACAATACAATAAATGTATATTATCAGAGATTCCTAAACTGTGAGTAGCGACCCAAAAGTGGGTCGCATTTATGAGTTTAGTGGGTAGCGGAAAGTTGTAAATTTAAATTTTTTTGTTTAAATATAAAATGTTTAGATAAGTATAAAATATAATATTTTATGTATAGGTAAATTCGAATACACTCCTGTATGATACAGTATTTTCCGAATAACTATATTGTACATTTTGACTTTGATATTAAAGTGATGTAAAATGTCATACATTTAATTTTTATTATGAACATTTTTCAGGAGATTCCCATTATTACATTATTTACATCACTATTTGGTATAGATGGAATTTAGTTACTATGTGATTTTTGAATTGTTTTATCATTATTATCGACGATTTCGAGTTTACCATACAGTGACGTGTCATCCCAACTTTGACGTGCTAAAAATTATCTCAACGATGTAACAAACAACAATGAAACAAAAAAAAAACAGCCATTATTTTGTTGTAGGTGTTAAAATTTAAAATTTTTCCAAAACTGGCTGTACCGTAAAAAGTTTGGAAAACTCTGTATTATAATATAATAAACACACCGTGATTAATGTAGTAATTTAAGCTGACAGCCTTCGCTCAGAATTGTTTTTCGTAGACAACAATTGCATATCAACGAATTAAAATTGAACACAGGTGTGTCCAACCAGCGGCCCGCGGGCCACATGCGGCCCATGGTAGGTTTTGATGCGGCCCTGTCGTACATTTCACCATCAATTACTTACGTATAAAATAAGAAAAAAAATTATTAAAAATAAAACCTATTAATATAAGGTGCCCATACCTATTATATTGATTGAATAGTATGTGAATGTGCTATCGAAAGTACAACGATGGCGATGGCAAAAAAATAAAATGCATTATTATAAAAATGTATATGCGGCCCACGATAACTTCTACTTACTCAATGTGGCCCGGTCTTCCCAAAAGGTTGGACACCCCTGATTTAACACATCTATTACAGTGACCAACACAGGGCCGTACTAATGGTGGGGAGGGGAATGGGAATGGGACAAGTGCCTTAGGGCGTCATTATAGGGACGTCATAGCATGCACAGTGCCACAGTGAACAATTTTTGAGGTTTGAATATGTTTGTCAAATAGTGGTGCCAAATTACCAGTAACAAGACTAGTACCTCCGACTTGTCCACATTTTTAAGTATACCTAGACATAGGTATTTTGTAAATAACGAATTTCAAAATGTAAGTATATAAGCACATAAATTATTAATATTTATAGGTGACTAAAAACTATAAACAGTTATAATATTAGGTATAGGTTATACAATTTTTTTTTAATAAAGCATGAAGCTAAGAATATATTTTATATTCTATTACTTAAGTACCTGTAAAGATTTACAAAAATGTCACAAACTTGCATATTATGTTACGTCTTTTATGCACTGTTGTCCTCCACCACCTATTCTCGTCTTTGGACTTTTTACGGTTTTTTTTTATTTAAATATTCACCGCACATAAAAAATACTATAAACTATAATAGTAAAAAAAAAAGATAGAAACATATTATAGGTGAGGTATATGGATGTAATATGACTCAAAAATATAGGTAAATATATAATAGGTTATATATTCATATTACACACGCGCCGGCTGAGGCTGGGGGCCGAAGCTATAACGATCTATACAAATTAATTAATAAAGATAAACACACTTGTTGGAAATGTCGGAATAGAGGAATAAGAGTTTTAAAAAAGAAGAAAAAAGATAGCCGTAACAGCAGGATGGCGAGATTTGCCGTCGGCCAGTGCCGCGACCCCGCCGCGGACTGGAGGAGGAGCCACGGTACGGCGACGACGTAAAACTGACCGCGTCGAAGTTCCAAGATGGAAACCAAACACTTCCTCCGTGTCTAACAAAATCGAAATTTTGTTTGATACAACTGATAATAACATAAATTCTTAACAATATTTCACTCGCACACAACATAATGGCCTGGAAAATGTATTGTTTTTGTGTTTGATTTGCCGTTCGTCACACGGAACGCCGTCCGCCCGCCCGCCCGCCCGCCCGCTATACAACGTCCGCCGCCACCGCCGCCGCCGCGTCAAAACCGCTTAGCCGCCGCCGCCGACGGACGGACGACGATTTTCGGTGTACACGCACTGTGCACTGCACGGCAGTCGTCGCGACGCACAGGGCCGCAACGTAACCCGACGATCTTGTTGTGGCGGCCCCGCCGGCAGACCGAACCGTTTCTTAGCCGCCGAACCGCTCGCCCGCCGCCGATTCTGCGACACGTTTGCGACGCGGCCCGCACTCGGACGCCGCCGCTGGACACGACGCTCCACATCGTTATGACCGCCACCACCACCCTCCCGTATTACAGGTAAGCACGCCGACGGCCATGTCGAAATGCCGTAGATTTGCACGCTGCGCCGTGTCGCCCGGGCCGTAGTTCGGCAACGCACGATGTCGTTCGTTATGGCCATTGTCGTTAAGACGACAACCACCGACCGTCGACGGTCTTTGCGAGACACCGACGACCTGTGACGGGAAACGTCTCTTGACCGTGCACGGCTTTCGTAGGTTTCGCGTTTCATTGGGTCCAACGAGAAGTATTGCAGCAACTATCATCCATAGCCACGGTTATGATCTGTTTTTGTTGCCTGTCGGTGTATAGTTTCTATCGAAACACCTAAGCATTTATTATTCATTAGAAAGTCATAAGACAGGTTGCTGTTGTGGTTAGGTTTATCGTTTATGTGGAATTTCATCAGCGCCGCATTCAGGGTCAAACACTGAAAGGAGTAAAAATTAGTTTTGTTACTACTGTGGTCATAATTTGAAAAATATACCATTTTTTTTTTAGAACTTCTTAGTGACTTTGTCATTGTTATTTTAACTCTTGGCTTTAGGAGGTACATTTAATGGTTTAATATTTAATTATTTAACTACTTTGTTTACCAACAAATCATTATTAGTAAAATAATAGGTATAGGTACATTTTGTTGTTACTGTAAAACTTTTTGCTAGCTTTTTGTATAGGTACCTAATAAAAATACTTTCTCAAAATAAAAAAAAACATGTAATGTAGAATTGTTAATAGGTATAAGATACAACATAAACCTAGGTATCTCAATATTGTATTACTCTTCTAATAAAATAAGATTTTTATGGGGATTTTCACTCTTTTCAATGAGCAATTTCAATAATATTTCTTACTTAAACTCTACTGTCTTGTAACATATTTTACCTTATTTTTAAACTTATTATGTTTAGTGGTACCCTGTTTAACAATATTTCTATAATAATAAAATAAATTAAATCTAGGTACCTATATACTAAAATATTAAGTAGATATAAGTATGTAGCCATGTAGGTACCTATATAAACTGTCATTTTTTAAATACATTAATTTGTCCAGCTCATCAACTTCTTATGTTTATTTGAAGCTTTTTCGATGAAATAAGTTATGTTTATTATAAACATTTAAGTAGATATTGAGTTTATCATAGTAAACAATGTGTAATATGACCGTCATTTTCTACTCCAAAAGATGCACATTTTCTAAAAAAAAAGAAGAATTACCAATAGAGTGATACCTTTTGGATATTGGATACAAATTTAAAATGCTCAAATTGATTTTATTTTTTTACAGGTACCTACCTAATATTGAAATGTTTTAGTAAAATAATGTTTGAATAATACTTTTTAAAACACTTAATGCCAATGGTGGTCAAATAATTTGTTTGCGACTGATTTTTTAACATGCACTCTGATCATTAAAAATAGTTTATATAAGGACTATAAATGTATTAATTAAAAACATAAACTAAATAGTTAATTAATAGGTAACAATATTGTACCTACCTAAATATTGGTTTTTATTACAAGTTTATCTAATAGGTACATAGGTAGGTATTGAGATGATTAGAATACCATGATAATTACATTGTTTATAAATATTAAAGTTTTAAAGTAACATTTTAAATATATTTTTAATTTAACTATTAAACTATAAAATAAATTAGAAAAACCTTAAAAGTAATAGTTTATACTTTATGATATTATGAATGTGTTTTGAACTGTTAGTTTAATACATATTTTATTTATACAAATATTTTCTTTTAGCTTAAAATACATTTAATAAGTACAGTATTTACCTCTACGGCTCTACCAGAGTTGATTGTTTAAATAATCAGAAAAAAAATTATTTTGACATCAAAAATTGTGAATTTAATACTAATACTAGTAATTTTATATTTTATCAAATTATAAAAAAAAAAAAAAAATTATTCACATTATTTTCTTCTTACAAATATCAATAATACCTGTATAATATTAAAAAAAAACGTCATGGATATGTATTTTCTCATAATCAAAAAGAGAACGGGAGACAAAAGTTATAGATACAAAGGAATACCTAGACTCTATGAAGGTGAATATAATGAAAACAGAATTTCTCTATATAATATTTTGAATATTATATTTAAATTAAAAACTCATATATTGTTGGCACTAAAAATGGCTATTATCATGTAGTATTTGCTTAACTGGTGATATTAAAAAATATTCAGTATACATTTAACCAATGATAATACCTATATAGATAATAATACTGGCTTATACTGGTTTAATTATTTAATTCCTTCATTCATTTCAAATGCAAATGAAAACATTTTTTTTTGAATTTTTTATAAATACATATAAATAGTTTACAAAACTAATAATAAGTTACGTAGGTAGGTAAATAATAAAAAAAGATATTATTTATTTTGAGCCGATAACATATTATATAGGGTCTTAAATTATAGGCAGATAAATATTGACATCTGTCTTATGCAGGGGTGGCCTACTCTAATGATCTTGTGGACCACTTTGGAAGTACATTATAATCCCCATACTAAATAAATTATATATTATATTAAATTTAGAGAAAACAAAAAAAAGTTTTGATGTTTAAATTAATTAAAATTAACAGAATGAATTATTATTGTTTTTATTATTACTCATGATTTATAAACATAGATAATATAATAATTATAATTTATTTATTAAGTGGGCCACTTTTTATTTTAACTATATGTTGTTTTTAATTATATTTGAATTATTATTATTGTTGCAAATATGTTGTTAATAATACTGGCACCGTGTTGTGTGGGATACTCCTGAATATTCTGTAATCTATTGACACAAAAATAATAAATTTGGAATGTTTGATAAATATTGTGGGTTGGCCATATCTGGTCTATTGTATCAACACTACCTACTACCCAGAGATAAGCTCAGAATTCCATTAAATAAACATGGACTTTGACAGTCTTGGTACATTGGCCGATGGTAGATAAAATAGGTACTATATGTTAGTATGATATCCCCTCAAAATTAATAAAAATGCTAAATAATACTATAAAAATGAAAAACAACATAAAATTACAAAAAAAAAGTTTTTTGCAGTATATGGTATCAGAAATTCTTTATCTGATATTGTGTATTTAGAATGCATTGTCCTGGGACCTAGAGCACCCACTAAAAAAAGCACTGCATCTTAGTTTCTACTTATTACCTTACTTAACATTACTTGTTTTGATTATATTCATTTGTTAGTAATTGATAGAATACAGTGAGTTATTAATTATTATGTACCTACATTTTTATATATTATGTGATATAAAATCATAAAGGAACAACAAAAACAAAAAAATAAAAATAAATTTAAAAAAAATACTTAAATACGAATTGCTTAAATTATTTTATTATTTCTACCATAAGTTAAATAATGATCTTATAACTTCCATGATATTTTAGGCATTTGATGTTAATGCAATCTTTTAGGATATTTTTTAATGCTTTTTGAAATATAGGTAACAATTCTAAATATTTTTAAAAAGTTGTTTTTATTTTTATGAAATTATATTTTTTTTTATTATTTTCATATTCAAGATTGTATTAAAATCTATTAAAATTTGAAATGTATGTCTAATGCTTATATTCTATGTGACACTATACCTAATGTAGGTATCTACTTAATTTTTTTTTAACTAGGTAGTATTTATGCAATGGTGGCATGAGCAATCGTTCAATTTTGATGCATCAGTTAAAACTTAAGCATCTCATATTTATTCTCACTATCACTTAAATCAGTTGAATCTAAATTAAATTTTATAAAAGATAGGTACATAGTAACATTTTATACATTTGTGTAAAGAGGCTTATTTTATGATTTTAATTGCATATTTTGGTGTTTTTTGTTTAGACAATTTAGAAATAATAACTATTATAATATATAATATAAAATGTAATATATAATGTAAATATATAAAGTATTTTATTTTTATAGTTTCAAATAATAAACTAATAGGTACACTCTTAAGTAAAAACAGATTTCCCAAATATGACCTTAGATTTATAATCGGTGAAATAATATACAAATATTACCTAAGTTAAGAAAATATTGATTCTGATCTCAGACTATTGATATTATTTCAGTCGCATTAAATTATTTAGGTGCCTTCGTATCAGTCTATTTTTTTTTTTATTGATTATAACTATCCAAAAAACTCAGTAAAGTATTTATTGTTATGTAGTATTTCATAACATCATAATTTTAAATTCATTATTTTTTATATATTCAGAATAAATTATAATAAGTTTTTTTCATGCATTTCTTGCACTAGTAGCAGTATTTGCAACTGTGATCCACTGGGGGTCGGCAATACTCATGTCGGGGGTCCGTGGAGGCATTAACACATAACATACATGACATGAGTGCATTTTTACAATAATTGTTGATTTATAATTTATTTTATTTTTTCATGTAGTTTATCTTATTTTTATTAGACTTGTCATTTAACCTCATCATTTTATTATTTATTCATCAGTTTTTCTGGTATTTGGTAAGTGGTCCGTGATTTCTGAAAATCTTTCATCAGGGGTTTCTACAAAAGCTTAAAAAACCGCTGTTTTAGTGCATATTTCATTGGTTTTTAATGCATTTAAATCCGCGCTCTTGTTATTATATTATTTATTCTAACATTTATATGTTATTATTGTACATCATTTTCAAAATTAACTATATATTTATGTAGGTACTTATTATTATTTTATATTGAAAATATTTTTTTATTTGTTTTAGAATGTATAGATACAGACAATATGGATCATCTACTAATAGATAAATGTATGCTCTCCATTTAGGACCATGTTTACAAACATAAAATTAATGTTGTTGATTTCTTGAAAATGCCGATATCATTTAAATGGATTGGAAATTTATTACTGTGGGTAAGTAACAAAAAAAATAGTTTAAAACAGTTTTGGTATCCTAAGTACCTATATTAACTAATAAATATATTGTAATTGTATTATCTTAGGAAAATTGGTGATGCCGAATTCCAAACTATGTTTTGTGTTGGTGTTATTGCTAATAACTACAACATTAAAATGCAGTTTAGCGATGTCAGTTATAGCTAAATACCCACAGAATACACAGTCAGAATGTTTTTCAAACCATTTACTTCACATGGCTGTAGACAAGAGTTTAGGGGGTCGAGTTTACATTGGTGCAGTAAACAAATTAATACAACTAGAAGGGTCTAATTTAACTGTGGAAACATGTGCCAATACTGGTCCACTTTCAGATAGTCCACAATGTCCAGCAAGTGGCTGTCCAGTATCTCCACCTGTTGAAACATCACTTACTGACAACTATAACAAAATTCTAATCATTGACTTAGAATCTCGAATGTTAATAGTATGTGGTTCAATTTTCCAAGGGGCTTGTAACAAGTATAAAATGTCAAATGTGTCATTACCAGCACAATTTATTTCTATGAGTATTGCTGCAAATACAGAGCAAGCTTCTACATATGCTTTCATTGGACCAGAACACTATAATAATTGGGGATATTCAAATGTATTGTATGTTGGAACCACTTTTACTAATAATGGAGATTATAGACATGCTGTGCCAGCAATTTCAAGTCGCAGCCTTTACAATTTGAATTTAGCAGAAACTTCATTTTTAAAACAATCTTCACTTAACATCAACGTTAATTATCGTGACCGTTTCCTTGTTAAATATATATATGGATTCAATTCGAGTGATTATGCATATTTTGTTGTTGTTCAAAAACATTCACCGTTGCCAGGACAGGAAGAATTAGGATATGTTACTAGATTAGCCCGAGTTTGTATAGATGATGCCAATTATGATAGTTATACTGAAGTTACATTACAATGTATGGTAAAAGAAACGTCAAACTCCGATGATTTGGTAAATTATAAACTTGCTCAAGACTTAAAGCTAAGTAATGCCGGTGAAGACTTAGCTGCTAGTCTTGGAATTGATACCGATGACCAGGTCTTAGTCGGTTCTTTTTCACCAAGTCAAGGAATTACTAATGAACCAATGCCGAAATCAGCGATTTGTGCATTTAGTATGCAATACATTGAATCTAAGTTTAATGAAAACATTCATATGTGTTTTAACGGTACAATCAAATATCGTAATATGCCATATGTATCTGGACTAATATTGCAAGGAAATTGTCCTACTGCAGGAGTGAGTACTCTTCAATTTAAAAATTATTTCAAACTTATATAAACAATCTTATATTTTAATATATGTTAATGTTAACTATTTTTTTTTTAGTCGACTGGAAATATATTAAACTTTTGTGAAATTGGCTTAAAAATATCAGGAACAGAGCCAATTACTACTCAAGCTGCAATAAATTTTCCCGATCATCTTATTACTTCAATAACATTAGCAACAACAGAAAGAAATACCATTACTTTTTTGGGAACTTCGACAGGAATTCTTAAAAAGGTATTTTTAAATTATATTTATTTAAAAATTAATTAGGGCTTAGATATTATGTTACATTATTCAAATTAATAAACTTTAATTTTTTACGAATAAAAGGTATTATTATCATCTGCAACGCATGCTGTAAATTATGAAGAATTGATCTTGGACAATGGAAATGCCATATTACCAGATACATCACTTACTACTAATGGAGAACATTTATATGTGTTAACAAGAAGCAATGTAAGTTTTGTTTCTAACAATTTTAACAAGTTAGACAGAAATATAATTCTTATTGTTTAATGTTTATTTTAAGGTATTGAAAGTAAGAGTAGAGCATTGTTACAGTTTTACCAATTGTTCATCATGTTTGGAAGCAAACGATCCTTATTGTGGTTGGTGTTCTCTTGAAAGAAGGTATAGTTATGATTTTATTTTACAAATTTGTGGGCGAGACACTACATTGTTAAGGAAAATTGCATGAACAACATCTATCAATTTATGTTAAATTGGTAGTTTTATTAAAAAAGTGTTAACATTTATTCATATATTATTTGAAGAGTTAAAAAAATTGTATGCACATAATATAGTTATCATGAATTTGTTTTTAGTTGTATTTTTTTATGTATACATAATATATATACTATATTATTCAGTATTTACTTTAGAAAATTAAGTCAGTTACAAATATTCACAATGTTGTACACAATTAATTGCACTAGTTCATACAATTGCATTACTAACCCTAAATCATTTAATACATTTTTAATAATTTATATTTTATAAATCCAATTATTAGGTGTACTGTTAGAAGTACTTGTCAAAAAGCAAGCCATAGTTCACCACGATGGTTATCTCTTGGTACTGGTCAACAATGCATTGATTTCGAACAAATAAACCCCGATCGGATTCCTATTCACCAAATGTCGAAGGTAATTGTTTCTACCTATTTGTTATGGAAAATAAAAAAATTGTTTTATATTTAATAATTTTATATTATTATTTTAATAATAATATAAATAATGTGTAGGACAGAATGTTTAATTTATTTTATTTTATATTACTGTTCCAGTTACAACTTGCAATCAAAACGTTACCAGAATTACCTGTTGGAGCAAAATATCGTTGTGTTTTTGGCAAAAGTGATCCATTAGATGCAGTTGTTACACAATTTGGATTACAGTGCTCAACTCCTTCAATTCAATCACGCCCAAAAATTCCAAAAAACCAAGATCATATATATGTGTCTCTGTCAGTAAGGTCTTCTGAAACAAATAAGGACTTTGTAAGCAGAAATTTTGCTTACTATGATTGTTCAGCTCATACCAGATGCATGGAGTGTGTTAAATCCCAATGGGCTTGTAATTGGTGTGTCTACGAGAATAAATGTACAAATAATGTGTCTAGTTGTCAGCGTATTATTATCAGTGGTGAAAATGTAAGTTAAAATCTTCAAAATTGTATACATTTATTTTTACTCATAATATTTTTTGGTTTTTAGAATCCCACTCGTCTTAAAAGCCATGGTGCAATGTTTTGCCCACGGTTTGTTCAACCAGCTCAAAAAATTTTACTACCTAATGGTGTTCCTAAAGAAATCGTTTTACAAGTGGAAAATTTACCTAACCCTCAAGTTGGACACACAGGTTTTCAATGTATAATTAACATTGAAGGAGCTAAACTAATGGTTCCTGCGAGGGTAGAAGAAAAGTATATCGTCTGTGATAAAACTACTGTAAATTTATATATTTTTTATGATTTAAGACACTGTTTTGATAAAAAAAAACTTTATAATCATATATATTTATATTATATAATTTAGTACTCGTATGAAACCAATTCTGGAGAATATGATGCCATGGTCAGTATGGTTTGGAACAGAAACCATCACGTTGATACGATAAATGTGACATTATATAAATGTGATATTCTTGGATCTCATAGAGAACACCCCGACTGTTCATTATGTGTTACACGAAATCGTAAATATCACTGTACTTGGTGCTTAAGTACTTGTGTGTATTCAGAAACCTGCTCAGAAACAACTAGCAATGAATGTCCAAAACCGAGAATAGACATGGTACCTATTAAAAATTGTATGAGCTATTTTTAATATGTGTAAAAATGTAAAATTATTTTTTTAGATAAAACCTCTTAGTGGACCAATTGAAGGCGGTACTATGGTCACTATTGAAGGAAGTAATTTAGGTCTAAATAGAGAAGATGTTTGGGGGAAAATCCATATAGGTGGTATTTTATGTCATTTAGTTGATTATGAAGTATCTGTTAAAATAGTTTGTAAAACTGGACCATCAAATGTTGAAAAGTTTGCTTCTATTGTTGTTGGAAATAATGCTGGCCTGACTGAATCATCTGTTCATTTTAATTATAAGGTATAATAGTTAATAAATATAATTTATTTTTATTTATCTAATACGTATTGCATATATTTTACAGAGTGTTAAGCTTGATAAAGTGACTCCTAGCATGGGACCTCAGAGTGGCGGTACACTTTTAGCCATTAGTGGTCATAATTTAAACATAGGAAGCTCTGTGACTGCATACCTTGATAATTTTCCATGTACAGTCAATACAACTCATGCTTCAAGCACAAGACTTACTTGTGTGACTTCGGCTGCTAATAGACCCTTGACTGTAAATTCAATGCATTTAATTATTGATGGTTCAAATAGAACATTGGCCAAACCTTTTACCTATCGAAGTGATCCAACTGTTGCTGAAATTAAACCACTAATTAGCTTCTTGTCTGGAGGAAGAATGATAACAGTTCACGGTACAAATTTTGACATTATCCAAAAGCCAGAAATGGTTATCTATGTTGATTCTGATTTCATTCATCCCATTAATAAAACTGTGAGTATATTTTTCAATAATTATTAAATAATCATCTAAAAGTGTATACACTTAGTAAATCGTACATATTTTTTTATATAGGAATGTATAGTTCTTAATTCAGCTCAAATGGAATGTCCATCCCCCTCTGCTAACAGTCAATTCTTAAAAAATATTAAAAGTTTTCGGAAGCGAAGAAGACATGCTACCAATGGAAAATACTTAGATTCTTATTTGACTTTAAAAATTGGGTTTATTATGGACAATGTTGCTGCTGTCAAAGATTTAGAAAAACATTTAAAAGTCTTACAGTCTCAAATTGTATATGTGCAAGATCCAAAATACTTCCAATTTTCAAATACTATTAAGTCATATAAAGGCGATACATTAGTTATAGAGGTTAGTAAACTTATTATGGAAGCAATATTATTCATAATATAATAATACACTTCTCTATTTTCTTAAATTCCTTTAAATTATACATGCTTGAATATTTCATAATTTTTACCAAATCATCCTTATACAATTGAACTATAGACTATTTTTTGTTTCTTATCTTTTTTATATTATTTTAATCCACCCTATTAATGGAAATATGTTAATAATTTGTTATCAATATTAATTAGGGTGAAAATTTAAATTTGGCTTGTGATGAATCTGATGTTAATGTAACTATTGGAATGGAAGTATGCAACGTTACTTCATTGGCTAATACACAATTAGTTTGTATTCCCCCTCAATATCAACCACAATCAATTGATGATTTCGGTTCACCTACCAAAACAGGATTACCTTTAGTTGTGGTAAGTTTCTTTTGAATTACTTTTAATATTGTAAAATAGTCAGAGATCAGAATCCTTATGCATTAGCAATATATCATGTTGATTAGGAAACCTCATGTTTAAAATTAATTTGAAAAATTCATATGTATCAAATCCAAAATGTTTAATTGATGTTTAAATGATCATGGATACACTTACATAAATAAGTAAATTATTTTTAGTCAACTCTGATTGTAATATTTAGAAACTTATTAATTTACATAATGCAATAACTTTATAATCTTAAATTTAAAGTTATTAATATTAATCTGTGTAGCATCAATTATTTAACCTAACACATATTAATATATTTTTATGATTTATAAATGTAGGTCCGTGTGGGTAAAAAACTAAGATTCAATGTGGGATACTTGCAATATGATGTGTTGTCGACGTATTCATTTTCACCTGAGGCAATTGCTGGTGCTGTAACAAGCGCCTTATGTATAATTATAATTTTTTTCATTATATTATTTCTATACCGAAGAAAATCCACACAAGCTGAAAGAGAATATAAACGTATTCAAATTCAAATGGATACATTAGAAAGCAATGTCCGGTCTGAGTGTAAACAAGGTTCTGTCACATTTTTTTATTTTTTTATTGTTTTAATTTTACTTTTAAAAAATATTTATAATAATAACTACTCTGAGTCACGTGAAAACTCATACAGCTCAAGCATTCAAGTTACCGTACTCCGCCGCCTCGAGGCTAAATTTCCCCCACCATTTGATGGCTGGTCTGTGTATACCACGGGACTGATAACTATGGCATACAATGGGGGGGGGGGGCTCGCTCTGGTACAGTGGTATGAATGCTCAGAAATCAACGAGTTTTGGTTTCCCCCTGTATGCATTTTCTCATAACCTGGACTGCAGTGGCATGCCTAGGGGGAAGGTTAGAGATTATATCCCTCCCCCGATTTCCTTTTTTTTTGCTGACCTACAGAATACAACTTATTAATTATTAAAGCTGTTATAGAGTCATTAATTTTTATTAGTTATTACTTATTAGCAAAAAGTTATTTCTTATGATCCACTATAAACATTCATTATACAGACTAGTGACTACAGATTATAGTCTGTATACTGTTAGTATTCAGATCATGTACACAGGCTATGGAGTATTGGGATATCAATACAATTGTGATCACTTATCAGTCATCAGCTGTATCAAACTGTGGTCCAACCACTAAAATACTGAATGAAAATAATACAACTGTAATCCAAAATTTCAAATTCAGTGCTAGTAATATCTACACAAGTATTTATTTAATTGTTTTAAGATTTATTTGTTTATTTAATATTTTAATGCATTTATAATGGATAAACGTAACAGATCTGTCACTTAATTTTTATCCTAAAGTTGATCAGAAGGGAAGTATAGGTATTCAAATATTAAGAAGAATCGTATATCAATCAAACTTTTAAACTTTAAATAAAGAAAATCAGAGCTCAGCATGTTGATGGTGATGATGTTGATAATCCTGGCCTTATTCTTATTGAACTTCAAAAAATTAAACAATGGAATCAAGATTTAAATATAGATACAGATTTTAAAAGATTAACAAGGACAAAAAAAGTTATAAAATGAATAAACAAATAACACAGCTGAAGTTGATACAGATTAACAATTTATATACCATTCTTGGATAATTTTTTATCACAGTTACAAGAATGGTTTTTAAAACATAACCTACTATAGAGTTTTAGTTGTGTTCTACCTGGCTATAAAATTAATTAAGCAACTGGACAAGATATTAAATATCTTATTGATACATATCCGGGAGATTTAAATAACACTGATTTAGTTAAAAATAGAAAAGTTTATTTATGACAAGAAAAATGTAACAAGCTAGATGTTCTGCAAAGTGCTCTTGGTGAATAAGACAATGATATTTCCACACGTACATAAGTTAGTAAAAATGTTAATAACTATTAGTTACTACTGCAACTAGCAAATGGTCAATTTCTTCATTAAAGAGTTTATATTAGAAATTATATTGGACAAGCGAGATTGAATGACTTAGCCCTCATGAACATTCGACGATAAATTGAAATAAACACAGACGAAGTCATAAATAAAATGAGTACAAAAGCTAGGATTTTGAATTTCCGTTTGGAATAAGATCTAGTTTCTAAGTATTATATTTTTTTTGTTTATTTTTAAAAATTTTAAATGTTTTCAGTTGAATAATGTTATTTTAATTGAACCAGAACAACTTGATCTTAGTGTGTTACAATTTAAATGCGCTCTAGTTATAGAACAATCAAAAAATGTACACAATTATAAGCTATAAACAATTTTGGAGGGCTTGAAACATAAAGCCCCTTTTTTGTGTTTTTGGTATTACTACGACAATTCATTTGAATGTATTATTAATTAAAACATCCACAGGAAATTCCTAGGCACGCCACTGCAAGAGTATATTAATTCCGATAATTTAAATGGGTTTCCTCTAAAAAAAATATGTTTTATTATTGTTTTACAATTGTGTTTTCTGAATTTTAGCTTTTGCTGAATTACAAACCGATATGACTGACTTGACTGCGGATTTAGAATCTTCTGGCATACCTACATTAGATCACAATGAATATATTTTAAAAGTATTTTTCCCTGGAGTTCGAGATCATCCTATTTTAAATGAATCAAAGGTAAGAAAGAAAAACATTTAACTCTAAAAATATCTATTATATTATTTATTTATCCATGTTGTATAATTATTGTAGGTTGTTATTGCTGGATCAACAACAAATTATGATGCTGCTATGATGCAATTTGAGCAACTTATAAATAATAAACATTTTGTATTATCATTCATTGATACTCTCGAATCTCAAAAAACTTTTAGCATTCGTGATAAGTAAGTATTTTATACTTATCTTAAATACACATTTTTGTGTTATACATAACTTTATTTTTTAATTTGTAGAGTCAATGTTGCCTCTTTACTTATGGTTGTTCTAATGAATAAAATGGAATATGCTACTGATGTCTTAAGGAGTTTATTACTTAGACTAATTGATAAATCAGTTATGTCAAAGCATCCACATTTAATGCTTCGAAGAACTGAATCCGTTGTTGAAAAAATGTTAACCAATTGGATGGCACTCAACATGTATAAATATCTTAAAGATTATGCAGGGTCTTCTTTGTTTTTACTTTATAAAGCCATTAAACATCAAGTAGAAAAAGGTCCAGTTGATGCATTGACGTATGATGCTAGATATAGTTTATCCGAAGACCGCCTACTTCGAGAACAAATAGATCATCGTGTTGTTGTGAGTACAACTTAAACAATTTATATTTGTTTAATTATTATATTATTGCTAAATAAACTTCTTCATATATATTTCAGAATTTATATGTTATGCAAGATGAATTAGATGATAAAGTGCAATGTAAAGTCTTAGATTGTGATACTATAAGTCAAGTTAAATCTAAAATTCTTGATGCTGTTTATAAAAATACAGCATTCTCTCTTAGACCATCTGTTTATGGTGTTGATTTAGGTGAGAATAATTAATATGTTATATGTTTACTTATGGTTTTATTAATAATACCATCATACATTATTTATAAAGAATGGCGCCATGGGCGGGGAGGTCACCTTACACTTCAAGATTATGATGTTACTACCAAAAACTTGTGTGGATGGAAAAAGTTAAACACGCTTGCACATTATGGTGTAAAAGAAACTGCTGTTATGACCCTTATTCCACGCCAACATGACACATACAATAAATCTTGTATGCAATCGTGCCATAACTGTAATTACTTAGAAATAGTCTGATTAAAATTTTAAAATGTATTAAAATAATTTTATTAAACATTTAGGTACATCTGGATATTATTCTGGTGCCATTATATCAACAACTAATGGAGGCATTGAGACTGGTTCTAGTTCCAATGGTACTGTGTATCACTTGATTAGATCCACTGATACACAGCCACAATATCATACAAATAAAATGCCTGAAAGAACCCATAAGGCGATTCCAGAAATATTTTTAACTAGATTATTGTCAACTAAAGGAACAATACAGAAATTTGTTGATGATTTTTTTTCAACAATTTTAGCAGCCAATGAAACTCTTCCGCCAGCTGTAAAGTGGTTGTTTGATTTGTTTGATGATGCTGCAAAAAAATACAATATAATTGATCCAGAAGTTGTTCATTCGTGGAAGTCCAATAGGTACTAACAATTCTTTAAACTGCTTAAAAGTTTTTGAAACAATTTATAATTTTTTGTTCAAAAGCAAGCAATGTGAACCTTTCAATTTCAATATAACTGTTATGATTGTTTTTCTAAATTAATTGAATGTTTAATTTACAGTCTACCACTGAGGTTTTGGGTCAATTTCATTAAAAACCCAGATTTCATATTTGATATTGACAAAACTCCTACTGTAGACTCTTGTTTATCAGTTATTGCTCAAACATTTATGGATTCATGTTCAACTTCTGATCATAGATTGGGCAAAGATTCACCATCAAATAAACTTCTTTTTGCAAAAGATATACCCCAGTACAGAGAGACTGTATTAAGGTAATAATAATTTTTAATACTATTTTATGTACACACCATTTTTAATTATATATTCTTATAATATAATTGTACTTAATATATTATGTTATGTTATTATTAGTTAAGTAGGTACATGATATGATTTCTATTTAATTACTTAAAGTGAATAGAACTAACTTGTTTAAAATAAACATTAAACATAAATATTATTTGTATTCAGATTTTATAGTGACATTCAAAAATTACCTCAAATAACTGATCAAGAACTAAGCACAACTATGCAACAGTTATCTGTTTCACATTTTGGCCAATTCCACATAGTTTCTGCTTTGAAAGAACTGTATATTTATGCTTCTAAATATAATGATGCGGTAAGTTTTCATTCAAAATAAATAAAAATTGCTTCATTTAAAACTGTTATAATCATGAAATGTGGTAGATTTTAAATGTAATAATTTTACAACCAACTTTTTATTTAGTTATCAGGGGTGTATGTAAAATTAGAAATAAATTTTATACATTTCTTAATATCCTATTCCAACTTAACTTAATATATTGAAAATGAAAATAGAGTTGGTATCATCTATATTGATGACCAAGTGACTTAAAATAAAAATACGCTGTTATACCCAAAATTGTATTGATTTTTCCAGTATGGTTAATTAATTTAAACATGTATATTTAATTATAATTATTAATAACTATATATTATCATAAAATGCTTATTATTAATACATATTATTTTATTTAAACTTAGTCTATTTACGATTACATACTATTTATAAAAAGTGAAAAGAGATAATATACATAGGTACGGGTTTTAAAATTATTCTAAAAACTCAGTGATTTGTTTTAATGAATTAAAATTTTGATTTAACTCAATATTTATATTAATATACATTTTTTTAATACTAATAATATGAGACAAATGCATGCGATAACAATTATAAGGTTGTTATGTATGATTCAAATATATATATATAAATAGGTGCCAATTTTTATGTTGTATAACTCGACAGTGTTGTTATAACGAGTCATAATAATATAGGAAATTTTGTCAGGATCTTAAAATAAATATTGTTTTACCCAATGTGTTGTTATAACTTTGTAATCACATTACATCTTTGTTATAAATAATACTGACTATATATACTTTTAACACCAATTGAAAACATACCATAAAAATAAATTAAATATTATGAATTGTACACTATTATTTACATAATTTTACTGCTAACTTTATTTTTATGAAAAAATTATATACTATAACTGTATTTTATTCATTTTTATATTATTTTCTAGATTTTGGATTCATTAGAAATGGATCCTTATTGTCAAAAGATTAATCTCAGTCATAAGTTAAATAAGGTGGCTGGGACACTTGAAGGTGATGAAGCGGCCATATGCTGACAGTAGACTGATTATTTACTTGCGACTCTATCCTGTGATAAAGATGTTTTAATGTGTACAGATTACGTAGAAATTATATTGACTTTTTTTAATAATATTTATATACATATATTATATATAGACACATAATGTTTTTAATATTACTTGCTATTTTAGGCAAACTTAAGTTTACGATTGACCACCAAAATCTATACGACTTAATATTTGCTAGGTTGTTAAATTAATATTGTAGTTATTTTATTGTTGAGCTGATCAAAACAATTTTATTTCACTATAACACTAAAGACCGGCCTTGGCTCATGTACATTTTTGAATTTTTAGTCTGAAAAATTAAATAACACGACTTCTTTTTTAATATTCCCTTATTTTTTTTTTATAAACATAAAACTACAAGCAATGTATTCTATTCAATATTATTATTATTATTTTAATATTTCTAATAAATTCCATACATAATATAATAGTTTAATTAACTTAATTTTTCTCATCAAATAATGTTGAGTTCAATACATATTTTTTTTTTTTATATTTGTGACAAATAATATCTCATTCAATCAATTTTATTTTTACTATTAGATCTGAATTTTTACTTTTAATTATCTCAATTTTTTTCAAACATTTTGATTTATTTAATAGAAAACAAATTGTAAATAAGGGAAGTACAAATTGGTATACATAATGTTATTATAACTACTACTATTATTTTTTTTTATTATTATTCATTAATTAAACACTGAGATAAATTTTTGTTTCTTACTTTTTTACTACTAATTTAAACTAAATAATAATTTAATAATTAAGTTAAAATATGTTTTTGCGTGGTCAAATAGAATTTACATGACATTTTAATAAGTTTTTTTTTTCTGATTCCGTCCTGATAAACATGTTGAAAATATGTGAAAACAGTGCAAAAACATTTAACTAAAAGATTATATTCTAAAAGAAATTGTGTTATCAAACACATCAAGTCATAATGAACATTTTGTCTTTGCTCCGTCTATAAGTGAATTTTTAAATTTTATTAACATAAATGTGTAATTTCTAAGTTACTACTTATTATTTTTGATTAAAATTTGTTTGAATTAAGTATATATTTATTATTATTTTTTTTTTATCGATGTTTAGACAGTTGTGTTAAATAAGTTCAGTTCTCATTCAATGCATATTGTTCTGCTTGTGTTGCTTCAATTCATGTATGTTGACAAAACCCAGCTTTTTTTCATAATTGTTTCCCAATAATTTTACATTGCATTTATACTTGTATAATATTTATTTTAGATAACTACTTAATCTGTTTAATGTATTTATGGTCTGATTATTGTACACTAACGGTATTATTTTATATTTCCCCACACATTGCTGTCGATTAGTAATCAATAATATATGTACAGTATTTTAACAGTTCCACAATAATTATATTTAATGGAAATTAGAAAAATAATATACATTTCTTATTTTGAATTATGATATATTGTTATCAAATATTTGTAGTGTTTTTAATTTGTCTTTTCTTTTCTTACTTTAATACTTTCTTAATAGCCGTTGCAGTAAACACTAAACTGTTAAAATATTGTACACCCACTTTTCTTAGTTATATTAAAATCTCTTAGATCTCACTAACTTATGTCTATTCAATTATGTGTCCATATGAACAAATTGTATTGTTGCATTTATCTGTACTTGTATACTTAATAATCTAGCATTTTGATGACTTCAAGCGTTTAAAATCAAAAAAAATTCTCTATTTCTTTAGTGTAAAGTGTATAAAAATTATTTTAAGATTTAGTATAAATGTTAAAATGAATTACATGTATTAATATATATGAATATATATGTTTGTATATATATATAATAAAATATTATACTATTATAATGTGTTCAAAACGTTTTTAGGAAAGTATTTTACACAAAAAAAAATGCAAATTAAACATTGATCTACATTTATTTATTATTAGTATTTTTATAATTATTGTTGTATTTTGGTATAATAGACAACGAGTTAACTTTTTGTCAAACCAATACACTATTGTCTGTAAAATCATCTTTACCAATTTTCATTAAGCTGTATATAAACCCAACATATTTCTATTACAAATATTGGTTAAAAGAAATTAAATACAGTAGTGCACTTATTTCTATAGAAATATTATCACTGCACATATTTATGTATATTGTATGTAAATACAATTATACCTACATCATAAAATCAGCATTATAACTTGCAGGAAAAAAATAGTTTTCTAAATACTGTTCCGAAAATGGTCAAGTTGATTATTAATATATTGTATTCATAAACATTTTAGATTATATTGTATTGTTGAACAGTTGTGTGTTATGGAGCATTCAACTAGACTGGATTTTAATATAGCCTTTGTCATTATGGCAATTTATTAATATTAAGATATTTTAACTAACACATGAGGCACATTATACAATATTCATCATAATGGCAGCTAATAAAATTGAATGATTCATAGCACATAATTCTATTGTAATCAACATACAATACTAAATATAAATGAATCTATGACAAATATTGATTTTTTTTCTACACATTTATAAATTATTGTATTAATGTATAATGTTAATTATGTACATAAAGCAATTATGTTGATTCATTTTTCTAAAGTGTATTGTTGATCCAATAATTAATATCAGATATACATAATTATTTAATATTATAATATATTTGATCTATATGCCCTCTAACACTGTCCACACAAAGAAATAATATTATATCATTAGTGTTGGTATTAATTTATTTGGTGGTAAGCGTCTAATTAAATCGGTTGGTAGAGCTGGTTTCTTGTAATATTCAAATGTACTTATTATAACCAATAATGATGTAGAGTATTAAATGTGTTAAATCCTATTCAGTGCAGGAAAATTGGATTAATCCACATTACAATTGGCTAATTCATAAAACTACAAACCTCTATTGCTTTAGTGTATGCATGATACATTAAATATCATAGAGTTGCCTAATTTAAAATATACTGTAAATATTACTGATAATATTTAATTTAAAAACAAACTTTAAAACCATAGATTTACTGGCAATTGTGATAAATATAATTTGACTGGTTTTTTTTCTTAAACAGAGCAACATAATATTCATATAAAGTATACAATTTCTACAACCTTTAATGTGCAGAGTGTTATCTTATATTAATAAGCATTTTATGAATCATTAGTGATTTAATGGTGCCTTAACAACCATTTAGTGGCTTTTGATTGGTTTGTTAAATTAATAAATTTGTGCATGCAATTCGGCATTAGTTAAAAAATTTTGGTATGTCACTCATAATTAGAAATGATTTAAAAGTAGCCTAAGAAAATAAGAACTAAACAATTTAAATTTTATTTGGTGTTCATCGAGAATCAAGATAAATTACTTATTAGGTAATAAATAGATGAAATATTTATGAAATAGGAGAGTTTTAGTCAGTGTATAAACAATATAAATAAAATCAAATACTATATACGAGTATACGACAATACGGGACACTTACTACTGTAAAACGTGGTGACCGGTCTTAAAATTTTCCCATGAGCTTGCTATTCAATTGCCTAATTTTACTCCTTAAAATATGATGCTAATTCTCAACATTTTTAAATATCAATAAAAATATTAAATATCATTATTAATATAGTTCCATCCCCGGTTCCCAGTTCAAACGGGAGAAAAAAAAGATGAAATATTAAAACTAATCCACTTTTAAAAAAAAAAATAATATTATATTTATTTTTAAGGGGTAAAATAACAGCAGCCATAACTACAGTCTCGGGGGGAACTGATAAGAACTGGACGCCAGTTATGACCATAGCTGTCCAGTATAATTATGTCGTAGGTATATAGTATTTGGTAAAAAGAAAAAATATTTTGTATTTTGTAACACGATAAAAATAACAAATGTTAACGCCCTTGTTTTAGTGTATCCTTCAATCTAGGACAAATAGCTCACTGACGAGGGCGGTCAGTCATGGCCAATTAATGGGAAAAAAAGGAATAAATAGGTACAAATATGACTATATGAGTTATACAAATTAAAACACAATATCAAATAAGTCTATATTATTTTATTAATTATTATTTATAATACGATAAAAATAGATAAAAATTTTAATGTTTTTAAATAAATTAAAAATTAAAAAAATTGTATAACCTAATTATATATTATTAACTTTTATTTACGTTTAATAATATTGTTCAAACGTTCAATCAGCTACAAAAATTCGTCCCAATTCGATAGTTTTTAGAACACTATTGCCAACATTTCCGAATTAACTCAAACTTGAAACTGTATTGTTTTGTGTTAGTTATTTGTTTAGATAATACAATTTTCAAAAAACTTTCATTTTTTAGTTTAAAAAGAGGAATGTTAGCAGATACCACTGCAGTACGAAGATCTGTAGTAAATGCATTATTTTTTGGCACGGTATTAAATAATACCCATTTTCAGACTATCACATTATGGATAATACAGTAGAAGGGTACGTCCGAGTGACTACAATATTTTTAATGAAAATATCGATTCGTCCAGTTCAGTGAACAAAACTTTTTCCATATTGGCATTCGGTATCACAAAATTTAGAAGCAGAAAGCATTTTTCTAGTACTAGTAGCAAGGTCGCTTGTGGAAATATTTCTCGAGAGGGCACGACGACAAAAAGTATTTAGTTACCTAGTTCTAAATGAAATTATAAAATTACAGAATGAAATCTATGATTTGAATAATTGGGTAGGTATTCGAATAACTTATAAAATCTAAAGTAGTGGTTTGTGGCCGGGGGGTGACGACTCCATGACCCCTTCCAATTGGTGTCCAAATAGATTAAACTATGAAGAGATATCAAATGCCCAAGAAAGGATCAAGAACATAAAAACTGAATCGAAGGATCTATTAGTCTAAAATTAAGTAAAGTATAGTTTCCTGAGTCCAAGATTTCACTAGTATATGACACCTCAACAGATGTAGTACGACCGTACATTCCTGCTATACACCTTAAACAAGTATTTGATAATATAATCCATGGATTATTAATTTACCCTGGAGTGAAGCCAACGACCAAGTTGATAAACCCTAAATTAATTTGGGCAAGTAATAAGTATAAACAAAGACGTTGCATTTTGGGTAAATAACTGCATTCCTTGCAAACGTCAAAGGTTACAATACTCGTGATTTCAGCGGCAGCAAATTTTACAGTACCTGCAGAGCGTTTTCGAAACATACATATTGATTTATTCGGACCACTGCCACCATGCCAAGGATATCGTTATTGCCCAACTTGTGTGCAACGTTGGCCAGAAGTTATCCCTATACAAGATATAGCTGCTGAAACAGTGGCAAGAGGCAAGAGCACTATACATTGGTTGGATAACACGTTTCGGAGTACCAGAAGTTATTACCACCAATCAACGTACTCAATTCGAACCACTAACTTTCAATAAAACTACAATGTTTCCGAAGGTTGAGTGAGAAATATCGGACCGGTCCACCAGATTGGGTGGTCAATTATTTCTTTTGGCGTCAAGCCACGAGTGGCACAGTTCAGCTGGATTTTGTGCAGTGGGTACATGTCTCCAGATTTCAGATGAAGTCATATGATGAACTTGAGCAACGCGATTCGCCTCAAATGTTTTTAATCTTGCTGTTAGCATTTGTACCCACGTAAGCACTACTGTGCTGTCACACCAGGCGGTGACGTTTGTGATGGTGAATGAAGTTAAATTGGTTCGTAAATATTCAAGGGCATGGGCGAGGAGTAAAGCGCACACAGTTCTAGTCGCGGAATTGACAATTTCTTTTCTGGTGCCATTTTAGATTTTTCTATAAGAAGATGGCAATGAGTTGTATTGGCTGCTGGTACCAGAAGATAAACTGCTGCATTGTATGTTATTTTTGAACTGTCACAGAACCCGTGAAGTTCGTATGTAGCGTTTTCTGTTGTCACTTGGGGTGGTATTTTGATTGATCCTATGACGGGTAGTTCTTCATGATATTGGGACCAAACTTTGACGGCATCTTCCGGCATCTGATCATCTCACCAAATTCTAACGGACCACCACAAATATTTCATGAGGAATTTTAGATTGGTGGTGACTGGTGTCAGTAGTCCAATCGTATCATAAATGCGAGCAATTTCTGACAAGATGGCACGCTTATTTAAACGTACTGGATTAGGTTAATACTGATATGCTAAGATGTCGTGGTTATGTTCCCATTTTAACCTGAGAACTGATACTGATACCACTCATCCAAAGCATGTCTCTTGAAACACTGGTCCGTCCACTATTGGTTTCAAACACCCCGCTCGCATTAAATCGAAAAAGTGATTAGTAAATCTTTTTTCCGTGGGGTTAGAAACGACGGGTCAGCCAATTTTATATCGTTGGGAATTAGATAATAATTATTGATTAATAATTAATTATTATATTTAATTATTTTTTATTATTTATTATTATTATTATCATTAATTATTTTATTAATTATTATTAATTACTTGTAAACAATTTTGATAGTTTATTTGCTCTTATCCCTCTACGACTAAACACGATGTCGATAACGTGAAAGCGTTATAATTGGGGCATAGCCCATTCGGCTCCCGATTTTCCTAAACCGCTCCCGTTTTCAAAAAGGTCAATTCCCAAACGGCTCCTGTCGAAAAAGGTTTTACGAACAGGTCAATTCCCAAACGGCTCCCGTCGAAAAAAGTTTAACTATCAGGTGAATTCCCAAACGAACATAAACACAACGGTGGCGGATATCGTGAACAGACTGAAGTTCAAACAAACTGCACAAGCTGACACGATTGTGTGTCATATCCATTATCCATTATCGCATGAACACATATGTTATATTGTTATAGATTAGATATCGATGATATACGAGTAATATACCTACACGACGAAATAATACACACAAGCTTTGGCGATTATGATACTCACTGAGTACGAGTGGTATATGTATGTTCAATGTTTGGGTACTTTCCGTGTTTTTGATATTATCATTATATTTTCGGTATTCCGTTTTAAAAATTAATTTGAAGTATAAATAACGATATACAGTATATCGGTATATCAACCTGAAATCGGTATACCAGTATGACCGTCATCCGTTTGAGAATTTACCTGATTGTAAAACTTTTTTCGACGGGAGCCGTTTGGGAATTGACCTGTTCGTAAAACCTTTTTCGACGGGAGCCGTTTGGGTTTTGACCTGTTCGTAAAACCTTTTTTGACGGGAGCCGTTTGGAAATAATAAACAATGGGCGGAAGACGTTTGGGAAGCGACGTATAATTGGACATGATAGGGACGATACCGTATGGGTTCCAGCCAGACGATAATGAGTCCTTATCGGCACCGGGTGTGTGACCTTGCCATCGATTTAGTGGCCGTATTTCCTCCTATTACGATAATAAATTGTAATAAAGAGTTAATCAATAGTCAGTTTTATAAATATTATCTGCTGTTAGTTCTAGCACAGAATAGATTAAATTTAAACTATTCTGTGGTTCTAGTTTAATTCTTAACTATAACCATCGTCGAGCTTCATGAATGTGTGAGTACATATACTCTCTAAAAACAGGAAAAGCTAAAAAACACTAGGCGGGACGGGGGACTTGGTCATGTAAGAGTAAGACGTACGGTCGGCGGTAAAGGCCGGTAACTTCAACAGTGCGTATAGCCGTCTGAAGCCGAACGCCAATGTTGTTTTAAATATTTTAAATGTATGAAAAATAAACTCCTATACCTAACAATTTAAATAATTTTTATTTCTTTTAGACAAAATTAAAATAATTTAAGCAAATTTAGTAGATTATTAATTACAATAAAAGCAATCCATTCTGTTCACCTGATTGTTCAGTTAGTAGTTTAGTATGTGGTTTTTAGTTGAAAATTAAATAATGGAAAAAGTCTAATTAAAACGTGATTGTGAAGTGCTGATTAATAAACGTTATTTTAAATGAATATTTTTGATAAATTTAGTGCTGACAAACAAAAAAAATTATTGAGAAAAGTCCAAAAAGTTAATTATTTAAATAGTTATTAGAAGTTTAAAGTTTGCCGTATTGTAACATAGCGTTTAATTAGCCTAAAATTATCGCGTCGTGGAAAAATTCCTCTGGCGCAGTGGCACTGTAATAGGATTTTAAAGACAGTGTCTAGAGTTCGAACCACGGTAACAGTTGCCCATTCATTTTTAGTATTGTTTTTCCGCTTTTTACTTAGCTATTAGTTTTCACTGATGAATAGGCCTAAACCCAAGGATTATTATATCGGTTATATGGCGCGGCGTAACCTTAGATTTGTTAACCGAGTTATTTTACTATTATATAAAGAGACAGCGTTTGTTTGTTTGTTCGCAAAAATCTCAAAAAGTACTAGACGGATTTTAGTTCGGGTTTCACTATTAATTAATAGATCTAGAGTTCTAGACTCGGGGAAAGTTTTAGAGTATATTTAGTTTGGAAAAATTAATTATGTGCCGAAAAAAATAACAATAATACTACCTAACGCATTACGCCGTATTCAGTGGTGTCGGGTTCTCACTATAAACGCGTTAAAACACTTTTTACCCGACATCCGTCATTCAAGTCGTACTAATAACTTACAATATACTCGCACTCGCTGTCGTTGTAGCAAATATGTCTATAGTTGAAAATGTGTCTATAATCACCGCAGGTGGATTGCCTACCTGATAATTTACTGCTCACATATTTCCGCGATCCAATGCAGTGGATTACCTAAGTGGTTTGGATGCATGTAAATCACTTAAGGTTAATCTTAACTTAATATTTGCCTCAGCCAACGCTGGGCGGGAGAGAATGAGACGGATCAGACTTTTCTTGATATAACGAATAAAAATACATAATGACTCAAAATAAATTGAATATTGTTGTAATAATATTACTTAGTATATTTTAACCATTTTATATTATAAAATAAAATATATTATTCATTTAGATTTGGCATTATTAATTTTTTTAATGGGCAACGAAGTGCACGGGATCAGCTAGTTTTTTAATTAATTTGTTTACCTTATTTTAAATATACTTACCAAGTAATATGTTTGTTATTTTACATTTTTTAATTAAATTGTATGCATAATTTCAAATATACTTACCACACAATATATATTTTTTTTACATTTTTAATTAAATTTTGTACTTTATTTTTCTAGCATTACTAACATAAGCTTTTAGATAATTATATTTTGTTGTATACATGTGTGGTGACAGCTCCAAAACGGCAGCGTCAAAATGCCGGCGCCAAAACGTCGGCGCCAACACGTCGGCACCAACACGTCGGCACCAAAACGCCAGTGTCCGGAAGTGTACATTTGATAATTTTGTACAATATACTAGGGGAGTTTTAGGTGGGTCAACTTTAGAAGCATGAATGATATTTTAGTTTAAGATGTAAAACGAAACTTGTATTAAATCTTCTAGGATTATATTTAGTTCATGTTAATGACCAGTACTACGAAATATTCTCTTCTTTTTATAATTATAATAATATTATTTAAAAACACAATTTTAATACATAATTATCGAATTTTTGTTCTTCTTAATTATTGAAAGTCATCTTGAGTGTAGGATTAATTTAACATTATATTTAATAGATATTTATTAGTTTGATGTTAACCGTAATTTATGTTATGGGCCAATTTATTGATTCAAAATCGAGAAAAATGTAAGATACGAAAGTTTTTTGATTTAGAAACATCCAAATCTATTTGTACACATTAAAATTTTTTTGGTTTTGTGTGGTCAATTTCAGAAATGTATAAAAGTTTAAATCTCTCTTAAGCATAGAGTTTTGCATTAATTAATATTGTCCAAGCACTAAGATGTATTAAAAAAATGTCTTCATTTTATATTTGCAAAAAAGTATAGGTTTCCATTTAAGTTTCTAAAGCTGACCCCCTAAAACCCCCCTAATATTTTGGAAAAAATTTTAAAATGAACAAATCAATTTAAATGTTTCTAAATCAAAAAACTTTTCATACATTTTTCTGTATTTTGAATATTTATGTGATAAAATGGATGTTACATACCTACATTTTTAATCACCCGTATATTTAGTAGCTGTTAAAATTAAACTAGTAAATTTCTATTTAATACATATCACTTTCGCTCACATCTCGCTGGCGATTTCGCCAATTACCCTCCCGATTTCTTCCTTCAATTGGTGGATGTTTGGCGGATTGATTGCATACACTTTTTTATGGGAATATGTGAAGTCACAAGTATTGTATGTAATGCACGGATCGTGGAGGTGGACATTTACTCAATAATATTTTTCATCGTTAAATCGGAGATGTTTATGGTAACAAAAAATTTTCTTCCTTAAAATTTCGGTGGTTTGTTGCTGGATTATTGCGTTTTTAAAATGTGAGCTTCTGCTGGGAAACTCTATAATAGTGTGGAAAAATAATAATGCGCAAAAACTCGATATGTAAACCTTTTAAAAAACACGAAAATCTGTCAAGTGCGTCATACCGATTGCCTCTTGTACACTTACTCGGATACAACAAACAACAATTAAAATAACAACGTTTAAATATTACCCCACCGGGTGACCTAAATTCTACTCGTCTACTAGATTCCCCGGGCGTAAAAATCGATTTCAGTTGCCGAAATACTTCGAGCGGCAGGTCGTGCGGGGTTACAACGCGGTTGCCCAGGGTAACGGACGTCGATTTCGGATGCCCGGGCCCGGAATGACATCGATGGTCTATTGGTCTCCTCCTTATCATTCGTAGGGGTTGGGATGGAAACTATAATATGTGTATAGGGTGTGTGTATGTTTATATTCAGAATATATTTCAGATTTGCAGCCTATCTAACATGATTTGTATGCGCGTGAAATCAGTGGCACACATCTCGTGGGAAGGGACCCCCTCTTAAATTGTATTTAATTAAATAAAAATAAATGTTTAAACATTCTATACTTTTTAATGAATTCCTTGCCCCGTTGGAATGTTCTATAAACGCTGCTGCATAACATAAGACATTTATAAAGGCGTACCATAATATTTATGTTATATACTTATTTTGTGTGAATAATTATAACTTGTTGACAAAAAGGTATTGAAGTCCGTTTCTTTCTCCATTTTTTTTTTTTTGTTTATTTTATACCCCCTCTTCCGCAGGTTACAATCAACTATACAGACATAGTTACTGCTATAACTTCTGATCATGTTTCGTGATTTATAAAATATACATAAATGTATTAAGTGCAAAAAATATTGAAAATAGACACTTTGTGTGTAACTTTATTTGTGTTACACTCTCGCAGAGTCTTAAGAAAAACCCATCTCATATGTCTATAGATAATTGTAATTTTCAAAGATACAGTAGTATGATTGAAATTCGATGTGTTACACACGATTCATTAACAATAAGCAAATTATATAAATGGGTATCGTAGTTTAATGAATTTACAAGTGAAACGTAGTTTATACATATAAACGCATCAATACATAAGTATAAATGTCAGTGGTCTGTAGTGGCAGGAAATTCAAGGCAAAGGGCCGTAAAGTGATACTCTAATCTCTGTTAATGTGTATATATAACTATACACGTTAGCTAGTTTATATACGTTATAATATATATAATATTGCTTTTGGAAATCTGAAACGCAGTTCAAACTATAAACACTCAATGTTGTGGACAGTGCGCAACTCGAGATTTGGGCGGACTCAGCTGACCTTCGAGCTTTGGGTGGTTGATCCGCCCGGCGCCCAAGCTGCAGCGACAATTCCTCTGGAAACGTCGCGCCGTACAATTCACTGGCCCGCGCGCAGATTCTTCTGTTGTCGGTGTTGCGGTCCAACAGGTAATTTTTTTTTTTAATGTATACTAGAAATTAGTTTTTATTTAGTAGGTATATGTAATATGTATTAATATTTAAAAACATATATTACATTTTAAATAGGTTTTTAAATATATAATATTTATATTAATGTATAGATAATATTATATAATAATTATATTATTATTATAAACTACTATATAATTGAATTGTTTTTAATCGTTAATTAAAAGTTAATATACAATTTTAATATAAGTCATGTTTAAAATGGATCGAAATTTCCCGTTATACAAGTACCTACGAGTAAATCCATTAAATTCCAATCTTTTTTTATATATTTGAAAAGAATTGTTAACTGAAAATACGTTTATTTTACAAAAATTATACTAATTGACAATAATATTATACTGTTTTAATATAAAATTTTTCAAATATGAGTTTTTAAAATTGCCAGCTTTGTTATGTTATGCTTAAATACCTAATTGTATACTATTATATTAAATGAATGTCAATACTTATAAATTATTAAATAGGTTAGCATTGAACTAAAAGTTTTAAATTAAAAATTTATTTTTCAAATTATTAAAAAACTGTGCTTGTGGGTTAAGTTGATGAGTTGATTATTATTATGGGGGTGAGGGGGGGAGGAGTTACACAAATACAAGTTTACAAGTTATTTGTTTTTCAAGGAAGGTGGTAACTGATACTCAAGGTTATGTGAATATTACAATGTTATCTTTATACTTTATATCATACTTGCTGATCCCATGCGCTTCGTTGCCCATTATAAAAAAACTCTATATTAATACAAAGTTTTATTATATAAAATAACGGTCAGGTTAGAAATGTTATATGCTATATAAACATTATGTATAAAATGTTCACATAATGTTTATATAAGCAAATTATAAACACAATATAATTTTCAATATATTTTGACTTTTTCAACACTATTTATAAGCATGTAATCATTTTTTTGGAATTTATTTTTTATTATTGTCGATAAAAAATTTTTAAATCGGTTAAAAATATTGAAAATTTAATACAAAGTTTTTCATAACTTGTAAGTGAAAATTAAAAAAAAATTAAGATTAAATATCTTATAGTTTTTTTTAAAAAATGTTTGCAGTTTTTTTTTATTAGGAAATTCATAAAGATTTTTCTATTTAAATCTAAGATTTTAAAATTCAACACAAGATTCTTTATAAGTTTTCTTATCTTTCTAAAAAAAAAGTTAAGGGAATCTCAAGAATCTTTTATGATTGCTTGAAATCAAACATTGGATATTTACAATTAAGCTACAGATGTCTCAAAGAACGATTTTATTTTTTTGTTGTAATTCAAATACAAATAACCATAGACACTTGCATAATTTTCTATAAACTGTTGAATTTTAAAAATATTTTGACACTTTTTATGTTATGAAATACCTATGAAATTTTTATTTTTTTAAAAATTTTTTTCTATAAATATTAATAAAAATATTTTTGTCAAAATGCTTGAAAATTTAGTAAAAGGTTTCTAATAAGTTAATAGTAAAATATAATAATAGTTCAAAAATGTTTAAAAAATCCATCATTTTTTTTGAAGCATTTTAAGTTCAAATTTTGACTAAAATTCATCAAAATATCAAACACTTGCAAATTGTTTAGTTGTTAAAAATGTATAAAATGTTCAATTTTTATAGTTAAGAATGGAAATTTTAGGTTTTTTGTAAGTATTTTATAGGGTAATCAAAAAATCATAAGCAAATCTATTACATGGTTGATTCTTATATTTTGTCTCAACTTGTATTTTTTCTCCACTAACTGCCCAACTATTGCAAGCTGATCGATTGTCGACTTACAATTACGAAAGCCAAGTTAAGTACTTCCTCACATTCGTAATTCTGCTGGTATCTCGTCAGACCCGGGAGATTTCCAATCTTTTAGACTATGTATAGCTCTTGTAGTTTCTTCTATAAATAGGTCAACATCGTGGCCAGTTGTTTATTGTCCTTATC
The DNA here is from genome assembly GCA_022818045.1 of Neotoxoptera formosana. NCBI lineage: Eukaryota > Metazoa > Arthropoda > Insecta > Hemiptera > Aphididae > Neotoxoptera > Neotoxoptera formosana. Next base: position 72,235,547 of record CM040630.1, read on the forward strand.
TTTGATAGCTTTTAGGCTTGGGTTAAATGACTTGTATCTTTTTATCTTTTTTAAAAAATTGTCTTATTTTTTCCTGCGAGTGTCTTGCTTAGTATGATATGTAATAAATCGTTCATATATGATTTTTTCCTATTTGTATAATACCTTTGCACTTCCTCCGTTCATGTTCAAAGGTTTCTTCACTTGTGTTTGGAGTCTGAGATAATTTACCCTTGATTCATTCCGTTTTAGAACTGCGTTCAGCATGTAATGTTATACCACGATTTTGTTTGGTTTTTTAACTCTCCAATTTGGTGGCTATTTTAATCGCTAATTTGCTATGCTCCCAATATGCTTGACATAATCTTCTCGTCTCTCAGATAACTCTCTTTTAACTGCTTGGATGTATTCTTCCCTTCTATCATCGGTCTTAATAATTTCTAGGTTGAATTTCGGAGTTTCCCTTCCAACCGATTAAGTCTTTTTTAGTTTGAGCCTAAACCTGGAGATGACTATAAAATGATGCGTGTCACAGTCTGTGAGATTCTGGATCTACATTTTATATCAATAAGAGCGTGATCAATTTGATTCGCTGTCCGTCTACCAGGCGACTTCCCTGTGTATTTATTAATATACTTATTTGATAATGTTGTGCTACTGATGATCATTCTCCTGAATATGGTTCATGAGTCTCTGCCCATTGTTGTTACTTATCTCGTGTGCACTGTGTGTTCCAATTATGGGTATAAATACTACTTCCTTCTCAATTTAGCGTTGCAATCTCCCACTATGATTTTGATTGTGTTCCCTGGTTGAAACGGTGCACGTATTTTACACCGTGGTGTAATAATGAAAAATTTCTTCGGGTTTTAGTATAAAAGATTGTTGTTTATTTCTACGGAATGATTAATTATTTACAATTTGTAAAAGGGGAGGGTTCGAGGGCCACCCGGCCGTCGGTTTCCCGTACAATAATGTGAATGGTTTATGATATAATTACAAGTCAAGTGGAAAGAATGAAGTTAATATACCGGGCCCGTTTGTAAAAGTGGCGTTCGGTCTATGAACTTCGTTCGGGTAGCGTGGCCGTATCAGGCGCGCTTGGGGGGGTCGGAACTCTGTATGGTCGTCCTGAAAAGGACGATTTTGTTGATTCCCGCGGTTATCCGACGGTATTAGCCGTCGGCCGGGAAAGGTTCGGCGGAAGTACTGCTCGTCAATGCCGACGGAGTGATATCGTTACGGTCTTGTGGCTGTGTCACGGCATTGCCTATATATACGGTTTAACGCTAATTGGTTCGCACGTCGAGGACGTTCGTCAGGTGTCGGTGGGTACGACGTTACCTGATTAGTCGATTAGCCCTGAGCGGTGTCGAACAATACTATGCGCCGTTGGTCGTGTAATATAGGCAACCCTCACTCCGTTGCCGGTGAAATCGGCGGGTTCGATAGTTTTGCGGTCGATGCCGTGAGAAGGCTTGATGTCTCGTGCCCGCCGCAGACTATTCGTGGATCGTCGTTGGTAATGCAAGAGCGCTTGGTTGCTCGCTTCCACACTTGTCGACTTACGGAGCGTCGTGGCTCGTGGCCGTCGGGACTGCGAGAGCGCTTGGTAGCTCGTCTCCGCAGCGGTCAGTTCTCAATCGTCGTTGGCTGGTGCTGCTTCAAGTCCTTCGAGTTTGTTCTGGTTAGAGATGTTGAAGGTCTGAAGGTTTTGAAAGAAGTGAAGTTTATTGTGAAACGCACCAGTATATATACCCGTTCCCCAATGTATCCCGGTTCCTGATTGGCTGCCGACCCATGGTTTCGGAAAGCCAAACTGTCCTCGTTCCGATGGTTGCAAGGTTGTCATAATGTCGTTTTCCATCGGCAAACATGAATCTCTTTCTCCACGGTCTCGTGTTTCCCTCCCTATAGAGATGTGTGTTAGCCATGATAATGGCCGTTTTAGTAGTGTATATTTGTTCCGTTACATGGTGCTCCATCATAGAGTCTTGCTAGCTCTTCATAAAAATCGTCCTTATTTGTTTGATCTTTGTTTTCAGTGAGTGCGTGCACAATTATAATAAATATATTTATGGGCTTAGTATTTAATTTTATAGTATACACACGCTTAGATATTAGATTATATTCTTTAACGAATAGCAGAAGATTTTTATGTACAGAGAATCCTGTTCAAACTTATGTGTATTGTCCAAGTCTTTATAATATATAACATAATCGTTTATTTTAATTTGTCCAGTTTCTGTCCATCGGGAACTAGTTGAGTGTTCGAATGATTTGTTTTCGAATGAAAAGTGTTCGAACAAATCTGTTCGAATGGAATTGTGTTCGAATAGTATTATGTACGAATGTATGTGTTCGAATTGAGTGTTCGAATGGACTTGTGTTCGAATAGTATTATGTACGAATGTTATATTTTCCTATTTGAACATAATAACGCATAATAACATAATAACATTATACGAATATCGTTCATAGTCACAGATATAATTCACCTAATAATTTGTTAATAGCCAGATAATAGATATACTTTTATGATCGCTCGATAAACCAGCCATATTAAATGTATATATAGAAGTGTGTAGATTGTGTAGTCATCATTCCAATGACTACAACGATATCGGATAATCGAGATTACATTTTATTCGTATCGGAACATTGAAAGTTCGATCGAACAGTTGATTCAAAACAGGTTTCCAAAAAAGTTCAAAGAGTCGAAACAACAACGAGAAGAACGTATTAAAAAATATCTTATTCTAAGCTGTAAAAACAATGCTGACAATGCTGATAGAATTTTTAAGGGTAATTGCTTATGATTTATCTTTTTAAATCATTTTTTTTTAGATAATATAATATCATATTTAATATTATAGTTAAGATTAATAATAATAAATAATAATAATAATAATAACAAATAATTTGTATACCAAAAAATTACATTTTGTTGATTCGACAATAAAAATAATATTCGAACTTTAAACTTTCTAACAGGTAACATTCGAACACTTTTAATTCAGACACACTCATTCACACATAATATTCGAACATTTAAATTTTCTAACGTATAAAATTCAAACACTTTTCATCGTACATATTCATTCGTACACATAATTTTCGAACAAACAACCCCTTGCCTGTCCATCTTATCTTTTTTAATGCTGCAACGTTTTCATTGTAATCTTTCAGTGTATTTACTAAACTCTGACACTCTCCTGTTCTATATAAACTCAAAATGTTCTATGTCACAATTTTAATCTCCTAATGTTTCCATTTTCCGTTTCGGTTCGATATCCCAGGTGATTCAGTTACTATCGGAGGCAATGTTGGTGGTTAATTAACAATAGGTTTTATAGTGCAGGGTTGTTAGCCCTGAGATCAACCTTCCATAGCCTGGAAGAGGGGAGCTCAGGACCCCGGATTCGTTAATACCCGTAAATACGTAAGAACGTGTTCCCTTGAGGGATGAGACGCTATACAAAAAAAATATAACTCCCGATGGTCGACCGGGCACTTTTCTACAGGTCGCCAACCACGAGCCGATGCTTTATTAAGCCGGAGCATCGTGGATTTAGGTTATTAGATATAATTTAAATATGGGAATACGATGGATTTATTAAAGAGATAAGAAAAAAAAAATAAACAAATCATGAAATTAGTCGGATGGTAATATTTATATTTATATTAAACTGGTGCTGAGAAAGCCGAGTGGCATAAAACTCGGTCAGATTGGGAGCTAGAAAAAATCACTGAAATAGGGATAATATAATCATACTGATAATAATACAAAACCTCGAGAGGGGGCGCTGAGGGTAAACATTACATAACACTGAATATATATATATATAAGTATATACTGGCCGGATATGTTTGCCTACACCATGTTACCACTCCAATTTCGTCCCCTGAATGGAAACTTTCGTGGTTGCAGCCAGGGCCGTCCTTAAGGGGGGTCTTGGGGGGGGGGTGTCTCACCCCCCCCCCCCAACGAAAACACCAGTCGGCAGTCGGACTTGTTTCATTATAGCCTATAAGTACCTAATTTTACCTACGGAAAATAAATATTACGCATTTCGTAAATATAGTTTATATACACGGATAAAATGTATTTAACTAGGTATTTATTAGTATAATATAATAATATAAAATACAGTTATATAATTAAATTGTTAATTCAAAGAATGTACGAAACTGACACGTTTGCAGTCGGCACACGCCACACTGATTATTAATAGTTCAATAGTTGATTGTTGACAATCAGCTACGATCCTGGTATCTTTAATCTGTTATTGGGTTTATTTTTCACCGTAAATTATCTAAAAATGAACTAGAATTATTACATTTTCCGTGAATGTTAATAGTCGCCAATCGGCAAATCATCATTACAGCCAACCAAAGATAAAATATATCCAATAGGCATATTATGATTCGTTAACTATTTACCATTATTACAGTCAACAGTCAACATCTAATTTATATTTGTTTTCATTTTATTTTATGAGTGAATATTGACGACTGTGAAGACGTGTGGTTAGGTTAGGTTAGGTGTCCTATTGCAGCTTATGATTTCTCTACTCCGTGGTCATTGGTCATAGACAGGACGGAATTGGAGGAACAAAACAAAATGGGACCAGTCGTACTTAGTGGTCTTAGCGGGGTAAAGAAGAATAAGTGAGTGACGTGGTACAATATAGTTAATACGCAAGCGGGCAGCGGTTATCATCTCGTCCTAGGGCTTCTTCGCCGATAGCGACGGTTGCACGGTATCGTGCTTATAATATATAAATGTGTATTTATGAAAAAGTTTGTATCAGACATCACAGGCTTGACGTATAAAACAAATATTTTTCGATTTCCAATTCCCAAACCGGCAAACAAGTAAATAACAAAACCTGTTTACTACTTCTCTTGGTGACCACGATAACGAGTACTGCACAAAAGAATAGTTAAACAAGAAGTTTCAGGATTTACACTATATTACTCTAAGGTTGCTATACTCCTGACCAAGTACCAACTAACCACGAAAATGAGTACTGGATGAGAAACTAAGTATAACAGTGTCTTACTATACCTTGTCCAAAAGTGTTTTTAAAATAATTATCAAAGGTAGTTTTCGGTCGAAAACACTTTTATTTAATGTAGAAGTACAATAATCGAAAAAAGAAAACTTTACGACCGTCGCTCGTCGACTCCTGTCGAATCACCTGGACTCTCCAGTGCCTGCGCGTGCGGTGGTGTTATAGAGCACATTTTATATCACTTCAGTACATCTCGCTTCACGGGCATGACTTAGTTATTATACAATTTACTTGGTTGCTAATATATATTATTATATATGTAGGTATGTTAATTTATAAATGATGAATGTCTACATACAACAATAGGGAACTCAAAAACAAGGAGCTTATTATAATATTCTTAAGGCCCCCGGTGCCGGCTATTTATTAAGGAGCAAATTATTCACATATTGTTTCGGCGGCACATGATCTTGTGGATGTGTTGGAGTGTAAATGGTTATTAGTGTGAGAGAACCCCTACTACCGGCATATGAACGACATGTACGCACTCGCAGGTACAAGTCATAGAACTAACAAATAACGAATTATTAGTTGCCCATTTCGACAGACGTAAATGACTTCACGGGATGATGAAGTGATTCTATTGAAGTGTTTGTATTGGTGTAATTAAATGGTAACTAAAAACTGGTATGACATAGACCATAAGTATGATTAGGTTCTACTCTCTGGTATGAAAAAAATTCTATGGTAACATTGTCGTTTACCACTTATTTACCGCTAGATTCAGCCAATTACAGCGCAGAATTTGTTTTCTCGGAAATTACGGTTCAATTGCTCAAGGCGCAATGAGAAGTCATCTTAAACCCGTAATAGTATACAGATTAATAAACTCAACCACGTTTTTGGAAAATAAACCGTCTAAATGCTGGATAATGGCGTTTACTTTAGATTAGGGCACTATATGTTTGCAAAATATATTTTCTTCACTGTTTACAGAACTACTGTAAGTTATATCACAGTCATTTTAAAGGCTTTATAATCTAATTTCATTTTTAATACTTGCAAAACTATAAGAAACTCATTTTTTTTATGGAATCTGACGTTTGCACGGAATGATTATAGCCTCACATGTTAAAGGGGTACACATTTAGATGTTTACTCATCAAAAGTCGACAATTTACATTTTTTTTAAAAAAATTATAACGTTTTTTGTGACAAAATGTGGTATTGGCTTAAACATCTACAGTTATAACCCCAAATAAAACATATAACCCACCGATTATTAATACAAATAAATGTTTTAAATGTTTTAATTTTAGAACGAAGAGACAAATTTAGAGCACTTAACGGAATTTCTATCAAGGAGGTAGGTATCATAGATTTAATACACTGCAAACTGTGGATACAAAATGAATAGAAATTTGACAATAGCTGACACGGAACATAAAATTTTAAATACGTTTAAATACCACAAACAAGGACCTAGCGTACCGAGTGATGGTAACTGTGGATTGCATGCGATATGTAGAGCGTTGGACGTTGGAATGCACTTGGTAGGTAGCATTGCCGGGCAAACATCGTTAATGCTCAATATATTTTATATGTTTGACCTGGAAAAGCTGCCCAACTACTGGTGGTCGGACGAGGAGCTAGCGGTGATCGCTAATTATTTTGGATACGACATGTACATCTACAACGAAACAGACAGGACTGGCATAGTGTTTGGCAAGGGCGTTCGACCACCACTGGTCTTGTACAGCGTTAACAACAACTCACACTGGATACCAGGCATGAAGACGGTAATTCCATCTTCATATATACCAGAAAACTTCACTATTATCGAGAACATATCGGAAGTGTTGAGCATAAGACAAATTAAGATGAAAATTAAAGGGCATTTGCTGATGCGGGCCTTGAACCCTAGTGGAGGATGTATCGAAAGTTACAATATAAGACGTGACGGAAACCACAGTAGTAGCAGTGGAAGAAGTGTTAAAAGCAGTGGTAGAAGACACAATAGAAGTAGCAGTGGAGGATGTGATGAATGGCGAGATGGAAGCCTCAGTGGAAGAAATAATGTGAGCCGAAATAAAAAACGGGACGAAAACCGCAGTGGAGGACGAAATGGAGGCCGTAGTTGTGAAGGACGTGATGGAATAGGAACTGTAAAACAAAATGAAAGCCGTCCACAATTGGAAAAAGGTCATGGTGGAGGAGTAAAAGAAGGCCACAGTGAAAAAAAAGAAAGCTTCAGTCCAAAAGATGATAAAAAATGTTTGGTGCCGTGTTCACCGCTGGTTAACAGCGATTGCAGTCTTGACATGGACGCGTTCAAACAGCAGTTGAGCATGTTAGCGAAAGCAAAGAACACAAAGCTTAGCAAGATAGTAAAGCAGTTGTGCCACTGGCACAAGAAAAAGAAAAATAAATACAAGAAATTGGATTTACTTCAATCCAGAAATGAGCTTGAAGAAATAGAAGATGCAGAACTCGACGCCATATACAATGCCCGATATACGATTATGCGAGACGTGTTACATAATTATGTCTCAAAGAGCGAACGTAAGCTATTAATGTTAAAAAACTCTGAGGTTTCGGTGGCACCGCAGTCTCTTGAAACCACCATGATTCACCCAATCAAGTATCCGCAGCTCGAAACCATCGACGTTGAATATCCTATGGCTAATGTCAACTGTTGTCCGATAGCAGCCATCAACTGTTGTCCAGAAGGGGCCGTCGATTGCTGTTCGGTTGGGGCCGTTGGCTGCTGTTCAAACACTGCTGTTGACTGCTGTTCGACCTCGGTCATTGACTGTTCTTTTCTAACATCTAACTGCCCATTGACATCAAACAACTGCCAATGCATCATCGCCGACTGTCCATTTCCAGTATCCCAGTATTCATATAATGACCAATGGGTCGACGACGATTATGTCAGTGACGATTATGTCAGCGACAATGATGTTGGTGACAATTATGTCAGCGACAATTATGTTGGTGACAATTATATCGGTGACAATTATGTAAGCGAAAACTATGTCGGCGATTTATATGACAGTCATACTTTCAGACGGAACAAAAACATAGGTGTTCGATTGTTTAACCGGGTTTACAAACAGACGGTGGCGATGAGCAAGAGCGTCATAGTACGCCGCATCGTTAAGTCAAGACGAGCGGTAGAGGCTCCTCTGGTAGTGGCTCCGTCGGTGGCGGCTTCTGCGATGGCAGCTTTAGTAGTCGCGTCTCCGACTGTAGCCGCTAAAATGGCGGTGGCTTCAGGGTTGGGATCTTCAGTGATGCAGGTGGCTCCAGCGATGGTAGCTTCAGTGAATGTAGGAATAGCGGTAGCGACGGTTCCATCAGTCAACGATCTGGTGAAGACTCCAGTAGACAACGACTTGGTGATAGATCCGATGGATAACGATCTGGTGACGACTCCGGTGGACAACGATCTGGTGACAGCTCCGATAGATAACGTTCTGGTGACAGCTCCAGTAGAAAACGATCCGGTGACGACTCCGACGGACAACGATCTGGTCACGGCTCCAGTAGACAAGGATCTAGTGACGGCTCCAGTAGACAAGGATCTAGTGACAGCTCCAGTAGACAACGATCCGGTGACGACTCCGGTGGACAACGATCTGGTGACAGCTCCGATAGATAACGTTCTGGTGACAGCTCCAGTAGACAACGATCCGGTGACGACTCCGACGGACAACGATCTGGTCACGGCTCCAGTAGACAAGGATCTAGTGACGGCTCCAGTAGACAAGGATCTAGTGACAGCTCCAGTAGACAACGATCCGGTGACGACTCCGGTGGACAACGATCTGGTGACAGCTCCGATAGATAACGTTCTGGTGACAGCTCCAGTAGACAACGATCCGGTGACGACTCCGACGGACAACGATCTGGTCACGGCTCCAGTAGACAAGGATCTAGTGACGGCTCCAGTAGACAACGACCTGGTGACAACTCCGATGGACGACAATCTGGTGACGGCTCCAGTAAACAACGATCTGATGACCGCTACAGTAGAAAATGATCTGGTGACAGCTTCGATGGATAACCATTTGGTGACGGTTCCAGTAGACAACGATCCTATGACGACTCCGGTGGACAACGATCTGGTGACAGCTCCAGTAGACAACGATCTGGTGACGGCTCCCATATACAACAATCTTGCAGTGGACCCGATAGAGAACAGTCTTGCAGCGGATCTGATGAAGAACAATCTAACGGTGGCTTCGGTGGGCAAAGGTCCAGTGGTGAAGCCAAAAGCAAGCGTCAGACGACATTTCTCCTTCAAACAAATCTGGCAGAAAAAAATGTAACTAAAATCACAACACTCCAAAGACCATTGAATCAACAGCAGGTAGGTTAACCTACCTCCATACGCGCGTACGATGACATATTATACACACTATACTATATTACACAATGTACCTTATGTAGATTTAGATTAATTACTGAATAAGTTAATTATAATTATGAGAGTAATTATTATGATAATATACAATCAAATTACCAATATTACGCCTAAAATATTTGGTGAGAATCAAAAATGATTTTTACGGGGTTCTATGTAAGCAATTATTCTAAAAAAAAATGTGAATATAAATTCAAACCGTTTCAATTAATTTTTTTAAAACAAATTACGAGTGATCAGTACCTATCTCATTATATTATAGGTATTTGATTCGGTAGCACTAAGTTTATTCAAAAACGTGTTTTTTATCTTTCTATAATTATGTTATAAATTGCATAATCAACTTTTATCAATACTTTTATTTGAATGTTTTTTTACATTTTTTTTCAATCGGATAAAGTTACTAAAAAAATCTATCTTTAACGAATTGATGTAAGGAAATATTCATACATTTATTTTATTGAGGATATTTCACGGTCAGTCTATAAGCATAAAATATAATACTTTATACTGCAGTAGGGTCTCGTTAATCCGAACAGGTTTAAATTTTAAAAATTGTCGCATTGCTATATATTAATACACACAATGTGTCATGTCATGTATCATATGTATGTATGTATATCATAATGTAATAATATTTTCTGGTAATAAAATTTGTCGATTTCGTTCGCACGTGTACGTCGTTTAGTTATGAACGTCGATTACGTTCGTCAGTTGTGTCACATTGTTGTTGCTTAGACGTTTGCAGGACAATTCATTTAATCAGCATAATATAGGAACTAATGTTCAAAAAAATTCAATATTCTAAATGAATAGGTATATATGTAATATATGTATATTAACTAATAGCTAGCTGTATATACATAATTATAATTGTGATACGAATTAATACAGTAGGTATAGATAAAAATTAATTTCAAAATTTAAATGTAAAAAAATTGATTTTTTTTTTAAGTCATAGGTAGGTAATCCGAAAATATTGGTTATCCGAATGACTTCTTTCCCCAATTTCGATCGGATTAAATAGACCCTACTGTAATTGTATTATATTATATGGTATGAATTAGTGTCGCAACAGTATCCTATGGGTTTTTGGGACTCATGACAATTATCAAATCAAGACAGAAAGGCCTGTTAACTTTAAATTGTGCCCCTAAATATATTTTTAACGAGTTCGCGATTGGTAGGGCCAATGACTATGCTCACCCTATAGGTGCAATTTGGATTAAATATTAGGGGTTGATAGATTTATGACGATCAAAGTGACTCGTGGGAGGCTTATCCCCCGTGACCACTCCCTTATTCATACGCACTCATTACACAATATAACTTACTAACCTATAATATTAATTTGTAATATTTATCATTTTACTACTTCCTTTTATACACATTTGTTTTAACAATTATCATTATTTAAAACACAAATTTATAACACAAAGAAACCGGGACGGTTAGACGCAATTGATAGATGAAACAGCATTATCGTCATAAAATTCTTTAAAGTCTTCGTAAATTGTTAACAATTACAACCAATTACCTGTAGGTATATAATATTGTTATAGGTATGTATTATTATTAATACGTGAGATATATGAAAACGAACAAAATCATAGAAATAAAAGTGTCCGATTGCATATGACAAATACAAATTATCACTGATGCTATTAAACATTTTGGAGAGCACCTCCAAGCACCACCTTCCCAAATTACGCCTATGGTTTATCCCCATGATAATTATTGCGACACTACTATTGACTACAACATTACAAAAAGTACCTGTATTTAATAATTTTTTAATTTTTTCGATTTTTTAAACTTATTTAAAATAAACATTAATAATTTAAATTTTGAAACAATTTATTATATTTTTAGATATAATATAATATTTGAGTTGGACTTATAGGGTAGGAAAATTATATTACTATCCTAGGAAAAGTTTCGGATAAAGGGTTTTCTGATTGATTAAGAACTGTGCAATTTAGTGAGAAATGTTTATTACAATATTTAAAATTATAATATTTAAAAATGTATTTTAATTTATTGAAAACTATATTAGTATTATTAATTTATTAAATATATATTACCTATGTATTTATTCTATACTTATTTTATATTATTTATGAATTTTATATAGGTGTTGTTAAATATTATAGACTTTTAAGACTATCTATTTTATAATAAGTTTGAAACATATTTTGTTATATTTATTATTATAATAATCAATTGTATAATATCCTATATGGCATTGTAAAGTACCTACCTATCTACCTATCTATATGGTAGGACAGGTAGGTAGGTATCTAACAAAAAGAGCACGAATGTTAGCAATATTGTATACATTTCAGGACTTAAAGCCACAAATGTCAGACAATATTTCTGATTTCATATAGTACTTAGGTACCTAATTATTATAATATATTACCGTCGCGCGTTGTCATATTTTATATAATGTGATATATGGTTCACATAATACGATGCATGTTACAAAAAAAGACCAGTAACAATATAACGAGTTAAATATGAGCCAAATCAAACATGCACAAGAATAAACGATGAAACGATATGCGAGGAGATATTATATTATTATAGTCTAATACTCTAATATAAGGAGATGAAATGGAGACATTTGAGTTTCAAATCATAAATGTATGCATACAAAATGTATATAGGTATTATATGTGTTCAGTTAAATGTACTGAAATGCAATGAAAATTGCGACATCAAGTGCAAAATACGCCAAGTTTGAAGTCCAAAGACAAACTTCTTAATTTCCGTATTATAAATTAATATATTATACCCGTATATTATATCATAAACTCCGATGTGGTTGAACAGCTTATATACACCTTAAAATAATTATTTAAAACAAACTTTTGTAATTCTTGGTAAACTGACACATATAATACATATAAATATATTCATCGATATTCGTGTATTAAAATGACACGGATACTAAGGAAAGAATTGAACAAATCGATTATTCAAAAACAAAGTTTAAAATTGATTTAAGGTTTTATTAAAATATAAAATATTATATATTTAAGTCACCATATAATTATATGTTTTTTGTCTGCAATTATTTCAATTATATATTAATAATAAGATGTAGGTAGATAGTCTAGTATGGTAACAATTACCTATATAAGATATGATATTGGAAAAAAAAAATTTAACTATGCAATTTGAATTGTTAATATATTTTTACTGGCCGTGGTATGATATTTTTACCTATATATTATGTTCTCCTCGAAAATAAATGATTTGGTGGGAGAGGCTCCACCTTACTTATTCGATACCTACCACATTCCCATTTACCACACAATTATAATTTATAATTTAAATTGTACAATCATTAATATTTCATGTCAAATTTTAAATTTTAAATTATAATAAAACGAAACTGAAGAATTTTTGAATTGCAACCTTGCAATAAAATTTAACAAGGTCTAACAGAAATTAGTACGAGAAAAATACACATTCAAAGTTATTTAAGGTACCATAAATTATTGAGGTGCTATTGATATAACCAACTAATTTATATGCCGTCCTAAAGATTGAGGTGCTATTTGAATCACTAATTTCATAATAACAAATTCTAAAGTAACAATAGTGGAGACTGGATTATTTTTATGAAGGTATAGCTAAATGCTAATTAAAACACATATTCTTTAGCTTCTGAAATGTGTATTGGAAAAATAATCATCAATTTTTTTTTGATTTCTGTTCTGTAATTATTATATACCCGGTATAAACTTTGGTTGTATATCAATTATAGGTATTTAAAATGTTTATTCGACGTCAAATATTAAATACATTCAATCAATTTGGAAATTGTCAACACAAATCACTCATTGTGGGTTTCTGATGATACTATAATGTTTTGAATTATTTGAAACTAGGAAAATTCAAAATATTTGGTCGGTAGGTACCTACCTACAACGTAATAATCGTTAATTTGCAAGACATGCTTAATTATAATTTCAATGAACTAGAAACAAGCAGAAGCTGTAATATTGAAATGGGATAAAATGAAAAAAATTCTAATCATTATAATATTTTGTTAATTGTGAATATTTGAAAACTTTTAAAATTTATATTTTTACGGAGACGATGAACTAGTTAGGAAGGATGGTTACCTTTCTAATTGTCGGGCCTCTAGCTATTGATTCAAAATTTCCAATTCACATTTAACCGTAAAAAGTAAAAAAGAATATGCGAAAACATAAAATCCTGTCTCTACTAATTATAAGTAACAATATAATGAATTATCATGCTCATTTCTCAATTTATACTTTCTTCAGAGTATGCAGCTCACCTAAAATAGTATATATAGGTACCATAATAGTAGGTACCATACATGTCCTATAGTTGATTTCCTAACAAGATGAGAAGGTAATAGTGTTTTTTAAATTATCCTCAGTGCCTATACCTACATACACAAAAATAATGTAACGAGTAAATTAAGTAAATAATAGTATTGATAAGTAGATAGGAAACATTGCATTATTGTTACAATGGAAAATAATATAAAAAGAAAAAAAAATTTGCGTATTAAAATATTATGTGAATTAATTATTTTATAAGTACGTTTTTAGTGTGAAATCACTTTGATTAACAATATTTTTAGAGATTCTGCACTTTCGGTGCAAGCACTCATGTAAGAATTATATTTATTTAAGTGTGTGGAGTGTAGCAAGGCTACATCTACAAAATTAATTTATGAATGTTTGTTACACATAAATTTTAAGTATAAGTACTTATCATAATATGTATTATTATTATATTCATTTTATAATTTATTACGATCCACGCGATTTCTCATGGTTACATTTTCGGTGCAACCATGCTGGTAATTGAAAAACTTAATCTAATTATGCAATTATGCTTCTATGATAATAATCCCTATTTGGGAATAAAATGTAATTGAATACCATTAAATTAATTCATGTTTGTCAGCTAACTAAACAAATTAGCATTTACAGAGCTCCGCCGCAATTGTGAAATGATTATTTGCCCATCGTAATTGTTCACAACATAATAATAACAATCTCTAGTAACATTTCTTATATTTTTAAAATGTTATGTTTTGGAACTTGGAAAAGGAATACCAGTTGTTTGACTCCTGATATTTGGTATTCTGGTCAACCCAATAATCATCAAAGTAAACCGCGTGGATTGTATTAATACTAATATTAAATTTAACGGAATAAAATATTATTTTATTTTACTATTCATTATTATTATAATTCATAAGTGTGTTTAACTATGTTAGTATATAGAAAATCAATTATATTTATACATTTTAATCACTTATTAAACTTTATATTATAATGAAATATAATCTAATATTAATGTTTGATACTGTTTATTTGTATTTATTAAAATACATAACTTATGTTTTAAATATAATTTTTATCATAAAGTTAATATCGTAGTAATAGAAAATAGGCAATTATAGCCATAATTTTGTTTTCCATTTTATTATATTATATTATTATACTCATTAATCATTATAATATTTGTAAGAAATACATCATTTACAATAGTGGGTACTGCCTAATATCATTAACCATCATATTATGTGGTTGCTTTTGTAAGACCTGACATAATGTCAACTTATTGTCAAGCGCGCACTCAGAATTTTTTTTGAGAGGGGGGGCTAACAAATTTTCTTACTTGCCCATATACACAAATACACAATAACCAATACATTTCAATAGTTTAACATAAATATATAAAAAAAAAATTGGCTTTAGCTTTAAAGTCCCCCCTCCCCCAACTGGGTGCGCAATTGCTTATTGTATAATAGAATAAACAAAAATACTAGTGCTAACATGATCCATATTATGCGGTACCCACTGTATTATGTCATTAAATTTAATAATCACTGAATGTTATAAGAACAATTTTAAATGTTAAATTGCTATCAAAATGACTGGTGGACTACTACAAAGTATAAATAAACATTGATTGCGCTAATGATTAAGAATTTGGGCAAAAACCAAAAGACGGATATTCAACGTATAAAAACGTATAAAAATCTTAACAACTACGAACTACATAATAAGAAACCCAAATATTCAGAGTATGTGTAACAATGCTCAATTCTGATGACATATCAAGGAAATAAAAAAAAATATATTAATACAATTTTCTCCTTTTGGTGGTAGTCCAGATTCTGTATCATTAACGCATTTTTATTGTTGCAATTTGTGTTCAATTATTTTGTTAGCTCTAAGTGTTCCTTGTACAGTAATTGTACACACAACTTCTGTGTTTTCATCATAGTAAAATATCTGACATTTGCAATCACGGATTTAAATATAAAATTCATAATACAATTAATACATATTGAACAAATTGAATAAGTTTAGAATAATATTGATCAAATAAAAATGTATTCTAACCAACAAATTCTTTATAAACTATGAATCAGAATATTCAATACATTTTAAGCAATGTTCTTGATATCTGTTTAATTTTAAATGTCTTTGAACTTAAAAAAAAAAAATTTAGAAAAGCTTAGGACTAAACTACCTAAATAGTTTTTATTGTAAATTATTCATAAATTTAAAATATTTATCAAATTGAAATTGATACAATAATTATTATATTAAAATAATTTAATAACTGGAATATTATAATATGAGTTAACAATAACTTATATTAAAATAATATGAAAATTTCATTATTTGCTACTTTTTATTTTAATATTCAAACAATTTATTTATTAAAAATTAATTATTAATAAAATATTATGTAAATTAAAAATTGACTTCAAATATGGCAATGAATGTATTATTTTAAGTACTGAGTATAAAAAAAATAATATCCTATAGTAATTGAGTGTTGGACTTTTTTAATTGCCATAATTACATTTTTCTTAGAATCATAAATGTTAGTACTTGTATATTTAATCACAATTTTTAGTTAAAAATAAATATATATTTTAAGTAAACTTTTTTATTTATTGCTTAAGCAATCAATTACTATTAAGTACAGTTAGAATTGTTAAATTTATAATTTTAGTATCAATGAAACAATAATAGCTGTATGCAATATCATAGGAATATTTCTTTGCAATAATTAAAAAACTAAGACTAAGTTACTTCCAAATAGAATTGAAATCTAAACTAGCAATAATATTGCATGACACTAAATTCGTTAAACAAAAATAAAGAATAAAATCATGAAATGGAACAGTCAACATCAGTTAGTCCTATAGAATCTTCTAAGACATAGGCAATTGCTCTAATAATGTATGACATTGTTCCATAACTGCCACTCGGAGCACTATCATAGAAATGTTGACAAATATACGCAGCACCACCACATAACAGTGAACCAGCTTGGGTGAGTTCTTTGTGTACTTTTGCACAGCACAAAGTGGCATCTCCATTAACAGCAATCTATTATGATATAAATAAATAAAAATGTGTGAATATGAAATGTGTAAAAAAAAATGGATCATACTTGATCTTGTAAAAATAACTCATTAGCTTTGTGCACAAAATCTTCAATCGTTATTATTCTATGAGGAGTAGGTGAAATTTCTTGTTCAGCATAAAGTGTAAATATCATCAATGTCTCGACTATCAATTGTCTATACTCTGGATGTGGGATCCAATTCAGTACAGTCTCTACAGCCAAAGCGAATTTCAACTCACCAGATGTCAT
This sequence comes from Neotoxoptera formosana, assembly GCA_022818045.1. Taxonomy (NCBI): domain Eukaryota; kingdom Metazoa; phylum Arthropoda; class Insecta; order Hemiptera; family Aphididae; genus Neotoxoptera; species Neotoxoptera formosana. The sequence continues at coordinate 72,252,650 of CM040630.1, forward strand.
CTAAGGTAAGAAAAAAAAATATCAATTTAATGTTCAAATATTATGTACTTAACTTGAAAAATGTAACATACTTCTTGGGTTAGGCTCTGTGATAGGAGCTTACCATCAATAGCTATTCCACAACACTAAAAAAAAAAAAGTTTTGTTATGATTTTAGGTTTGGTGAATGTATATGTGTATATGTAATGTAGGTACCTTTTCTAAGATAATCCAAACACGTTTATAGAATTCTCGAGGTACTCGATTTAATGCTCCGTCTAAACGTCTACGCCGTAACCATTGGCCTTGACGATCGCTCTCTAATGCTTCACAGCTGACTTCCGATTTATCAGTCAACAATAATCCTTCAATTTGGCTTTTCTAGTAAATACAAGTTGTTAGATTGTCACTGGTAGAGTCTATTATTTATATTTCATTGGTCGTGTGGTGAGAATTTCTATCAATCATTGTTCAAACTTTTAAACTCCACATATTAAGCACGGATCATATTAAACCAATATTGACAGTCAATAGTCAATTTAAATTTCAAATAATGTATATTTTTTAATAATTTTTGGATAATATGTTACTTATAAGGTATATGGATGCTTAAGGCAATAAACATATACAATTAGCAGTGGTAACTTAAACAATATCAAAGAGAATATATCTCACAATACGACAATCAATAGGTTAAAGTACATTTGTGCTAAAGTTACCTTACTAACATGACTTGATTTGTAGCTAACTACTGAAAAATTACCACGTCCAACTAGAAAATAAAATCCAATTTGTTTAAAAAAAAATTATTTTTATTATCTCTTTAACTATAAAATTTATTAATTTACCGCTACTCAATATAAATTCTTTTCCACTCATGATATGATGTAGTAGATTTTTCATCTCAAACGGTGATAAATTAAATAAATGTTCAGAACCTTCTTCCCCTGAACAATTTAATGTTCTAGACAATTCACCTGCCATTACTTGTATAATCAAACCAACTCGAAGCCTTAACATTTCCAAGAATAATTGTGGTTCAGTTCGTACAAACATGGCCAAATAAACTAAGAGTTCCTAAATGTATAATATAGATATATTAAATAGATTTTAAAATTATCAAATGATAAACTTTACCTGCGTTAACATGGCTGTACTTTCATCATCTCCATAAGCATCATGAATAACTTGTCGCAATTCTCCTTCAGGTAAAGGTGTTGATATTGTATGCTCATTAAATGGAGGCATACCAATAGTTACCTTAAATACAAATGTTTGTTGTTTTTTTAAATATGCTTCTTCAAAGTATTAATTTTATTTTTAAATTTAATTTACCTGTTTTTGTCGAACCAAAAGATCTGTTAAAGCTTTGGCCAAATCTTCCACACGCTTCCCTAACATTCCAGCTGTATGTCTGACTAATCCCCAATGGTTTTGTTGACATGCCTTTTCGTAAAGTAATTTTAATAAGTCTTTAACTAAAACTGGTTTACAATCCTCTTTCATTCCTATTAAGAGATTAAAAATTGAATAAAATATTATAAATAAGACTAGGCTCAATCATAATTTATATTTAGGTCAACCTGTATCATATTCTAAGCCGTATGTGTCCACTAAGTATTGTAAAATATCTCCTTTTTCTTCTAAGTCTGATTCACTCAACATAGATAAAATACCATCCAATTCAGCTTCAGCATACAGTAACTCTGAACTTGCCCTAAAATTGTGTTTGAGTTTAATTTGGAGCTTTGCTTTTTAATTTAGGTAATTCAATAAATACATTAACAATAGTACAAATATAAAATAAGAATTAGTTTATAATAAAACTAATATAATTACAAGTCTTGGACCAATATATTCCTGCACAACCATAACTAATGAAATTCGAAATTTTAGAATTTCAATAGCTATAAATCATGGGTATTTTATTAAACAAAATTTATTTTTCATGAAACTTCATACTTTGATTATTTCAACTGCACAAAACATTTGTATTAACCCTAGAGCACACGCTTCACGGTCAAAAGGACCGGGCTTTTAGAATATTGTTCATTGTTTCAAAAATAAGAAATATTAACCTAATCCAACCTAGGTATCTTCTAATAAGGCGATTAACTAAAATTAGATACAATTCCCAACTGTATACAATTTAATGACTGTACTATAGAAGGGTTCAAAGTTCATTACCTATTAATATACATATATAAAAGTTTAATTTGTTTAAATTAGGTATCAATAAAAGTATATGACAATTTTTAATTAAAGAAGAGCAATAAAATAATTATTATTTCAATTTATCAAGTAATTTTTGTTATTTGTAATTTTAATACACTGTCAAAAACACCGTGTGTGTGGAATCTCATGAATATTTTTAATGTATGTAATCTAGGTTTAACTAGTGAGAAATTTAAAACATAGAAGTTAAGTAAGATGAAGATAAAATGTTAATGAACATTATTCATTTATATACATATACCTACTTATATACAATTTTAATATTTTTAAAAATGATGTATCTTTAATTATAAGTTTTTTTTTAAGTTCTATTCCCCAATTATGAAGTATAAAGCATTTTTACTGCATATACCTTAAATTATATTTTGAGGGCATAAAAGTGGTAAGCCTAACATAACTACCTAGCATTTACCATTGACAAATATTTACTAGAAAATAATGATTTACAACAAATACAATTGTACTGTTAAAATATTAATAGGATACTACACACGCATTAGTTGTTTCAGTCTTACAAGTGTGTAACACATCAAATTTACACTACACAGATTGCATAACTTCATTAGTTTAAAAATTAGAGTAAATCAACCTATAATGAAACTTAATGGTAAGAACATTATCTGTGTTTGAATTTGGTTTTTTTAATTCAGTTTATAAGTGGGTTATGAGCATCTTTAAATTGTGCTATTTTATATACACAAAACTTGATAATAAATTGAACTATAGTAAAAAATCCACATACAAAAAGAAATATTCTTACCATTAAATTTCATAATAGATCGATTCACTTGAGGTTTTAAACCAGGGGCGTCATTTAGGGGAGGTCAGGGTGTGCGGTGGCACCCCTTACATTTAAAATATTCTCAATTAGCCTGCTGAAACAAGGGAATCCCCCCTAGTAGATCCTCTCTATTTTTATATGGCCTAGTGAAATTTCAAAATGGCACACCCAAAAAAAAAACTGAAATGACGCCCCTGTTTTAAACTAACAAAGCTAAACGTAATCTGCCGAGATACATATACAAATTTGCTATGTTACGCACTTGTAAGACGGAGACAACAAATGTGTATGTAGCGGCCTTTTAATGTTAATATTATTATTACATAATAATAATAATAAATCAAAATTATAAATTATATGTGTTATTAATACAAAAATAATATAAAATACCTATGGAATATGTATTATGTATAGTAAAATTATTTAAATGAAATTCAAAATGTTCAATAAATTGTACGCTTTGATATCCACTAAAAAAACAGAGTATATTTTATCCTTTAAGTACAACAACTGATTGTGAATAATTATTATTTTTTTCAACATTAACTTGATACTAAAAATTGATAAAAAAAAATATTTATATTACTTAAAGCGGCTATGGAGTCGAGGACGATGGTGCTCTCTTTTAGTTGGCATTACTAAATTATTATCAGGAGATGGACTTCTTTGCACTAGTGAATTTGAAGCAGCTAGTGTATTTGAAGCAGTTAGTGTATTTGAAGCAGCTAATGTATTTGAAGCAGCTAGTGTATTTGAAGCAGCTAGTGTTTCAGCTACTTGAATACGTCGTTCTTCAGCTGTTTAAAAAAACACCAAACAATTAAAATTAAATAAACAATTAAAATTTATGTTATCACCGTCAAGCATGAATGATCTGGTTTTCTTAATAGCTCCTTTAACAGACATTTTTCTTTTTATTTTCGCATTTTTGCCAGGCATACGGGTTAGTAAAGTAGACTGATTTGTAAAACTCTTGACAATATGCTCATCTAAATACTGTTCTACCTCTGTATTTAGCTCTAAAAGGTACAGTTTCTGATAAATAAAAATCAATAAAGAAATTTAAGAGAAACTTACTGTATGGCATTCCAATTTCTTGACTACCTAAGAAACTAAGGTTTGTAACACAAGAAGTGCTAAGGAAGCCATTAAGGTTTCCTAATGTTACTCTAAAAAAAAAAAAAATTCAATATACATTTTTTGAATATTTGAAACACTTAATATGATAAATTACCTAGTTCCATTAATATAACCACTTTTCAATTTTTTTATTGTTGTTATAACAGCTAATGGAATTTTACCCTGATCTATAAACAGTATGAATAGTATTTAAACTTGAAAATAAAATACATAATTTAATAAATTAATTTTTCAAGGTATAAAATAAGTAAATTCTATAATAGCAGTTATTTTATTAAACACTTAAAAATATAGCCATGCGACAAAAACAATAAAAGCTTAAACAAAATAATATACAGAGCATTGATAGTTGATACTAAATAGTTTTGTTAAAAATAATTTTTTACACCATAAATATTGAACGTTTTGAATATAATTTAAAATTATATATTCACCTTACCTACAAAATTGGAAGAAGCAATTATAGTGTATGTTGGACGACCTAACATATGCTTCCAACTCATTGTCAAAAATGCTAGATCCATCATAATATTGTTTAATAACAATTCAATATCATTTCCCATATAATATTGGTCCAAATCAAGTGTCTACTAGAAAATAATACCTAATAGCACTAATTCATTCACTAGGTACTACATAGTAAATACATAAAAACAAAATAAAAGCATAACTGCACTAAATATTTTATGGTGTATAAAGAAAAAAATCCAAAAATTAATTTTTATCAATCAATTAATTAACCTACATATTAAATGAAAAAGGATGAACATTCAATTCAACATAAAAACATTTTTTTTATTAATAAACTATAACTAATTATTAAAATTATTAATGTTTGTTATCAACAATATTTATTTATCACTTACAAAAAAGGAGAAAACAATTCAAATGCAAATAATTAATAATATTTGTCAGTCACATTTTGTTAAAGAATAATATATTTTAAAAGTTATTAATAATTAATCTACAGTGTATTAACACAAAAATTATATTTTTGAATAGTTATAAAACAATAAATACCATAATGCAGTTTTTTTATAACAATAACAACCGTGGGCCGGCCTAATAGGTTTTGCCAACTAGATTTTAAGAAGTTTATTTCATTCTTAAATAAATCAATCATCAGATTATTGTCAGATGCAATGTAATACCTTTGACGATCTGTAATCTAAATTTGAATTGTTTAAAAAAAATGTATAACTGAACACTGAATTAAAAAAAAACCAATTGAAATATTATTGTTATTTTTTTTTTTAATTGTTTATTATAAATGCAAAATTAAAATAGTTTGAATTAATTTAAAATTGTTTTAAAACAGTTTAAAATATTTCTTATACAATGTCTGAATTATTTTATGTGTGTTGATATTATTAAAATGTACCTAAGGTATGAAAAACCTAAACTAATATCAACAAAAGCGCATAATTTTTTTTTTTGTTTTTTTAATAATAAAGTTAACATAATAAATTAACCATCTACATTCTACATAGTATACTCCTCACATAAAAACTTAAAATTAATTGAAAAATAAAAATTGTATTTATTATATAACTGTACCTGTGGAGTGAATGCAAATATTCGATCTTGCAATGTATATAATTTACTAGTACTAAGAATTCCAACATCACGAGATTTTCTTCCAGATAATCCAAGTTTTTCATTTCGGCCTGGTATTTAAAGGTAAAAAAATAAAAAAAATAATCATAATTATCTCGAAAATAAAAATATTGAAGGTATGATTTAGATTTCATACAAGATTGACAATATTCCAAAAATATTAAATTTAACAAAAGTATTCTTGTTAATACAAAATATTAGAATATGTATTGTGCTTTTTAATTACAATTTTATATTATCAACAACTCAATTATTAATAATATGGAAAATAAAATATAGTACATTAACTTACCTAAATATGTATAAAGGTGACTAAGAACTGTTGAAGGTTGCACTTCAATTGGTGACACTTCACTAATGGTTTGCACAACAATATCATGTTGAAGAAGTAGATCACGAATTGCATTATCTTCGGCCAAAACAACTACTTGTACAACAACATCGGGTTTTTTTTCCAAACACAGTCGCCTATTTAATGGATCTAGTTCTCCGACAGCTAGAAAGTTCTATGAAAGTTTATAATATTGACTGTAAATAATCTTAGTTATGAATATATATAACCTAAAAATAGCTCACTTCTTGCAATAGTTTTCCAAGCATATACAGTGACTGTGCCCATAAAAAAGGACATCTTCCTAATGCTATTCGTTTTTGACTCCCTGGGTTTTCAATTTCTGCTTTTATATTCTCACTCTCTAGTGCATACAATTCAGGAACAAGTTTAATATCATCTTCAGAATCTATCATTACCTGCTCAATACATAACATGTAATTCGTAAAAATATAAGATCTATACAAAATTTTATCTACTTTAAAACTTTTTTTTACCTTTTCCAATGCGTCAACATAGAAATTTGCAGTTTCTGTATCATTTTGAAAACAATAATCTAATATCAGGTAACAAAAAAATAATGGCCATTCACATTCAATTTTTTCAAACACCCTCAATTCATGAAGGTCATAATGAAGTCTATTAGGATCCTATAACATGTATAAGTTATTTAAAGGTAAAACAACTATTGAAAAAATTAGTTTACTTCACGTGGAGTCTTATGACCATCTCTTAAAAATCGCTTACAACCATATTTGCCCATCAAATTTGACACAATAGCGTTTCTTGTTAACTGAATCAACTGTGGATCATCAACTGAAAAAGCTGGGAAGCTGATGACCGACAAAAGACTGCTGTCTAGTTCTTTTGAATTTGATTCTCTTGGCAGCATAGACTAAAAAATACAAATTAAATTTAACTTTTAACTTCAACAAAGATTTTTTACTTAAATAATTTGTCATTACTAACTTGTAACACAGCATGACATTTTTGCGCTTCATCTGACAATATATGTATTACAGAAAATGGACCACCTCGCGCTCCAAATAAATCTAAATCATTCATTGCTTCCAGTGCAGCCTTAGCCATTCCAATACTACTTGCATTTAATTCTGGAAGACCATGATTTGATTTATCACCTCGTTCCCATACACCATAATCCTGAGTTAAATCCATAAAGTAATATTTAAAGTTGTATTTAAAAAAAAAAAATTACTAACCGGTATACAATATGCAGATTCAATATAAAATACTAAATTTTGAATAAAAGACACTTCATCCAAGTTAAATACAATTTGAAGACCTTAACATATAATAATGGAAAAATATTATAAAACAAGTTGAAAAAACATGATAAATAACCAATAGGTGTGTTATCTACTTTCTACCAACATGCAACTTAGCAAATTTGTGTTTAGCAGAACCAATTTTGTGTTTTTAGCTTTAACCCATTGTGGATTGTGTCTATTTTTTATTCTTTATTGGTCATGTGCTGAAAATTTTTCTATATCGTTTTATACGTAATATACTAGTATTAGATATTTAAATTATCAAAACACATTATATAATTTGTGTTATTAAAATCACTTTTAAAATTCATATATTTTAATATTTATCGTGTCAAATTTGTATAACATATTATAAATTAAATAATTGAGCTGTAATATTATTATTATTAATGTGTCAAAAATAGTATTTATCTAACTATATACAGATTATGTAAGACAGATTCGATACGATTGATAGTAATTTAAACAACACAATAAACAAACAATTATTTTTTTATAATATTTATTGATAAGGTTACTTTATGTAATTATGGAAGCTTAAGTCAATAAAATGATTGAATTGATGGCGGTACTATTGATTTTGGCGGTAACCAAAATAGACAGTGTTAACAAGCCAAGAAAATATCTCATCATGCAACCAACCTTTGAGTTAATATTGAAATTAATTGACTAATTATCAAACTCAACTTTTAGCATTATCTGTGTTTGTGACTTTGTGAGTTGGATTCTTTACGTTATTTAAATTTGTATGCAAGGTATAAAAAATTAAAAAATGTTCATATATTGCATACAATTTGAATTATCATTAAAAACCAACATACAAATACAGATAATGTTCTTAACTTAAAATGTTAGCATAGTTCAATTCATTCAAATAAAAGCTAAGAATAATATAAGGTTGGTTCTCTTGTTCCCCAATGTTCTATGTTATTTGAGTCCAAAAAAAAAACCGAATAGTGTGCTAAAAATGTATAACCCCTTAAACAATTTGTTCATCAATAGCAAAATTATTGTTTTATCAATTGAATTTTTTCATTAAATATTTATTATTTAACAGAACTAAACTAGTTTAATATTATTATTGGTTTGGTTACAAACTAAATTGCCCAATGTGCATAAATTTCCAGAAAATTACCTGATGCTGTCATCTGTGCTAGTATCAGTAAATATAATGAAATAGCATCAATTTGTAAGTGCCCCCATTCATTATCACCAACAACTGTTTGCCCAGTTGCAGAACTGTATTTAGCATGTAAAGAATGTAATGGATTTTGGGAAACTTTGAATTGCTCTACTTTATCTTTTTGCTGCATCATCGCCATTAATAACCCACGCATCAATTTCACACAACTCTGCAAAACATAAAATTTTAGTTTATAATCTTAGGCTACTAGGTCTAAATGATGTACAATCAACATATCAATATTCATTAGAGAATTATATGTACTTTGAACACAAGCATTCATTAAGACGTAAATACCAATGTTTATAGGTAATTTTCAAATTTTAAATGAGACATTCATAGGTAACTATTAGATATTAAATTAAACAATAATATAATATATATCAAATACTAAAATTTATTTTATTTACTAACCAATTCTTATGGTATCATAAGAGACTTGAAACCGGAATTGTTAATTTAGGTAATTCTAAATATGTGTGAAAACTTTAGACTGTCAAAAAAATCAGAATTTAAAATTTGTTAAGATGTGCAAGTACACTTTAAATACCTGCATACTAGAATTATTTTGTGCATTACATAACATAGTTATAAACAATTATGCATTGAAACCAATGTTTTTAAATTAAAAACAAAAGTAAATAACTTCATTGATATTATGATTAAGCGGTCAAAAAAATATTAAAATTAAAATAGTATTGAAAACGAATTAAAATGTTTAACAATCTACAAAAAAATATCATTAATTATTTAGTATATTGATTCACTCAAAGTACCTGTTCAAGTTCATATGTTTTTGCTCGGTCTTCATCCATATCTGCCATTTTTTTACAGGCCATTGATAAGCCCCACACAGCCAATACTGTATATACATTATCCCTGATCCAAGCATCCGAATTGCTTGGGCTGGCCGGAAACAAGCCTGTGACTGGATTCTACAATATTATAATTAATATAGTTATCATCAGCACTTTTATTAAGAATAAATTTACATTCACAAACAAAATACAGCAGGTAGGTGAGTACACTGTCTCTTCAGTGACTGCTGTACAACAATATAATTCTGTTTGACTGTAATACTAATGCCTGGTCCACTATTTAACACTAGCTGTTATATACAATGATGGAGGATGTAGGATATAGGTTTAGAAATATTACAACAATAATAGGTTGGTCGTACCTGATGGCACAGTATGATGTTGTGGACCACTTTGTGATAGTAGTCCAGTCGTTGACCGGCAATACTTCTGTTGTTCATTTTCGACATTATTATTCTTCTCGGACACCAACACACCAAACAAGAGTATAAGGACCAAACTGTAGGCGTAACAGACAATCACTGAGGTACGAAAGGCGATCAACGGCAGAGGTCGTGGATTGCGAACTGGTTCAGAAACGAAGTAGGCAAATAGGTAGCTAATAACACAAATTGTAAATAATCCGATAGCAGTGAGCCGGACACACACGTACAGGCGAACAAACGGACTTATCGTCAGTCACTCGGGCAGTCGGTCACGTCAGTATGGGTGCCCGGGTCTCGAGGGGCCGGGACGATTGTGTGTGTGACGTACTTCTATTTATAATAGTAATAGTAATAATATATAATCATCCGACAAAACACATAATGTATTGTACAACTATAACAATCGTCGGTTTTTCTCTTTCACTCGCCTCGACATCGGTCGTCTTGGTCTCTCTCTATCTCACTGGCTCGTCCAAATTTTTTGAATATTGAACTGTCCGTATCTCGTTTTTTTTCATATCATCTCACTCTCCTTATCAATCAGCTCGTTATCAGCGCTTCACACGGACCGTTAACTTTTCTACGGTCGTTGCGAAAACGGCGGCATCGTCCGCGACTGCAATAATAATAATAATTTTTATTACCTATATAATGATTTTAGGCGGTATCATGCCCGTATACATGCCCAGAACAACATTTCGTAGGGGGGGGGGGGTATTTTACTTTTAAACCCTCTCCAGAAACGGTCTTGTGCTTATAGAGTTTAATTAGGTACTTATTACACCCTAATAATAATGTATGGTGCGTTGGTGGGTGTGTAAAAAGAAATAAGACGTCAAAATGACTACTTTTTGGAGAACGAATAAACGTCCCATTTCTGAACGGACTGTAATACATTTTTCACTTCTCAGCTATTTAATTAAAATAAGAAATCTGAAAGCATAACTTCAACGTTCAATCAATTATATTTTGGATTTGGACCTAATAAAAACTATAATATGTAGGTATACCTACCTAGAACATTGTTCTTTATCAGATAGAATATGAAGGTTTACAGGAATGTATAATGATTTAAGAATACGCCAAAGTTTTTAAAATGTATCTCAAAATAATTTTTCTCGCTACTCTTGACAATTATTGATCAATTTATCATCCAGGGATAGATTGGGATTTTGGAACGACTGGGAAAATAAATAATAATAAGAAATAATAATTTTGGGCAAATAGGTACTACACGGTGATCCAACTAACGCAAAACCCTCATTATTTCAGAAAACTACCTAATGCTTTTGAAAATAATTCTTTAGGTCGTGTTTTGTGATCATATTTTAAGTCGTGTCAAAACAACATTTTAGGAAAACAATTATAAAACAAATTATAATTTTTACTGTTTTTTATCTTGATCAATTTTTAAAAATTGTTATGACCACAATATGTATTTTTTAATTTCTTATTCCGAAGCAGAATATTTTTTGAAGTACCTACTTAGATACATACAAATAGTATTTTGAACGAATATTTAATAAGTTTTAACTTAAACAATTAATAACGAATGCCAAAATTATATGCCCTAAAAACCTATTATATCATATAAAGATAAAAATTAGGTATATATTCTATGTATGATGTTATGCAATAAAAATTTTAAAAATGCTCTAAATAAAAATTAGTTCAAAATACTAAAGTTGGTCGGTTCAACAGCACGAGTATAGGTAAAAATTACGACTAATGACTATAATGTAAAATTAAAGTCGTACGTAGGTACGATAAAATATATTGACAAGAATAGTATGTGATATTGTTATATGAATATATGATACCGATTGGCGATTACCGATTAGTAATATTTGATAGCACATAACAACTTATGTGAGTGAAACGAATTAATATTTTATATATCTAAGACACGGGTACCTACTCAGTAGGTACTCAGTTATTTTAATTTTTTATAAATCTTAAACAATTATTTTGTGATTCTCAATACGTTAAGTGAATAAATTGATATCTCTTAAAAATTTATAAAATCATAAATATGCTCTAAGACTTTACAAAATCCTAAAATATACTTTAAAAATGCATTGGTAGGTATGCAAAATAAAATGTTGTTTACAGAATCGTTTGGTTATAGAACAAATGTTGTTATAAACTAGTTATTTTTTTTTTTGACCAACCAATAAAAATATGAAAATGCATTTACAAATGTCGAATTGTTGACCATATTATTATATATTATTTAAACTCATCCAAAATTAGATTTTATCGTGAATCAAAGTACTCCAAATTATGATTTGAAATAAAAAATTAAAAATACACGTTGTCATTAAAAATGTAAAAATTAATAACAAATAACGATATAAAACAGGATAACGTCAATTAACAGGTTTTAAAATTATGAGAATCACCCGGTAGACAACAAAAAATATTATGAAAGCACTAAGCATAATAATATACAACAATTGTACTGAATTCATCATATTAATATTAGTTAATAATTTTAATTAAATTAAAATATTAAAATATACATATAGGTCCTCTCTATCCAAACTTCTGAAATAAATTTAAATACCAGCCTTATCTAAATGTAAAATTATAATTAATAATAAACTATTATATATTATGTTAGTGTTTTACTTATATGAGATCAATGTTTTCTTGGGCATTAAGACAATTATTACATAACATTCATAAAATTACAACAATAATATTACTTATTATTCAGTTTATGTTTTACTAATATAAAATATTTGTTATATTTAAAATATTTAATATTGACTATAGCTATCTTGCTTTGCTCTTTATGATAAAAAAAAACACGAGAAACCTGTGTAAAAAACAGTCTAAAACTATTTATTGTTACATCAAAGTGTTGGCTGCGGCCCCGTTAATTCGATGGTAGGTATGTAACTAATTTCCCGATTTTCAAATGGCCCAATACGTTCATATGGCCCAATACAATCAATTTTTCTCGGTTTTTAAGTATACTTATATAAAATTCCAAAAATCAGATTTTGAATAACTGCAGTAATAATAATTGAAGAAACAGAGAGTGAGCATTGAGCATAGTAAGTTGGTGATCACCTATTATAGTATATATATTGTAATATTGTATTATATACGATTATACGAACGTGTTGGATTTTTGTCGCAAGTCTAAATGTACTTTACCAAGGCAATTATATCGGAATTTTAGAAAAAAAATGTTCTTTATGTTTTAAAATGTTTTTGTTGTTGTTTTATTACGCTTCAATTATCTTTAGCTAAATGTACTTGCGATATTGCAACTGGCTGTTGATTAGAGCTAGTAGTATAGACAAATTAGACATCATTTAAAAATGTGAAAAATTATATTATTTGAATATATGACGGTAGAAGCAATCGATGGTTTTATTTATGGTCACAACTTATTTCCAGAGTTATTTAAGGGGCAACCGTTGCTCAATGAGACTTATTATAAGCAGTAATTAAAGTAATGTCTTATAAGTATCATCTTCATTCTCCTGAGGTGTTGGTTTTAGTTTGAAAACAGTTAAACCGTTAAAATAAGTATACTAATATATAATAATTAAGAATCGTCTTTAAATATATCAATGATCATTGATCGATCGACTCGAATGATACATTTACCTAGGTACTATTTAGGACGAATAACTGATATTGTTTTCAATCAAATAGCAAATAATAGGTACCTAATATTATATTATAATTCGCACGTATTAATACGTTATGTTATTTCGAATTTTCGTCTTGTTAATCGCCCTCTGCAAGCTTGCGAGTTATTCAATTGATTAACAAATTAAACTTGTGCACATATTTTAACCCTAGTAAACACACTCTTAGATTAATCATTAAAATATATACTAGTATATTTAAATATTTAATCTATGACACACTATACTGGGGAGTATGATATCGTTTTATATACTGTTGGCGCCCTCTCTTTTATGAAACGTTAAACTTTTATGTAATTTTTATTTTTTTGACATTTAATGTTATTTTGTTTATTAATTGACGCATCTATTGTTTCAAACTATTATTTAATGCCACAAATTACTTTGATCTTATTAATTGACTATACCTATTTAATGTTACATTTTTTTTTATTCAAAATTATATTGGGGTAATTAAAAAAAAACCGAAAGAGTGTACCTACTCATACAATTTTTACATAATCAGTCTGACTAATAGGTACATCCACCAAGATACCTGTACATTTATACAACTTATTTACAGAATACCAACCTATTAACGGTTATACCTATATATATATTATATAAATACATAGTACATTACCTATAGTCGATTTGAGGAAAAGTGGCCCTCGACGGTATAGCTGGTACATATTATTATAATATTACGTTTATTTTGATAATATTCTATTATGTACATATTCATTAAACCTATGTGCTTCCCAGACGAATTATAATATAATAGGCAATTTATTAATTTCAACGTAGGTATTACGTGTCGAAAAATATTGTTTGCACTTTTCATTAATTATTTCATAACTAACTATAATACTATTATCATCCTATATCCAGAGTAACCAATAGGATTTATTACGTTTTAACGAATTTCAATTATTCAGAGAACGTGTGGCGTTAATATTATACATTTCCAATAATATTATATTACCTCGATATACATAACTAGTAAACATCGTCATTAAAATAATACAAAAAACAATATCATTAGCTTTTATTTTGTTAACGATGCGTACTTTTAATTTGAGACAAAATCAACATTTGTTTACGATCGGCGGCGGTGCAGTTAGTAAAGTGTAACTATTGTTGGAACATGTACAATTTACATAGGTAATGTACATAATATATAGTTACCTGCTATTTTTCTATTTATTGTTATAATGTCATTTAAACAAGTGAGAATTTATTATATTTTGTATCGGTCGTTAAATTAAAATGCTCACACGATCTCGCCACATCTGATTGCCCACTACGATGGTTGTTGTCTTGTCGACGGACCACGGGGTCAGGTCATTCGTCTGCACCAATAGATTACTGTAATATAATTGTATAAGTAATAACTAATAATAATACTAATAATGCCAAGTGTGATATTATAATATACTATGGACCTGTGTTACTTAAATAATTGTCGATTGATTTGATAATCAATTGAATATACGTGACGGCACATCATATATTATGTAATATTATCTCATCTGTGTAGCTTTTCGTTTTTATTCATCTGTTCAAATAACACATATTTATGTACTAGGTACTTATTACTGCACTTCATAATTTTTTTTTATTGTGTGATATTATATTGTTAATTATATTGTCGTATACTCGTATTCATTAAAAAAAAAAAAACCATTACATTTTTATTCGGTTTATTATACAAAAATATATATGTTATACCATTGATTATAGATATATAGTACCTACTATCTATAATACTATATATCTATTCTATCTTACTATGTATAATCAATGGTTATGCCTAAATAAGCAGTTTAACATTTTCAAAAGTCTATACGAAAACATTCGTTTTTTTTTTACCAATTTTACGAAGTTTACACTTTTGTAATCGATTACAGAACAGGCATGTTTATATATAAGTATGTAAAAAATAACGATGATGACATAACGTATACACGTACGGCCACCACAGTACCTATAGCGTGTAAAAACACATTGGGGATTTAAAAAATTACCTGTCAAAAGTACCAACTAGATTCACTTTCCCACCAGAAAAAATAGGTAGGTACAGATGAAGAAAATCGAAGCATTATTTCAACAACTTATGGTTTATACAGACAAAAAAAAAACCACACACATCATTGTAAAATCAAAATATAAAAAAAAATATATATACGTAATTACTAAGATGTTGTAATCCCAAAATACAGTTCTTAGATTATATCAATATATACTTAACTGTATCAAACTTGACTCCATTACACTAATATTGAGCAGTATCTGCAAAGGTAAAACATATTGTTAACGCTAATCACTGCATATTATCGACCAGCGGAACTTAATTATTTACTCTATATAAATATATTACAATAATTATTCGCCATATCATATTATTCATTAGTCATTACGACATTACCTACCTAATAACATCAAGTACAAAATATTGAGTTGAATCGATTTTTTTGGACATAGATTATAAGTATTAATGCATCGTATAAATATATAATTTTAATAAAAACTAATATTTGTTCTAAGACTTAAACTTCTTTTACAACTTTGAGCTACTACATCCTATCTCCATTAACGGTTGTCAGTACGTGTGGAAAATAGGTAATATTCCAGCATATAAATTTAATCTCTATAATATATTGGGTCACGTTATAATTATGTGTTCTGCGTAAATAATATTGTCTATTTGGATAATATAATATAGTGGCATATTATACACACTCATTGGCCACTGCCAGGGATATCCGGCGCGCGCTGACACGTGCCAACTCTTTTATTAATAATATTTTTAATAGTGTGGGATCTCTCTAGAAGCGTTTCGCAATACGAGGACATATAATATACTATAATATACATATAGATGGAATAGTGGGGACACCGCTTTTGTAGAGGAGAGTCTGTTGACAGGGACTATCGCTGTGGCGCTGTGCAGACGTGGATTGACAGAGCTTGCAACTACGCCTTAATATCGTCACTACAATTATTATTGTCATTGAGACTTGAAATATTTTTTCTCTTGAACACTTGAGATATTTTGTTAGCTAACACAGTACGATTATACCGTTTTTGAAGTTATTCAACATCGGACATCCTTATATTCCGTTTTACTGCTGTTACCGAATATTTTGTCTCACAATGCATTAGGTACCACTATATTCGGTCGTCAGATGGCGCGCCCGTCGGTAATCGCTTGCAACCGGTCGTCGGCCGACGGACATCGGCCAGTAATTGGGAACTTCGGGAAACTGAGTTTCCCGGACTTTTAGACGCTAAGGTCCTTCGACTCAAGGTCCTGAAAATGGTCCCGAGTCCGTGGTCATTATTCCGGTGCGGAAATTGGCGACCGGCATACCGGCGCCGCTGCACATGTCGGCTGGGTCTCAAACGGCATATAACGTGTGCCGGCACATCCAACTAGCATACTTACCTGGCGTGGAGGTCAACCGTGATCAACAAGGCGGTTCCTCCAGGGCGAGGCCCGAGTCATTGCACAAAGATCGGGATGACCCCTGCGAGTATCCCTAATGTGGATACCTCGGACGCATAATTTTTGGTAGCTGGGACTGCGTTCGCGCCGTCCCTCACAATCACTTTTAAAATATTTCTTCACATTTATCAATGAATAAAAGTCAGTAGTTTACACAGAGATCTGACTCTGGTAGTCTGATGGTTGTTTTTTAACTCGTGACGTACGTGCTACTTTACAGTAGTAATTAGTAAGTTGTTCACTCGTGCGCACGAATAATTGAGATATATCTTAATTCGTGCCCGTGCGCCTAGTAAGTAGTAAGTACATATACACACGACCAAACATAATATTATACGGTTAAATGCTACTTAAATACATAAATTAATCGCAAACAAATAAACTCGCTAAGCCAAATTAATTATACGTTGCACATCACAGGTTACATTCGCCTTTGTATAAATCCGCACACACAAATGTAACATTATCATTATTTTTCTGTTATCAAATATTATCATTATTTCAAATAACATTTTAAAACTGTTGCTCTCATCTCACACACCTAATATAATATTATATTATGACATAGGACACTTCGTTTCACCGCCGAAAACAATATTGAAGAAATGAATTCATTCATCGGAGATCTACGCGACGATAGTGGTATTTCAACTGTGGCTGAAAATGATATCAATTTCATCAGTCAGCTCAAAATATATTATGCTTCAAGACGACCAGCTGAACATTGGGCTCAACGATGGAGCGGGGAAATGCCACCAGAGGTAATTAAACCTTTAATGTATATCATTTGTAAAAATATTAGTTGTATTTTATATTTATTTTAGAGTTATATGGAAGCCTTTAACTAGGACTTGTTACAGCCGTCACCGCCAAGATATTCAAGTATGTCTCCAATGCATTCATATAATGAAAACAACACATCACAGGCATGGGTAATTTATAAATTATAAATTTAAATAATTTAAGTATAATTTATTATAATTTTATAGGGAGCTGACGAAGAAAGAGGTATCAGAGAATATATAACTAAATTTACGGAAATGAATCCTACGCCATCTATTTTAGACTTCGCAGGCAGCGAGTCCACAGAAATATTCACTCAAAGAATTAGAGAAATACAAAATGTAAGCTCCCTAAATAATAGTGTAATTAATGAAACAAGCGTGATATTTAAAAAAAAGTTTTTTTTATATTTATTAGAATAAGTTTAACATTATAAGAATATAATACATGTATACTAGGTCAATAATAATTATTATAGTAATATAAGTTTTTATATTATAAGGTTATACTATGTAGTACACATACATTTCTCATTTACCTCGTCTTCAAAAATGTATAGTAATTTTTTATTTTTCCAAGCTATTAATTTATATTAAGACAAGTGTTTTTTTAACAAGATTAGTTCAACCTCAGTTAACACTGTCAGATATAAGTTGAAAATATCATACAAAACTATAATTATCTTAGTAAAAATATCATAATTTAAATGAAAACATATACAAATAGCAATATTTCTCAGTAAAAGTATTATAATTTCATTCAAAACACCAATTATTCATAGAGGATTCAATAAAATACATACATACAAATTTTATGACCCTAATATAGTCATAGCTATCTTTTCAAATATTATATTAAATCTTAATTAAAATATCATAATTTCATTAAAAAACACACATCTTTCATATATATTGGTAAAACATATAAACATTTCATAGGTTCAATACAAATGTATGCAAAACTAATATAATTTCAAGCAAAACATACACATAACGTCATAACATGTTAATAAAAAGATATCTATGCTGTTAATTACTATTTCCTTTAAATAATTGTAAAACTATCTTCCCAGACCCAGTGTCAGCTATGTATATTGTATAAGTACTTACAAATTATCATGCAATATTATTTTTAAATGTATTACTATATATTGAATATTTGAATTACACATACATCTAAAAGTCTTTAAACACATTGGTCAACATTAAAACATTGCTTTTTAGATATTATAGTTCACTTTATTTTCTTATCTTAACAATGTGTTTATATTCGCTTTCACCTATATGATATTCTAAAAATGTAATTTAGAACTCAGATAATGTCCTCTATTGTTAAATAAATAAGATGAATTCTATGTTAAATTAATTATTATGTTCGATAAATGAATCTAATTCTTATAATTCAATATGGAATTGTTTAAATTGACAAACTAACTTTGTTATTATTATGTTTGTTACATTTTTATTCTTGATATTTAATGTTGAAGCAACCAAGTGCAAAAGAAAATTTAGTTTATGTTCCTAAGGTTCCTACATTATCTCACCATATATTAATAGTTATAACTTATTTTACTTTAAAATGCATACGTATAAGTGTTACTAAAATAATAATAATATAATTATAAACTATAAAGTATATTTTGTATGTATGTTACATTTTTATTTTTTATGAATTCATGTTATTTAATGTTAAAGAAAATATTTATTATATAAAATACAATTTATGTTCCTATTTAAATATTTATAATTGTTTTATTTTAAAATAGCTCTTTATTAAACAATGTAAAATTGAAATTCATACATTCAAATAATGTATATAGATATATAGGTAAAGTGTGATTTTATAAGCATGCTCACCCATACCACCATCAACCATACTTGAAGTTTATCTCATACAATTTAAAGCACTGAAAACCCTAAATTTTTATGATATAAATATTTTTTGTCTGGGTGATTTTTTTAGTTTTCTTAAAAGAAAACCACTACTTACAATTTAAAATTATGAGAAAAAATATTCTCTTTCAAAATATTAATACATTTGTATAAAACATTAGGTATTCTTAAACGTAGTATTATTTGTGATTTAAATTTTTCATGAAATAAATTATAAATTTGAACATTATTCAGGGTTAAAAGTAGGATGAGTATGTTACACAATCACTGTTTATAAATTACATGTACTATATGTCTATATGCAATAGACATTTTACATAAAACGATATATGGAATGCTCAAAATTATATGGAGACGTTAGTCCCCCCTGGAATTTTTTCCCCACTTTAAGCCCTGAGTATGATGTTGGTTTAATTTAAGCATACAATCAAAACGTAAACCCTGAGATTTATAGCAGTACCTATCTATAATACACCGAGGCCAAATTGTATGTTGAAATACACACATCTTGCTAAAATTTAGTAAAATCGAATGAAAAGTTGATGGTAACATATTATAAGTTATAAAAATTAAATAAACTTCTTTCTTTAATCTTAATTCTCAGGTATGTACCTATTATAGATATCATGCTGAAATCACTTTCGAATACTTTGATGTAAAGTTCAGTAATATAAAAATAGCTAGCCATGCTAATTTTGAAAAAAAACTACTTTTAATTATTGCAAGTAATATAACATTACTATTGTCACTAAATATATAAATCCACAAGATAAGTAGGTATCTAAAATTCTAAACATATTTCCAACGATCTTTAACTGTGCGGTGAAATTGTTTATGAATTTAAATATACTTAAATATTTGATTACAACTGTAATCGTTGACAATATTTTTAGAGTAAAATTTGATCTCGAGAAAATTAAATTGACAATTTGGCTAAACAGATAATATTATCACCAAAAGTGAGCATTAATAAGTTAAAACATGTTTTTAGTTAGGGTAGTTAATTTTATAATAATATTTTTTATAATATTTTAACTAGTTTAAGAATCTAATATACTTAACAACTTAGCTTTTCCCAGTTAATTTGAAAAATAATACGTTAAGAGGATGACAGTGCAATATTTGTTTTCTCTCTAAGACCCACGCTCAAAGATGAAACGCATTCATGTGAAATCTTTTTTTTATAATGTTCGAGTAATCTTAGAGAAAAATTGTGTATTACAAAAATTAAAGAGGATAATGCTTTTGAAGGTTTGACATATAGGTTTTGTATTTTATTATTATTAGAATTAAAAAAAAAAATGTAAATAGATAATAAATTGTTATAAAACAATAATATATATAGATAAATTAATTATTTGTCATACCCTCAAAAATACTGAAGGTAGAATGGTATACAGTGGCATAGTAAAATAAGAAGGAATGGCGTTGTATGCAATCAGTATTGTATTCTTTACACATCCAGTTACTTCACTCACAATAAACTTAAAAATATTCGTATATTTTCCAAATTCGTCCAATACATTGCACTGAGTTTAAAGTTGAGCAACCAGCTGCATATGAGCAAAGAGTCAATAAGTATTCTAGATAGGTACAAATCATGTTATACAATTAAAGTACTTGTGGGAATTACAACAAATGGTTCTGTTTGTTTCCTCTGAAAGAGATATGGGGGAAGAAGTAGTGATTCTTATATTACTAATGATAGTGGGTTTCTTAAAAATGTAGAAGTAGGGGACATAGTTTTAAACAAAAAAATAATTGTCTATAGACATTTTAAGTTAACATTTGAACAGCTAGCTGTTTGTATATTACTGAACTTTATATATCAAATAAATATGTAATGACACTTATGACTAGTGCTTTTTAGTTAAACTAGCAAAAGGCTTAAAAAATCTTATTGTTTGGTTTTTTTGTAAACATTATCTGTATAACTATGATGTATATTATAATTTGTAGCACATAAATGTTTTATCGGTTGTATGTTATATGAACTTTTTATAAAAATCAATGTTTTATTGTTGCATGACTTATATAAGAACTTATTAAGAGGTATGTGTATAATTCGACATACGGTTTGGATTCTCTATACCTATTACCTACTACTATTTAGCTCTACGTTTTAGTTTAGATTATACGTTAAAAATATACTATAACATCAAACTATGATTACCTATTACTTGTCCGTTTATAACAAGTATAAATTATATTATTTTATTTAAAAATGTATGTATATAATATGTATGTATGTATGTATGTATGTATGTATGTATGAACCTATACATAATTTCTAATGGTCTTAGAGTCGATGCAATGTAAATGTATAGGTACCACAAAGGTCCGATGTAGCCGATTCATTTAATCGTAATTCGTAATCGTAATTTGTATACCAGAATATTAGATAAATAAAAAAACATTTTTTTTTTTTTTTCATAACTTTCTTATAATGAGATTTAATAAAATGGGTTTTAATTTTAAATGTATTTGATTGGGATAAGGGGTATAATATGTATAAATCGGTCATGTGCCGGATCGGGCAGCGGCTGTCTGACGACCCGAGGATGGGCTTATGTATGTTGCAGGCAGGGTTGGGCAGTATCAAAGATACAATTGTATCTTGTATCTTGTATCATGATAAATAATTTTAATGTATCAAGTAGCATGTATCATGATACATTTTATACTAGTATCATGTACAGTGGCGCAACTAGCACAAAATCCTAAGGGGGGCTATAGCCCCACCTCAACATTATACCAAAAGTAACCTGTGGGGGGCAAAGCCCCCCCCCCACCAACCATCTTCATATTTCAACACTATTAAAATACCGACATTTACTTTTTAATTATATTTATATGCATCATAAAATAGTTATTAACATGTTATTTAAGATTAGAAATTCATCTTTCTTTTATTGATAGATGTATATTGTTCTAAATTGGTCTCAGGATCAATTTCTACATCTTTTTCAATACTCAGTATTGATAAATTACTAAACTTGATCCATTGTAGATCTCAAGTAGGTATTTATTCGCCTCATGGCAGAAAATGCACGCTCGGATGTTGCAGAAGAAATTGGTAATATATTGGCAACTTGAACCATCTTGTAGAAATTTGGAAAAACTTTTTTGGATAAATTTTCATAAATGAGATTAAAATAAGTTGTTTTTTCATTATTACAGAATGCATTTTTGAAGACAGCCATTTCATTTTTAGATCGCCTTTTTGGTAACTGATATGATCATAGGAACGTATTACCTAAAACTGGTGCTATTGGTTAGGACACCTAAATGATACACAGTGTCCTCATCAAGGTGGATGTATATATCCACCTTGGTCCTCATAACAGATTATCAAGTATCACTTTCAATCGCCAATTAACCAGTCAGTGTGTACAAAACACGAATGATAAAAGCGTGTATCATAGAAAAGGTAAAATATGAGTATAGGATTCTTTTATATTAGCCACAATTTATAGAAAGGTAGGCAATATAAAAAAATTTTAAACTTTAAAAACTTTCCAAAAAAAAGAAAAAAGATATACAGCTGAATTTTTAAAGGTATATTAATATTTTAGGAATCAATTGAATAATTTATTTTGGGGGTGCTATTACAATTTTTTTGGGGGGGGGGGCTAAGCCCCCCCCCAGCCCTAGTTGCGCTTATGCCAAAAGATACAAGATACTATTATTGTAAAAATGTGTACTGAATAGTACCAAAACATCATTTCGTCGCGGATTGTATTTTTACGAAAAATATTGTCCAGCTACAATCCAGCCGAAATATAAACGATAAAGAAAAAGTGTACCACACAATCTTATAAATTTAAGTTAATCTGATAAACATAAAATTAAATTAAGGTGCCCGTATGGCCGTAGCCCGTAGCCCACACGCAGTCAATACTCATACAGAAAAGCACTAAATCGAAATTTTCGTTCTCATAAAATATGAATCCGCTGCCCAGATATGAGTGTAACCGTGTAGGTATTTCCACATAAAATAGAAAATAAAATCAAGAGTAAAGATAAGCAATTACAGCATACTATTCACGTTGGTGTACCATACTATTCATTCTGTCATCTGTGGATTCCAGATTACATTAGTGATCACCAAAAAAAAAATACAGAATTTGTGTATAAATGCTACAGAACAAATTATTAATGATTGTAGTAACCATGAATCCAGTAAAGATTCTGATTCCTATTATAAGTATAAATTAAGATGTAATTGTTATGTACTTTCTTAATTTTGGTGTAGGTATTTATATTATATTATGTGATGTATTAGTTATATATGTATAATGTGTACCTATTGCCTTATTCTATTATTTGATATAATTATGACTTTATAAGTATTTATAAATACTATTGTTATGTAGGTATAATAATAATATTATGTATTTATTATGTATAGACAGTATAGTGAACTGTGTATAGACGTTTTACGTTTAATAATTAATAAAATTCGATTGGAAATATAAAAGTATCATGTATCTTTGACACATGTATCTTGTATCTTTTCTACATTCACAATGTATCCTGTATCTTGTATCTTGATACACTAATGTTTAATTGTATGTATCATGTATCATGTATCATGTATCATGATACTTTTTTTTAAGTATCTTGCAGAACCCTGGTTGCAGGTTACCTATATTGAGTTATTAATGCCAGTTTCGGAGGAGCGTGTAAGTACTGCGTGTTGAAAATTGAAATAATTAATTGCTATGCTTTTACATGTAAAATTTTAGGAGGAAGAGCTCTAGAAGCCCCCATTGTATCCTACTCTCCGTTCTTCTACTGTTACCAAATTTTTCTCGTTATACCTTATACATTAGGTAATAGCCAATAGGTACCTAACCTTTTAAGTCTTAAAAAGATAATTTTATATGATAAATAACTATTTTTATAAATCAATATGCATGATTATATAAATGAGATCGAAACCTGGATCATAATCTATTCTAGCCTGGAATACAAGTGTATTTTAAGTACAGTGAAGTACCTACCTATTTAGGTACATCTTACCTTCCTAGTTCCTACATAACTACATTAGTATAACTTCCCATACTGATTGACTTGTAAATTGCTGTATCTATATACCTTCATGTTCAAGAATTGTCATTAAACAATTTGTTTCATTTGTCTTTCAACCGTTGGTTACCATATTATGTTTATTTCAAGCAGTTTGTAATAATAGTTCTATACAAATTACGGTATTCATATTTATGAAATATATATAAATAAATAGATTATAGGTGTAGGTAAATAAATAAAATATAGCTAAAAATACGTTTAAAATATGTCATAATATCATTTATTACGTATAATAAGTAACAATAATAATAATTATAATGTGTGCGTGAAGTAGGTATAATGTGTATGTAGTATATTATTATTTATTATTAGTATGCAAAATACATTATAACATATATTTTGGTACTAAATCGAATGGAATGTATAGATACATAGATAGTAGTGTAATAAAATTGAGACGCAGCTATTATAACGCACGCACGTACCTAATGATTAAAAGTCGAATAGTCGATGTAAGTAATAATATTATAATTAAAAAAATTAGAGAAATTAACCAAGGTATTCCTCGTTGGGTTTTGAGCTAGACATTGGGTCATGATTTAAACTATGAACATGCTTTTGATAATTTCGAATTTTGAATTGTATTTGCGGGTTCATCGTAGTAACGAATAGTGTGCATCTGAGACATATTGAAGTGTAACAAAAAGCGTCTTATAAATTTCAGGTAGAACTCACTCAAAAAGGCTGTTCATGAACACGTCAATACATAGACTAATGACTATACATTATGATTATGTTATGTAGGCTGATTTAACAAAGGTCTAGGTATTTTAACCGTGCGTGTGATGACAATTGCGATTCGCGAAGTCCTCAGTTCCTCCTATTGTTATTGGCACTGGCTCCTCCCGATGCAGCCGTCGTGGCCGGTCTGTTGGCGTTTTGCAATGGAGCTACCGTACGGTTTGTGAAACGGATGCGCACGTCTTGCGCGACCATGTTGGGCGTCAAAAACTGTTGGAGAGTGACCACGCCGTCCCGAGGAGTGCGGTCGAACGGATAGCCCATGGACCTGGAGTCCGGATAACGGGAGTTAAGGATGCCACAGTAGCTCGATGCATCGTCGCAAGTTTGTCCGTCTCCTTGCGCGTTCGCCACCTGTTTCGGACAATATATCGAATGTATAGCAGGGGCGTCATTTCAGTTTTTTTTTTGGGTGTGCCATTTTGAAATTTCACCAGGCCATATAAAAATAGAGCGGATCTACAAGGGGGGATTCCCTTGTTTCAGCAGGACAATTGAGAATATTTTAAATGCAGGGGGTGCCACCGCACACCCTGACCCCCCCCCCAAATGACACCCCTGGTGTATAGTATATTACAATAGTACAATGTTTGTAAGTATTCAAGCGATTTTATAGTTTTATCGGTAGTATACAAAATTTGGCTAAAGATTTTTCCCGGATATTTAAAGTGCAGGCCTCATGTGAGTACATGTAGGTATATTAGTTGTCTCAATATCTACGCATTACATTTTTAATGGTACCTTCATTTCAAACATAATAATATTTTAATGATTTTATGTTGATTTAAAAACCTCTATAGTTAACATTCACAGCATAGAGGACGATTAATACAACTGAAGGTGAGCAATTCAAACTTATAATAATTTTAATAACCAAATAAATTTGCTAAAACTTTTAGATTATTAATGATTAGAAAATTAATACCTATTAAAAATTATTAACCCCCTATAAAAAAAAAACACTTAGAATTTAATTATGGACTACTTTTTTCCTTTTAAATATGTATTTCAAATACTTTTTAAAATTATTTTAGTATTTTAAGTACTTACACAAGAGAACTGAAGAGTAAATATTTTTAAGAAAACATTTTCTACAATACACTGTTTATAGGTAATATTATGATTTATGTCATATATTATGGAAGGTACACACAAGTTTTATTAAACTGGAATAGTGATTCAAATTTCTTAAAACAGACATGAAAAAAAACAATAATATATTTCTATAGGATTTATAAGACAACGAGCGTAATATCAAACATATTTTTTTATGATAAAGTAACACGGTGACGGTATTATGGCATTTTTTCCGTATCTATAGCACAAAATTGATAGGCTGGTAAAATTATTATTTTTGCTCATATAATAATACATAATGTACCTATACATAACTACACATGCCTGCTCATCACATCTAAATGTCAATATAATGTATTGCTTTATCATGAGTGTTTTCAACGTCCAGATGTTTTAGTATCGGTATATAATACGTAAATATAAACCTAGTGTTTATCTGTTTTGCTTTGTTCGATTTATGTAAAAATGGGAAAAAATTTAGTAGCCCACCCGATCTGTTGTATAGACATTTATGTGGTAAGAATATAGTTATGATATGAACTGTTTTAACGTCTTAATCGTAAACAATAAATATTTGTATTCGTAATAAACGAAATATATACCTGATCGATTTCTCCATTAGATACCATAACAAACAATTGACACTGGAACCCTTCTGGCGACCCCTTGGCTATCAACATGTTTTGTGGCCACCCACAACCACAATAGTTGAATGTTGACGCTGCTTCTGAATTGGCGGCCGGTCTGTTACTTCCTTGGTTTCTATACGTTATATCATGCGGAATAGTTACTGATGAGTCAATTGATCGACGGATGATTTCGTTTCTTCCCCTTTTTACTGTACACATATTCATAAAGTAATTGAGTAATCAGTGTAGGTACAATAGTAGGTACATATTATTAAAGCATTAATTTAATTAATTTATTGAAAGCGTTAAATTATAATTTCCAATACAATAATACAATTTCCGGTTTAATCAAAAAATACATCCATTTTTATAATTGTTATGTATAAGTTTATTTTGTAGAATATTAGTATATACAATATATATGCATATATTTGTATTCCTTTATTTGTTTAATATTATCATGAAATTTCATTTTCAATTGGTTTTTTATTTACATCTACGCGTGATTAAAAAATAATCTAAATAAAACATATATAATATAGGTACTTATGTGTGTAGCAGTTTGTCTGATATTGGTTTTTAGGAAATTAATTGTTAAACATTAATTCAATGGTAGTTTAGCAATTATTTAATTTAATAACGCGATAGATAGGGTTTTCGAATTGTTAGAATACCTATAACATCTACAATAAATTATTTTAATTTGTCGATTTCTCAAAGTAAACAAAATAAATAATCAGGATTCAGCTTATGCATTATCTAAGAAAATAAATAATATTTTTTGATCATCAAGACACTTACATGATGTACTAAATTTGTCAAGTTCAACA
Source organism: Neotoxoptera formosana (assembly GCA_022818045.1). NCBI lineage: Eukaryota > Metazoa > Arthropoda > Insecta > Hemiptera > Aphididae > Neotoxoptera > Neotoxoptera formosana. The sequence goes on from CM040630.1 coordinate 72,280,649, forward strand.
AACAGTCTTCTGTGTTCTCTGAATAACATTGGTAAACCACGTTCATCAAATTTAGGCCCCAAGAAGATACGAACTGTTCCAACTCGTTGATTTCCATTATTTTCAGCCTATTAATAAAATAGTTACTTTACTATTCTAGCTAAACTAAATCATAAAAAAATTTAAATTCCAAATTTTCTTTATAAAAATTGAAAGGTGGTATAAGTTGTATTACTCTGTGGTTACCGGTTGGTATAGACCATGGTTATATCTGCACGGTGTAGAACTATAAACCATAGATGACTATTAGATGTATATACTTAATTACTGGAAATTGTGCGAGGTATAAATGTATAATTGAGATATTAAACATTTAAATGTATCATTAATTCGAAACTAAATACAATATTATCATAAAATATATAAGTTAGTATATTTACAATAATTCTATAACTGAACGGAGCGTGTTGTAAGTGAGTAAATCGTGCAAATATAGATCCACGGGGCAAGAAGTCCAAGCCTCTAGATAAGTCGGTGTCACTTTGTTGCCAAAACGTGGCAAATTCATTACGCGGTAACCCAGTGGCTGTTACTTCAACGCTTTGCACAGTTACGTTGTCAAAACTCAACTAAAAAAAAAAATTCAAAAAAGCAATGTTAACGTACATTTTAAAAATTTAAGTATATTATGATATGTTTTTTACATTTTGGACAGTATAACTTGGTATTGTAGATTTAAATTCTTGGAATATATCATCAATATATGCGTGCCAACGATAAAATATTGGATCCCGCATAGCTGTCGCCGAGTCACCCATAACACCATAGTTTTCCTGTAAAATAAATATGTTTTTGGTAGGGAATTGCATTGCAATTATATTAATAAAACAAGAATAAAATGTTCTTACCAAAAATCTATTATCAGGATCGTGAATGAAAGAAATCGCGTTGTGACCATTATTATGAAGAGAACCGTAGTAATTTGGATTTTGACTCAATATACTAGCTTCGACCAAATTTCCCAATACGTCTATTCCATCAGTTTCAGTTAATCTAACTTGTTGACCAGCAGTCTGTAATAAAATAACAATATTTTCTTTTAAAAACCGTTATGTCTTAGTGATTCTATTAAAATATGTAAGTTTAATATAAGAAGAAGAGCAGATCACACAGCTCTATTTTTTTAAATATATTTTATCAGACGTCTACATTTTACCGCTATATTGTCAGTTTGATGCTGTTGTCATTTCACTTGTAGAAAACATTTGACCTCTTAAACTTTATTACTATGGTATTGTATAATTTACAGAAAATCAAAGTTGAATACAGTAATACACGAACCCTAACATGAAGCTTATCGTTGTTTAATAATTTAATAAGTCTCGTATAATATTACGTTGATAATAAATCCAGAATGAATGGCATTGAATATACGGTCTCTCCAACGCACAAGATCTTCGATATCAAACGTGATTTGTTCTACTTCTCTGCTAATATTCTGTTGTATAAAAAAAAAATATACACATAAAAATTGTTCTTTATACATATATTATAAAAATTTTAAATTTACAATTTAGCATGTGTTATAGTTTATTAAATTTAAATATAACCTGTAGTACTGCATTGACAGGTCTCGGGGGCCACACACGATTGGCTAAAATATTATCCAATTTTGGGAAGTAACCCTCTGGAATCGGTTGTTCCCAGTTGGTTAAACGAACTACTCTGTTCATATTATTGCTTAACCGTTCCATGTTGTACCTAAGTCGAAGCGCAAAAATATGCATATTGATATTATTATAATACTATTGCAGGTACCTATATACAGTTGTACCGTAATAAATCAACGCACTATAAATACGTATAAATAACTATTATTTATCTAATTATTATTATTCACCTGGCTAAGATCTGTTCGTGCATGTAGAAAAATAATTCTCCACGCCTGTTCTTATTTACAATACTCATCGGTCCGTCGAACGGGTACACTAAATGCCAATGCCAATGATGGAGGTTAATGCCGATGTCTTCGCGGAAGTAACTAATCCTGTGCTCTGCGTCCATGTTGTTGGAAGTATAATCGTGAGGTATTTCGATTGGAGTCTGTTGCAATAACACAATATATATATATATTACACTTAAATTTCATAAATTTTAAACGCACAAATTATAAGATATATTTATATAGTTTAGGCGTTTTGCATATTTTTATTGGCTGGTCAAAAAAAAAGATTTAGGTGTGTAATTCATTTTGAATTTGTACTTCACGATCTCGTGATTCTGTTCATATAATTTTATTTCACAAGTTGTAGACATTTTTGTAAACTTTCTATGTATATGCTCCTAAATTGTTGTAATCTATTTTCATAACTTGCAGAGCTTCGTGTTATAAAAATTATATATGGAAATTAAGTCACATCATTGCAATCGTATATCAACTATACAGCATACAGCTCTATACCTACATATTATAATATTTAAATTTGGACAAATTTTGATTATTGCACTATGTTGTAGAAAAAAAAATGTCCTACGTACCTACCTAATTTTCATAATCAAAATACTTGATTTTTATATTTTTTTCTCATTAAATTGTCTATGAAAAATTGGAAAGTTATTACAGACAAAACAAAAAATATGACTTTTTAGTTTTTTTTGCTTCCTCAGAATTAGTGATTTTTTACTTATTACCCGCTTGCCGTTCATATTACAGATACACGGATCACGAAGCACCACGGGGTGAAATAACACCTACCCTAGAACCAGCTTGGACCACAGCCGATTCTTCTCTGGCGCGGCTGAACACCGAAGCGTCCATGTAAAGACTTGGGAACATCTCGGAGTGCGACGGTAGTCTCAAATTGCGAGTGTCGGGCCTGTGCAACAGCACTACGGACAGTGCGTAAGTGAACATGTACGGGTTCATTCGGTCGCGACAGTACGCGGAAAGCGACAAGAGTTCGTCGTACGATTTCGTGTCTGAAAAAAACGCCGAAATAATAATAATTATAACCGATTTTACCTATTAATAATAATAATAATATTATGTTATTATTTCATAACCATGTATAAAGTAAGTATAGTATACTACCTACCTATAGGTGCTAATAATATATACCGCCATATTATATTATGTTCAACTGAACTTTTCAAATATAATTAGGTATAGGTATCTCTATTGCACGTGCATAATATTATATAATATATTTGTATACTAACTCATTAGAATCTCGATGAGCCTCGCGGCCATTTTACTGTGAGACGGGATGAAAAGTGAAAACGGCATATCTCTCTTAAGTTGCAGTGGAAACGATAAGTCAGGAATACTGCTCAACTTAGTGATTGGAACCGTTTTACCGCCGGGAAAACGAGTTTGGATGTCCGACGCCAATGGCTTGTAACGGTCGGTCTGAATAAATGAAAATAAAAACACAACTATAGAAATTATAGGTTATTGTCAATATTATTATGGTGTAAAATATTCATTAAAATATTTGAAAAAATTAGCTGAAATAGGTACTTATTTTTATTTGATTTTGAACCGATGGCTTAAACGGTTGTGACAAATAATAATAATAATAATAATAATAAGCTATAAAATATAATATGTACTTATTTTACTCACCAAGTAATCAGTGGGTACATCGAACGATACATTATCATCGCCTTTTCCAATGAATAAAGGTTCGGTAGGACGATCGAACAAGTATAAAATATTATTTTTGTCCGCCATAATATTTCTTTTTATATCCTTTCTTTTGTACATATAACATAAGAATGAGAAACGTAAGTAAATACAATTTTTGAGGATCAACCTTATAGTATAAGTACCTACATATTTGAATTTAATATTTATAATATACGTTAAATCGTATAATGCAGTTGGTATTTATGATGCAACGTTTTAATAACGTTGATAATAATGTTTATGGTCGTTAAAAAAGCTTGGGAATTTAAATTTTAAAGCACGATCTCTCATAAGTTTAACTAAAGAAACTTTAAAATATCGGAAATATACAAGAGCAATTTTTTTATTCATCAACATTCCTAGTTATTTTATTTATATTTTAACAAAAAACAACGACTTTAGTTATTTTGTTGCAATTTAAAAACTTGAATTTTTTTGTCACTTTTTACGTATGTTTTTTTTTTATTATACCTAAGTGTTAAGTATACAAAGAAAGTTTCAAAATTTTTAGAAAAATTAGATGCTATTATTCATACTATGAGGTATGAACCTATTCCGCAGCTTTCTATGGTAACGACTAATAAGTAATAAGCTACAGTAGCTTATAACAATACTAGTGATATTGTATGTAATAATAAAATAATTATTGTAAAATATATTCGATATGTTTTTAGAAAAAAAAAAAATCAACTGTATTACAATTATACTACTAATAACAAAATAAATTACTATACTAAATTACTAACAATATAAATATATAAGACAGTACCTATACCTACTAAGAAATATAACTGACAACGTCTCAGCTCAAAATTGTTTTAACTTTGTATTATCACATTTAAAAACGTATAAGTCATAATATTATACATATGTTTAGCGTTCTATATTAGGTTTATACTATAAAATATATTATGATATATTGTATTCATATTATGGTAATAGTTGTTTCAATAATTTATTAAAATATTTTATAATTTTAAAATATTAAAATATAATTTATATACATTATATACCAACACATTATATTATTAAAACTTTTACATTAGGTATTTGCTATGTATAAAATATGTAAAATGATTTATTATAATTACCAGTGACTGTAGATATACTGCTATAATTTCAGCGTTGACTTTAGAATATATATATATGTACTAATATATGTATATTGAACGGAGAGAAAAATTCCCTCGACTGATGCTGTCCTATGCGTTTGCAGCTCTTTTATATTGAACACAAATCACAATAAAACCAAGTATCATAATAAAGGATTGTTATTGTGGTGGACACATCATAATATTTCCTAGTTGGAAAAGACCTGGACCACATGATTAGAATGCCGTTTCCGCGTTTATTAGAATAGTACATTTAGATAATTTTGCGGCTGTATTTAATACTATATATGCAGTATATTAGATTATTAAGTATATAATGTGTTATTATTTGCACATTAAATCCCTGGGACTTTTCGAAAACTAACGCAGGAAGTTGTGGCGGTTATTCGAACGATAATCGTGGGTAAACAATCATTAAACTGCAGTTGTGTAGCGATTTGGAGCGTATCACTCAACATATAATAATTCATAATAATATTATTCTCACGCGATTAGCATATTAAGCGTCAAAAGACGATTTCCGATCAAGTACTGTGGCATCCTGAACTCCGATAAGTATAACAGTTCTTAAACTTAAATATAATTTACACATTTTATTAAATAAAAGTTGCTAATTAATAATTACACCATATTAATGAGACTGAAATTTGTGTTCAAAAAATATATTTAAAGACATTTTAATTGATTAATGTTACGTGATAGGTACCTGCTACCTATACGGTATAACACTATAGTTATAAGTTATAACTATTAATACGTTGTCTATCTCATGGTATGGGTGTAGGGTGTAAAAGTGACAGACTAATAGGTACCAAAGGAGGAATATATGAGGATTTTGATGTTAATAATATTAGACAAGCACTCATACCGAGTACAATTTAACATGTATATATATATTGAAATAAATGTTGATAATATAATATATTTTACATTACCTAAAACTAAACCTAAACCTAAAACTAGTTCAGCATGTCATGTATATGTCATATATGGCTTAATGATTATTATTTAATAATACATTTTATAAAGTAATCAAAATAGTTTTACCTACATGGAAACTAAATTTTTAAAGTATTTTGACGCTTTTTGAGTTATTATAATAGACATATTTGATAATTGTCAAAAAGTTATAAACTTAATACGATTAAGATATCGATTTTTGTTATTTTGTTTTAACTCAAATACAAATAACTGTAGATACTTGACATTTTTACCTTATGTTTTTTAATCATTTCTTCACATGATAGGAATTTTAAATAGTTTGACTTTCTTTATTTAATACAATATTACATTTTTAACATTTTTTTAATTTGTTTTAGTTATTTTACAAATATTGTCGATAAAACTTATTTAATATCTAGCTTAAAATGTAATACAAAATCTTACATAGTTACATACATTTTTTTACACATAAAAAATTGAAATTAACAATTTTAAAAATACAGAAGAACAATTTTTTTTATCTGCATTTTAAGTTCGAATTTTAATTAAGTTTGTACAAATCATGAATATTTAAAAATTACTTTGTAGTAAAAATTGTATAAAATGTTCAATTTGTATAGCAAAGGCTTAAAAATGTAATATCATGGTACCTCATAAAAGTAGTTGTACTGTAAGTCTATAACCATATAATGACTGATAATTATTTTAAATCAATAATTCTAGGTAGTTATACAAATCTAATGTTTTTTGCAAAAACGAATTCAACCTACCTAGGTTTACTATAATAGCAATATTAATATAAGTAATATAAAATATCCTAACCTGAAACACCATCTCTGCTCAGATTCAAAATTATATATCATTTAATTTAATTAATTTAACATCTTTTATTTTATTTTTTATAAGCTTATAATGTATTTTATAAAATAAACCATTATGGTACCTATGCTGTACATAACACACTTATTATTTTCTATTTTATCAATCAAATATGTGTAAGTTATTTCATTACAATTATTTCATCTAGTTGTTTTGCATTACCCACTATAAAGTTGCCACTTTGCAAGTTGGTTTAGATTTATAGCCAAAGTGTCAAATTATACTCGATTTGTATTTATTGTATAATAACAAAATATTTATAAAATATAAAAATAATGGTTAATAATACCTAATACAAGAGTACAACAATAAATAAATAAATACATATACCAAAATTAATATTACCCAATTATCTAAATATTAGTTTTAGTAGTAGGTAAATGTATTGCGTATATTTTATGATATAATTTTGTTTATGTACATACAACGTATACTTTTTATTGGGCAGTTTTGGGTATATTTTAAATACTGTACAGTTACACCATCAAAGCTATCTATAGCTATGAAATACAAAGTTACGATGTATGCTTGCGTCCAATAATATATTTTATAATTAATAAATATATAATATGTAGTAGTATAATAGGTTATTGTTCGAAATGTATTATAGTAAAATTATGTTGTCAAGTGTAATGATTAATGATTATAATAAATAACAACAAATAATTTTTAACAAAAAAAAAAAAAAATGAAAAATGTCCATAGGTAAATAATCCAATTATATAAATTCAAGTTATTTATTGTTTATACATATACATATACTTACTAGACGAGCAGACATTAATTGTAAACTCAGTACTCACTTGCATCATTAAATATTGACATACATAATAGATAGGTACATAACATTATAATATGGCATATAGCCATTATAGTATACATAAAATATAACATGACAAATATTAAAGTCTAGGTACAAATAAGTAAATGTATAGATTACAAATACCTATTCAATTGTAAATATGTATAAGTATGTATGTTGTTTTATATTTATTATCAAAAGCAATTTATAATTGCTACAATTTTATTTAAAATTGCATTCTTTAATACTTCAATCAATAATTAAGAGCAAAATCAAAATTCCCTGTAATTTTCAAAATAATCAGGAAGAACAAAAAAGAAATTAGATAAACTGTAATTTTTACACAAAACCAGCTTTTGAAAACTCTAGCTAACACTAACTTTTCTTAACTTTTTGTTATTCAAAAACAAAGAACCCTAGATATTTTACATTTTCATAAAATGTATGAATTATCATTTTCTATAAGTACTCTGTCAAATTTTCAAAATATTTAGATTTAATTTCAACTATTTAGAGGCATTAGATTTTCTTTTAAGTGCTGAAAATAAAATATTGGCCTTGTCATAATAAAACTATAAAATGTTAAACAAGATCCCACATGGGTTGTTTTTTTAGCAATTCAAAAAAAATTTAAAAATACAGGATTTTTTTTATATTTTATATAACTATTTGAAGTTCAGATTTTGAAAAAAATCACCAAAAAGTACGAAAAATTGCAAATTGTTTTGTAGTTAAAAATGTTAAAAATGTTAAATTTTTATAGCTTAAAAATTTTAAAACAATGTTTGTCATAAATAGTAAATACTGAAACTAAAAATGTTTTTTTCTCTATTAATACAGAAGGTTGAATTAATTTTTTTCCGAAAACATTGCATTTGAAAATGTCATTGAGTGTATAAAATATAATAAATATACTTTAAAAGTTTCAAACATCCATGAAATGTTTGTAAAACAACAATTTATAGGTAAACACAATATTTTTGTAAATAATTGTTGCGTCATTTGTGTGAAATTATGGGACTATTTTCAGAATTTGTAAATATTTTTATAAATGTAGGTAGGTACACATTTCCCGAGCATACCAGAAAAATTCTCAAATTAAAATGTTTTTATTTTGCTTAAACATAATTTAGTGCTTCTTTAGTTTGAATTTGTGCAATATTAGTTTTAAACATTGGAAGGGGGGACTGGTGAAATGTACGTTATAAAACCTACCAAAAAAACCTAACCTTTTTTTGTAGCCCCAATTATGACCATCGTGCTACACAAGTGTTTTATATAATAGCCCACATTTCCGGACTCTATACCACTATATACCATTTAAAGTATTGGTCTTAAGTACAATAATTTTCATTACCATAAAATAATTTATGTCGGAAATGTAATTCCAATCATTTTGGTCAGTAATATAATAATTATTAAATATTAATTAATAAATTGATAATTCAACATTTACGAAAATAATAATAATCAATATCTACTATCATAAAAAACTGTTTTACCGCAGAGATAGCGAATATCGAACGCCAGCCGCAGTCCGCAGCTCGTTTATTTACTGCACACGAGTCGGGCGCAAAGATTCCAAACCATAATAATTTTTTTCTTCGTATTGATATTATTACTAAATAAAATAATGAATTAAATGTCCAAAACTCCATTTATTTTACTGTTTTGAAATAACTGTAACTTTTTGTTACTATGTTCTATTTTTAAAAATGGATATAAAGTATTAAATTAGTGGCGGTTTTCCCGAGGAGGCAAGAAAGGCACCGCCTCCCTTGAACCGTTTAAAAGAAAAAAGAAAAATATTGTTTTATATTCGATTAAATATTTAAATGATAAGATATATAAATATTTATTTTATACATTTTTTTTTCTTTTGTATCAATTTTTTTTAAAATATTTAAGTAAAAAGATAATAAGGTAATATTCAATGCACAAATATGAATGCAATTTTAAAACAGCTGCCGGACTATGTACCCCCAATGACTAATTGTATTATTTACAATGATAGGTATAGCACTCAAATATCATATTAATATCGTACTGCAGACTGCAGAGGCTTGAGGCGGCGATTTATTCAGTCGCCTACTGTGGTTTTAAAGTGTACACGAAATTACACACTCACACACATACACAATCATTATAACTGCGCATGCGCTCTGCTAGTAAGGCGGCAATAAATATGTTCGCCTCCTTCCGATTATATCCGTGATATTGTGATAATAAAAACAACCTCGCCCTCGCTGCGAAGCGGCATAACCAAGGTGGATATATAGACCACCTTGGGCATAACCTTATCAGTTATCACAAAACTGCTCACTGTCAATTATGATCAAAATAAATCGGTTAATAACATAGACTTGAGCATAGAATATTATAATATTATTTAACTCTATGACTATTGACTAATTAAGTCTATGGTTACTTTAACCTATAAATATATTTGTAGTTTCTAATATCTGTTGCTTCTAATGTTTCAACAGTTTCTTGTACTTTGTTCTTAGTTTTTTATTTATAGATTCTTGTATTCTTGCACTTATTATTTTATTACTTTTTAAATAGTAAGGGGTGTGGGAGGCAAAGCCCCCCACGGGCCACCCGATAAACTTATTTATCGCCTCCTCAGAAAATTATAACTAAAACCGCCACTAAATTTTATTAAAGTTGTCTCCGAAATATTATTTTCTTTAAATGTTGTTATTAGTATAAAATGTATTCTATTGAAATATTTTATGACACTTTCATAAAATATTTCATTCACATAAAAAATAAAAATATACCAACAATTATAAAAAAAAAAAATCGAAAAGTTTTTTTCAAGTTACACCAGTATTATTATTAGGGCGAGAGAAAAACATGTTTAAAATTACATAATATGTCTATTGTATGAATACACAAATTGTTTATTATAGTGACTAGCGCAATATTGTCCATGGCTTTCTGAAGACGCAGGCCTAGACCTAATCAGTAATCAGTAATCACTAATCAGTAATCAAATACTTATTGACAACACATTTGTGAATTATTATTTATTATTTATTAATTTATTATCATTATATTAATTCACATTACAATTTACAATAGAATTTCTCTAATATGTATTTTTCTTTTTTTTCTCAAAACGTTCAAAATAATATTATTCATCTCCAAACAAATACAGATATGAAATAATACAATAATACTTCATTTACTACCGGGTACTTTAGTATTTAGGTCTTTAAGTTTCTTTTACAAAATTAGATATGGGTAATAAGTAATAACTAATAAATAATAATTAATAAATACTAATATAGTAATATCATATTCCTATACGTTCCTACTGCATATGTAAAAAAAGATATTTTGAAATATTTCAAATTTTAAACCCTAATTAGTGATTTTTCTCTAAAACCCCTATAGAACGAGTTATTCCAATTATCTGCAGATGACGGGACGATCGCACCCCTTGCGTAAAATTAAAATAAATTTTGTTTTACGAAATTTTTGTACTTTTTAGACAGAGGACTTTTTCATATTTTCGTACTCCTTTCATCAGCTCCCACGAGCCGTGACTCAGTGTTTATAATCAATGGTACCTACTTATGTCGTAGGTATACTCACATACCCAAGGCTAGGCAAGTTGACTAATTATTTTAACTAAGTTAAGTTAAGTTGATAAAAAAAAATTTAAGTTAAATATAAAGTTAAAACTTAAAAGTTAATTTTCTTATATAATTAACTCGCAAAAAGTTAAAGGTTGATTTGAAAAAAAGTAACTGAACTTAGTTAAAAATAAGTTACTTTTTTTCACGTGAAATTAATTATTACACCTTTTTATTAATTCTTAACAAATAACATTATATAATGGAGGTCTAACTATTTTTTAAAAATGTATGTTATTGTATTACATTAGGTACTTAGTAAGTACTACTTACATAGGTACCTACCTACTTGAATCTTGTTTAAACTTTTTAAATTTTTCTTTGATAATACTCACTAAATTTATTAATTGTAATTATTAAATTTGTAATTAGATTGCAATGAATTACACTCATAAATATTGGACACAAATAAACTTATAATATTTATTATCATTCTTAAAGTTATCGCTGTACATCTAATTGATGTTAATATAAATATAACAACAACTATTAATTTATATTTAGTAAGAGTACCTATAATTTATTATACGTGTATACTGAGAAATTAAATTATATGTTTTTCTTTTCTCAAAATAATGATTATCCCTATAGTCCTATAACAGTATAAAGTTACTGTTTAATAATAATATATAAACATATTTTCTGTGAATAAGCTATTCAAATATTATTATTTATTAACATTGATTATTTACTCGTTAATAATTTCACAAATTGTATGGGTATTAATTAGTATTAATTATATACGTTATATTATTTTATTCTCATGATTATTTTAATACTAAAGTCTAATATAACATAAATAAATAATAATATTTGGTTATTCAGATTTCAGACAATTATTATTATATAATATATTATATAAATAAGTTGTAAAAATCAAAATATAATTTTAAAGCTATGAAATTCATATTAGGAAAAATAATTAATTAACGTGACTTTAAAATAAATTAACTCGTTAAGTTATAAGTTACTTATGAAAATAAAAGTAACTTAACTTTTTAACTCGTTAATGCCCAGCCTTGCACAAACCTATAGTGCTGACCAATGTGTATGGTATTCCAGTCGGACATTGACATACTTATTATGTTTTAATTTATATAATTATATAATTAATAGTACCTACAACATATTTATATTATTAGGGTTAGGATGTTTATGACTTTTGCATATTTTTTCTTTTAGTCGTGCAAATTGCAGACCAAGTTATAAATTCGTTTTGTGCGACGTAGAATCAGATACATTCAATTTTATTTTGCATATTTTTGCATATTTAAGGATTTTTATGAATAAATGCATATTTTGAAAAAAATTGTAAATAAATGCATATTTGGCCAAAAAAATAGTAAATAAATGCATATTTCGCCAAAAACTAACTTAAATACAATATAAACTTCAATAAAAACATTAAAAACCCATAGGTAGGTACAGTCGGTTTCACATTTAACGAAAATGAGAAAATATGAAACTCGAACACAAAACCTATTTGTGTCTTTTGTGTAAAAACAAAATTAAATATTAATTTACTGTAAGTACCTATGTTTTTAATTTCAAAATATCATATTTTTATATATTAGTATTTAAGTTTAAAGTTATAAATAAAGTTCTAAATTAATTTAAAATACATTTTGGATTAGAAATAAAATTTTAAAATAACATGTTTAATTTTTTTTAAGGGCATATTTTGATATTTATTGTGCATATTTGCATGCATTTTTTAGTGTTTTTAAGGTCATAAACATCCTCACCCTATATATTATATACTAGCTGTATAAGTGTACAACCAGACTTCGTTCGGAAAGAACTCATTTGAGGTTGACAGGTTGTCCTTGTCTAAAATGGTTTATCTTTTTTGTCTTCCGTGGACTTTCAAAATAAGTACCCCAATACCCAATATGATCTAACTGATCTAAGCGAAAAAACTGTTTTCATAATATAATATGTGGGTTTATTTTCAAAGACTATAGGTAATAGAAAAATGGATATGACACTTATATCATAGAATAGATGAAATCAGAATGGAAACTGTTAAATGATAAAGAAATAAAGTTCACACTTTTTATGAGATATGAACTCATGAAATCCGATTACTTTGTCTTTAGATACATTATAAAAAAGAAACCTTTGTAAAGCCATTTTATCAGCACATAGAATATAATCTAAAGCTTCTGATTTAAAATTGCTTATTTTGAAAGATAAAAAACTAAAAAGGAAATCATTTAGACCAGAATTAAGTTCATATTTACTTGTAACATTTCTCAAAGTTTGGCTAGTGGGAAGCGATAAAGAATTTTGTAGTAATTTGAAAACCTTAGGGCCTAGAAAATAAATATTAAGAACAAGTTGTTTCATCTCATTTGAATACCTATGACCCTTCTGTTGTTTTTTTAATATTTTGCATTTGAGAATTAACCAACATAAATAATGTAGGCTTTAAATTTTCCTGACACAACTTAAGAGTATAATCTATTGAATCCCATTCAGCCAACTGTAAGCTCAAACTATTAAATTTATCCAATAAATCCTGTTCTTTGCATTCAGATTCTTTCCTCAGCTTAATCTCTTCCACAAGCCTTTCATAAAGTCGAAGTTTCCGTGGAGTATTTGCTGATGGATTGCTTAGGCGTTTGAACATACTTACTACTTACTTCAATTTCAGACAATGTTGATGCATCTGATGTGGTGACTGACATGTTAACAGCAGGCAAGTCTAAGAATAAAATAAAACTATTACCTACTAGTGCCTTTCTTCTTATGATTAATTTTTATAGTTTAATTTAATTGTTAGTAATTGTGATATTAATTTAGTGCTTCACAACCTTTTTGTTTAAGCAACACATAAATCCCAATTTTTAAACAATTAAAACAAAAATATAATACTGTATATGGGTTTAAGAAATATGTATTATTTACTTGTAATAGACATTGAATAAGATGGTGTATTGTAAGAATTGACACTGTCATTTGATGGAGTTTGAAATTGTCCAACGATTGGAACCTCTTCAGCCAAATGTTAAAATATTGTTGGAATCGCACCAGGTTTATTTTTTTTTTTTGTAGTTACTGCAGTACTGTAGTTACTTGCAAATCTATAACAATAATAATAAATAATAATAATAATACATATTTGATTAAATAATGATGATTCATAACATGACCTTATAATATATTCAATTATTAGAAGAAATGCAAGTTAGGTAGTAGCAAATCGATTTATGTGATGTTCTTATCAACTGTGCGCCATAAGGTTGAAATAACAGCTAATACGTCTATAATAATAATAATATTAATAATACATAATTGATAAAATAATGATGATCTATAACACAACCCTATAATGTTATAATTAAAAATGGAAGTTAGATAGTTGCTGCCATAAGCTTGAAGTATTATAAAAAGAAAACTAACAATTTTTATGATAAATTAAAATAATACATACCTACCTATAACTTATCTTATAGGAAATGAAAAGTAGCTTCTCGGACTAAGGGATGTGTCGTTCTTCCGTTTACTCTGACACCCAGGAAAACAGCATTTCATACCACAAGGGCTATTCAACGATGTATTTTACGAGTAGGTACATGGTATTAAATGTTTAATATAACAATTAATAATAAATAATTATACTTAAAATTAATAAAAATAACAAGTGATGCCAAAAACTGTAAAAAATACGTGTAAAGCAAAAGTAAACAATATACGTACTTCGTCGTCCAAAGATGGAAACAAACAACGGACTAACCTGAATCCAAAATTTCAATAACCAATCCAATGTTAGTTTACAAAAAAAAAAATAAAAATTGCATATGAAAATAAAAATCTTAATAAACAGTGTAGCCAAATAACACATAAATAGTATAGACATTTTTTTCTATCTGGGTAAACTGTCGAGTCTTTTCAATATGCCTTACTAAAATTTGGGCAGCGAGAGTTTCCACTTTAGTTTAATCTATTCTGTGCAAGTTTCATATGGGTCTGTGTGCTTTTTTCTGGAAGAGACAATGGAAAAAGAGAAAAATGATTTGGGACTTTTTTTAAGGTTATGATACAAATATTACAATTTTCTATAACTGTAAAATATCTTAGTTATTAATAAGTAATTACCAAAATAAAACATTTTAATATTGTTTTTTAAATATTTGTTAATTATTATTATTTCTTATTTAATAAATCTATATAATTATAATTTATCGTATTAATATTTGCCCCATAAAACCTTAAAAGTGATCACTAAATTGTCTTGTGATTAGTAAAATTACTAATTGCCATTCGCTATTCATATCACCACAATCACACTTACCTCGTAAATTTACTTGTCTTTTGTCTATGTTTTGAAGTTTGAAGTTTGAGCATACTGTACCCTAAAAACATTTTTGTAATATTCTCGAGGATACTTCAGTTGTTTCAGTAAGTATTCTACTATTGATATTTTGTTTAAACTATTGATTCATTTGTTTTGTTTCAGATACTAAATTCAATCTGACTAAGAATTATGTCAGTTAGTATTGATTATTTAAAAGTGTGCCGCATATGTCTCGGTGATAACAAGGTCTATGACATTCGTGAATTTAAATCGCGATTTGAATGGATATCCGATATAAAACAATATTATCGGGTAAATGTAAGTATATTGTATAACATTCAATTGTTGTATCAAATTTATTTTTTGTTTGATTGTATTGATACACATTGATCTCTTCAAATCATTTTGTCATAAGAAAAATAGGTAGATGCCTAGGTTCTTATTGTTTATTGTGACTACATATTCAATTTCAGTCAGGTTAACTCAATTGTGTTATTTTGACTATAGGTTAACATTTTGTGTTGTACTATTACAAGATAATTTTGAAATGTTCAAGACAAAATAATATAAATTGGTCTACTTAACAAAATTTAATGTATAACATGTATGAGATCTATCCAATTCTCTATAGACACACATGTTGATTACATGCTTACTTTTTTTTATAGGATTTTATATTACATTTCCAAAACATCTAATTTCATTAATTTTGATATAATTTGTGACTCACATACCTACTCAGTGGCAGATTGAAATTACATTTTAAATGTATGCAGTTCCATATTTAAGTACCTATACCCCCCCCCCCCCACCCCCCAAGGCCAATCTAGTAGTTTTGATTAAACGTGTTAATATGTGATAGATGGTCTACTAGTCTAGCACCATTGTGTTTACTACTTAACTATAAATATGATTATATAATTAATATGATACTAAGCGGTCTACCAATGTTTTTTGTAATTTTATAGATGGGCAATCTGCATCATTATGATTATTGTAGGTATTATTTATTATTTATAACTACTTTTAAGTTGTTACTGTTTTGCATTGGCACTGAATTGAACTGATTTATTCATAGTCAATTAGGCTAAAATGTAGTTATAACACTATCGCCTCTTAATTTAAGTCAACTATAACCACTAACCGCTTAGCTTATAATTATGAACTTTTAAATTAAAGAAGATATTAGTAATACATTAAGTGTCAATGTGTCATACTTTGGATTTTACATCGTGTTGAAGTGTAGACACTTTAATGATCACCTTAATCAATAACAATATGTAATAATGTTAATTTTATATTTTTAGATTATAATCGGGGATAATAAATCAAAATCACTATGCAGTAAATGTATTGGAAAAATTGAGTTATGGCGCAGAGATATTCAAAATGCAAAGAACTGCCAACGGGTTATAGATTTTATAGATGGGCATGTATGTTGACATTTTTTTTCTATGCTTATCTTAAAGTTAATTCAAAATGGGATAATACAATTTTTTGTAACAAGTGTTATAATCTTAAACATTTAAAATTTACTTAAGTGCACCATGTTTTTGTTACAAAAATATAGCATTTAAGTTTTTTAAACTTTTAAAAAAAATGCAAAAGTTCAAAAAACCAACAAAAAAATACTACAATGATAAAATTAGTTTTTATTTAATCCAATTTTTATTTAAGAATTATGATTATATTTAAAATATTGTATTTATTTGGAAATTTGAGTCTGGTAACTTGTGATTTCTATGTGACACAAAAATAGTAAAATACTATACTAACTTCCAGATATTACAGAAAAACTATATAACAAAAAAATTAATTTAAAAGTTTTTTATACTTTACAGCATCTTTAAGATTATTCATCCTTTGCTTAGGAAACACTGATGATGTATCTAAAATATACATATAATTCTAAGTTATAAGTTACAATACATTTTTTTTCCTACCTATTTTATGAATTATGCATAATTTAATATGTATTCTTTTTTTCCTATAGGTACGTACATAAATGACCCAGTGAAAAAAAGAATGGAAGTATAAGAACACCATCTCTACAATTAATCATATTTTATAAGTTCCAAATCTAGACTGTATATGTAGTTAAAATATTAAAATACTTGGGAGTTTTTTCATATCAAACATTAAATTGTAGAATATCATAAATACCTAACTATCTTAGCATAAATAATATGTAAGAGTTTTAGGATTTTTACTAAATCAATTATTTGTTATTTCAACAATTCTCTACAGATACACACATAGATTACATGCTTACTTTTTTATAGGATTTTCAATTACATTTCCAAAACATCTATTTCCATTAATTTTGATATAATTTGTGACTCACATACTCAGTGGAAGACTGAAATTAAATTTTAAATGTATGCAATTCCATTAAGTACCTATATACCATTACCCCCCACCCCATAATATACACTAATCTAATTAATTTACAAGTAAAAAAGTTATGATATACAGGGGGCAGTTTAAGGCGTAGGCAAGGCTTAGGCACAAGCCTACAGCGGCATTAAGGACACTTGTGTTAAAGAGGCGGCATTTTTTGACATCATTATGATAAAAGGGGTGTCAAAATTAAGTTTTGCCTACGTATAAAAAATCACTAGGGCCGGCTCTGATAATATAAATCAAATGAGTCCGAAAGAGGTCTGGCCATGGTCAGACCTTAGCATGGACTTGAGCACTACTGCCATCACCCTCTTGAAACGTTGACTCAGCTGCGTCAAATTGAGTCTATTTTAGCATGCCACTGCACATACTTTTCTCTTCGATAAAATAGGCACTATGGTCCTCTGTGGAAAAGTCACAACAATTTTCTTTATGTTTTGATGGGTTGATTTACTTATAGTAAATATTTTGCCTTGTAGATAATATAATTGCAAGGCTGGGCATAGGCAGAAATTTGGTGAAATTTCTGGGGGGGGGGGCTGAGCATTATATTTCTCATTGCACCTATATAGGCACTAATGTACTAGAGTCGCTCACAATTATTTATTTCAACAAGGCAATTTTTCAAAGTTTGACATACTAAACAATTTAACCATAATACAGTACAAAAACAATAATGTTCCTTACTTTAAACATTTATTTCTATAAACAGAAACAACCAATGCGGGTGTTATTAATTGTTATTAAAAAATAGTTATTATTAATGTTAGGTACTTTAATTACGATCTTTCCAAGTTATGACAATTGATAATAAGTTTGTAAAATCTTACGAATTTAATTTAATTTTTATCATAGAATATTTTTTTATCATTTATTTTTTAATCCAGATTTTAAAAATGCATTTTTCAATTATACTAATTATTGTATATTTAGTCACATTAAAATTGTGATGGCCAGGGCCCCTCTCGATTTCCGCCTATGAGGCTGGGCATTAAAGAGTTAAAAAGTTAAAGTTAATTTTAACAAAGTTACTTATAGAGTTATTTTTATTTTCATAAGTAGGGCCCGGATTTATATGCAAATGCATATTCTTCTACAATTCACCTAGAATAATTTTGATTATAAATGTCGACGTTTTGTAATGTGTAAATTCTATGTTTAATTTTTTTTTCGCATATTTGAATGAAAATGCATATTTCTTTATAGTTGCATAAATGTTGCATATTCTACAATTCATATAATTTACGTCTGTAAAAATAGCTACTGTCGATCGTAAATAACCCATTATAATGTACATCAATAAGTTATCGACAAAATATGAAGACAAATATTGGATTTTCTAGTAGTAAAATTATAATTATAAAAACACTTCCACATTAGACAGTGGCGCCGATCACCTAATTTATCTATGACATGTGTCATAGTAGATTTTATAGCTGGGGAGGGGGGAAGGGCACCAAGATTTGGTAGTAGATATTTTTGCACAAAAAAGTAGTGTATTAACTAAATCATTAATTTTATAAGATTTTAATTTTTAATTAAATTAAAGCTTGATTATCTCTGTAGTATTTTGGTAATTATTAATTATTATGTTATGTTATTTTGTATTATGAATATTTAAATGATAATAGGTAATTAGTTCTCGATTTCATATTGTTTATCAAAAACGGGTCAGTTACAGCTTAGTAGCCAGGTAGGTAATAGCTTACCTAATACCTATGTTTAAAACGGATCATAGCAAAAAATAAATTATTTGTTCAGCTATAAAATGAAAAAAAAAACTTGGTTTTACACTAAATAGGTATGTACCTAATGTGTGTAGTTTGTTTTGAATGAAATTGTTACACGGAAAAAAAAATTGGGGGCCTAAGCTCCAGAGGGGCCCCTGGATGTACGACGTCATAGTATTTTTTAAACACTTCGGCGCCACTGAGTCATTAGATAACAGTATATGTGCACATACTGTACATATTGGAAATTTAGAACACAATTTGTTTTGGTCATTGGTCTGTCCATTTATCGTGTGTAGTGTACAGTGTTTACAGAGTTTAATAATCTAACTTGCTCCTTGTACTCTTATATAATGCCTAAAGTAAATACTAAATAATGCTTCTCGGTGTGTAAATGAATACCCAAACATATTTAAGACGGACGGAAATATTTTATTTTGCAATTTTTTAATATAAATCGAATAAAAACATTTTAGCACAATTTCATAAAAATAATGTTATTCTGAATTTTATATAATACTTTACCTAATTAATTTATAATACTTTTATACTTACACAATGTCATTAAAAATGTTGTATTGCATTTTTTTAACAAACATTTTTACACATAATATTTTTAGATTGTGTAATTTGTTTACTCAAAACATTATAGTTTGGTAATTAAAAAAAAAATATTTTGCATATTTATGATATGAATCTGAATATTTTATAGATTTTTACTGCATTTAATCCGGGTCTTATTCATAAGTAATTTCTTACGTAATAAGTTGGTTTTTTAAAAGTAACTTTTAACTTACCAAGTTGATTTATTTTAAAATCATGTTAATTAGTTTTTTTTCTCATATAAATTGCATAGATTTTTATAACTTCTTTTCATATAAAAAAAAAAAGTAATTGAAAAATCAAATACTATTTATGTTATTCTGTATTCTAAATAAGTTCTAAATATTGGAAACTGTCGCAAGTGTTTCGCATTATTTCTGTATTTGAGATTATAATAAGTAAATACTTAGTTCGAGTAAATAACGAGGAGGTTTAATATAATATATTACAATGTATAATTGTATACTATTTTAGTATTTAGCTGTTATAAGTAATAAATTATTACATTTTAATTGCTAATTCACAGAAAATATGTTTATATAATATTATTATTAAACAGAAACGTTATATTACTATAGAGGTAATCATGATGGTTTTGTTAAATTTTGTAATTGATTGTATAGTATGTAAGTACCTACTGTAATTGATACAATAATAAACATCTCTGTGCCCATAGGCGCAAATAGGGGGGCTTAGTCCCCTCAAGATTTGCTATAGTCCCCCCAAGCCCGGATTAAGATAATTTTGGGCCCGGGGCCAAACAATTTTAGGGGCCCATAACCATAATCAAATTTTTGGTGACCCACAAATAAAAATAATACAGACAGAAAAAATTATGTTTATAAATTTTATTTTTTACTTTTTTAAAATACAAAAATAAAAATGTTATTATTATAAATAATTTTTCCTTGATTTTTAGGCAGCAAGTTGTATTTGTAAAACAAAACACCAACACCAACACTAACCACTGTTAAATGTTATTGTGACTTCAAGTGAAGACAATACAAGACTTGTATTGAAGTATTGTTTTCGTAGTAAATATTGAAAATAACATAAATACAATTTGTTTGGTTAATAAATAACTATTGAGGAATATGTTTTATCATCAAAAACAGTTTGATAGCTAAATCTATTGTTAGTAATGATGTTTCAACCATCGTAAATTCGTAATCGACGGTATTCATTGTACTCGGGATTCCTATAAATTCCATTGCATTACCATTATCATCCTGCTAAAAATAGACGATATTTCCGATATATTACGATAGCATAATAATAACATATTATCCATTATCAATATAATATTAATTAGCCATGGTATAGCTTCATAGAGTACAACACTATGTATAGCTTATAGGAAACGTTATTGTATTATAATAATAATGATAAAGTTTATATTAATTATATAAATTATCATTGCAAATCTTTGTATTTTATCTTATATATTATATTATATTATTATATACCAGTGTACAAGTTTCTTTTGATTTACGAAATATACTATTATTACTATATCCAAATATTTCTGATTTAATAAAAAAAAGTACTATTCACCAGGGGCCCACTACTGTTTGATATCTGTTGTGGGCCCGGGGCCCTGGCCCCCCTTATTCCGGGCTTGAGTCCCCCCCAAAACTAATGATTTTATTTTACTACAATATATAATACATTGGAAAGAATAATCACTTTTCGCACATCACGAATGATTCGATAACGTGCAGCACTGATAAGAATCGTTCGGCGGACTTATCGTTCTCTAAAAAGTTCATCTAAAACATCGGTTGCTCTAATACAAAAGTTTTAGTGTGCCACCATTCAAAAATACGGGTTTTCGGTCATGCACTACTTATGAAGTCGGTTGAACTAAGACATGATTTTTAGTGTACCTACTATAATGTGATTGGTATGCTAATATAAAATTCAAAAACAGACACCCTGTCGTAGAATAGACTATACGCAATATCAAACCGGCGTCACGTGTTTCTCAATATAATATTATTAATTATTTCTCGTTTGCACGACTTTATCTTCCATGCATTTTGCCGTTAATTCCGAGTCTGGGCCCCGGGGAATATCTTAATATCTTATGCACAGTAATGGTTTTAATTTGTAACGTTTTTTCGTTTAATATTATAAAGTTTATTATTTTCTGTAAAAAAATTGATGTTAAAAAAAACAATAATATGTTGATATATTATATTATTATGTGAATTTGATTTTTTATGGTATATAATATAATATATATATGTATCTATATCTATATGTTTATGTTTATTTGTAATTCGTGTCGGAGCGCAGCGAGGAAAATGTTGTGTCGGTGTTTTGTGAAAATGTATAAAAGCATCATAAGAGTATCCAGACCTGACCTGACCTGAGCTACAGCCCCCCCCCCCCCAAAAAAAAAATTTCAAGCACTATTTGCGCCTTTGTCTGTGCCACACCTCAATTTTACTAATACAAGTTATGCACAGTTTTTTTGATTCATGATCAATGATTGATTACTAAAAATATTCGTCAATAGATTCTGTATAGTCACAATTTTATAACTTGGGTACATTCTATCTTTCGACACATAATTAATATTGAATATTGTTGGCTCGCGAAAAACTATCATTTTTTTTATATGTTATATATTTATTGTATTTAAAATACTCCGTTCCAAGTGAGAAGGTACAAGTTTTTTCGTACGTCGAAAATCTATAATCACTTAATAACATAAATGAATAGATTTGCACGTAGTTATAGCCTTTAGGTATACACATAGTTACAAATTTACAATTCGTTCGCAGCTTGCTGTTGCAGGATCAGGCCCGTATTTACAAAAATTGCCGCCGGGGACAAAATAAAATTTGCCGCCTCCCCCACCCAAAAAAAAATTGTTACTTTATTGATATTACACAATTTTAGTAGTAAATAGTTACATCAATATAAAATAAAACTCAGTAACAACCATTATGTTATTACATTTTCAACCATTTCAATATTTTGCCGCCCCTAAACTTAATTTTAATATTGCCGCCAGGGGCAATTGCCCCTTCGAGCCCTCCCTTAAATACGGGCCTGTGCAGGATACAACTTTATAACACATAAATGTGGAGCTGGTCTGACAAATTGCCGTTGTAAACCAATTAAAATGGTATCATCATTAAAATATTTAGGAGTGACAATATTATAATAAACTTCAATCTGAAATGGTCAGAACACGTACAGAATATTAACATGTTCATATAATGTCAACACACTACTGACTACTAAAGTGTGCTAGTTGCGATGTCCACGTTTTCAGTTGTTTATAAATTCATTAAGTTGGTAAATTGCACTTTGCAGTATTTCATTTGCTCATTACTTTAGTCAATACCAATGAAATACGACGGCACTAATGCTTTTAAGAAATATATACTTTTTTTTGTATAGGTAATAACTAATAAGTTATCAATAAGGATTTAAAACTCTACAATCAATAAATTAAATATTAAATGGCGAATCGGATGAGGACAATATCAGTTGTAATTTAACACCAGGGCAAATTTATTTATTTAAATATGCGCCAATTACATCATGTGACGTTGAACGGAGCTTGAGTCAATATAAATCCATGCCACAATCCAATCGCCGATCATTTATGTTCGAAAATTTAAAAAATATGTGGTAGCATGTATTGGATGTGAATTATAAATTTTATTTCTAAATTACTTTATTTTATTTATCAATTATATTATATTGACATTAAGACAAACAGCCAATCACTGATGTATTTCAATAAATACATTTTTTTTGTAACTATACTTTTGTGTTTATCTTATAAAAATTCATATGCATATTTTGGAAAATAAAATGCATATTTTATAATTTTTTAATACATACAAATCCTAGCCCTGGTAATAACTAATATTATCTGCATAATAAATCCCAATTTTCAAAAAAAATATTTTTGTTTTTAACTTAATTTTTTTATTACATACCTTGGTAATCTATAAAGTAATTATTTAATATAAGTGCAAGACGTGTACGACGATTGTGGGTTGATGCTGAATGGTGAAGACTGAAGAGGTATTAATTAAAAACCCTTCGACATGCGTCGAACTCAAACCAATATAAAAATATAATTTTAAATTTAAAATTCACGTAAATTTTGTTTTGCTGATCGAGTGTCATTTCTATATTATTTTATAGTATGATAAAATGCAAATAAATACATTTAGCAGTGAAATAATATGTGATTATATTGTAACTTACAAAATTGCTTACCTGTGCTTCGCATGCGGACGATAGTGTTCACTTCTACGTATAAGCTATAATACTGTACCTATATTTAAGACTTGAGACAAACTAATAAACAATGATAATTTATTTCTTCTAGCCGTGTATAACTATAGTTATTGCTATTTCAGTTCTAAAAATACTATCCCAAATTGTGCATTTCCAATTCCTTAACGACGCGGGAAGAAAAATAACGTGGATTATAAAATATTACGATACCTTTGGCGGCCGAAAATGAGAGCGTGGAAAAAAAGAAAATTGGAAAAAAAATTATGGCGTGAGAACGGGTATGGGTTAATCGAATTAATCGTCGATACTGCTCCAATGCTGAACAGTGGGGTATCCCACCCGCATAGTGGAGCAATGAACTAAATGGTTAGATTGTATGTAAATTTTATCATTATAATATTCTGTATTATTGTATGCCGTACGGCTTGTTTGACGTCGATTACCCGAGCGTCGTCACTGATGTGATGATACCTATTCGGTTGTATATATACATAGTAAAGTGGCCCCGGTGATCACAAGTTAGAGCCAAAGGGTATTATTCTGTGATTAGAGTCCAACGGCCTGAACACCACGTCACCGCTCTCTAGTGGTCACCTCGTCGGTCGCCACTGGCCTTATCGCTATCTTTCACAGCCGGTAGAGCGCAATGACCTTTCCATCTCAGCCCGAAACGACCATATCTTTGAATTGTTAAAATAAAATAAATATGTATATAATGAATTATGGTCTATCTACTTTTGATCTCAGTATGACAGAAAAATACGTATAAAAATAAAAGGTTTGACTACCAATGGCGTCGAAACTACTTTTCAAGAGGGACTTATTGTATGCTGGTAAATGGTTTGGTAGCTGTGTCAATGGTTTTTGAGGATGGTCTGGTGATATTTTATATTGCTTAGTTATAAATAGGTAATGTTTAATTAGAACCACTCAAGTGGTGGTGGTTCTGGCTGTATTATTTTGTATTATTATTTAGGCAACTTATCTCATATCATCCATTCTTCATCCACCCACCATCCAGCCCCTCGAAAAAAAAAAATAATAAAAAAATAGGAACTCATCACAACGAAGGAAAATTAAAATATCAAAAATATTAGCATTATTAATCAATTATATGAATAAACAGTTACTTTAAGCTTGAATAACTGTATTTTAATTAGTAATTAATAATGTAATATATTTAATAATTAAGGACTTGTTGAATTTTTGCATATTTTTTAATAGTGGCTGTAAAATAATCTAAGTAAGATAGAAATTTGTTTTAAGGCCCCCGGTGCCGGCTATTTATTAAGGAGCAAATTATTGGCAACCTTAATCATATATTGTTTCGGCGTCACACGATCTTGTCAATGTGTTGTAGTGTAAATGGTTATTAGTGTGAGAGAACCCTCTACTACCCGCATATGAAAGACGCGAACGCACTCGCAGTCACATGTCACAGAATTAACAAATGACAAATTATTAGTTGCCCATTTCGACTGACGCAAATGACTTTACGGGAATATGGATAACTCATTGTCGATTGAATATTTTCAGATAATTTTTTTTTAATTGATACACAACAATATTCTACAGGCCGCATCGAGCTCAGATTTTTTACTTTATTTTAAATAATGATAAAAAAAGCTTGAGATTGTCTCTTTTTTTAAAGATATTTTTAAAAGTTTGAGATCAAAATACTGAAAAACGGAGATCGATGCGGCCTGTAAAATATTACCCTCTATTAGTTAAAAAAAAATTATCAAATTTGGTTGATTCTACAGCACATTATCCCTATTCCCGTAGAGCGTATTTTTGTGTACAAAATCGCATTGGCACCGGGCGCCTTAAGTACTCTACTGGAATAGTGGCCTAGAGTGCCTTTACAATAAATATTAGTTATTAGAGGTAAAGTTAATCCTTTTACAATTTATTATAAGCTTGAACTTTAACACACTATATTTGTGATAATATCTTTTCTAAAAAGTTTTCAACTTAAGTTTTTATTTAAAAAGTTATTTCTTCATGGCTCGTAGTTATATATTTATTGTTTTATCTTGCTCACAAAGTGCTTAACGGAGCAAACTTAAGCACATCAGTTGACGTTTAGTTTCATTAGTTGTAATACAAGAGTGAATTGACATTGAACTATTATCAAACTTATAATAGGTAAAAAC
This sequence comes from Neotoxoptera formosana, assembly GCA_022818045.1. Taxonomy (NCBI): domain Eukaryota; kingdom Metazoa; phylum Arthropoda; class Insecta; order Hemiptera; family Aphididae; genus Neotoxoptera; species Neotoxoptera formosana. The sequence continues at coordinate 72,307,156 of CM040630.1, forward strand.
ACCAATAGGTTGTGTAAGTTACATAAAGTTTATAGCAGTGGTAGTCAAATTATTTTGTCATGTGGGGTAGGGGAGGGGGGTTACTAGTTACGGTTTTATATCTAAATACATATATGTATATGTATTTGTTAAAAACGCCAAAAACCTTAGTAATTGAGGCTTAAAAAAAAGTATAATAAAATACAATAAAATGTAGTTATAGGAATAATAATAACAGTCCGATATGATAATAACTATAACTTATATAACTTACTTAATTACTTTATATAAATTGCCTAAGTTGTGTAACGATTTAGTTAATTTTGATTTTAATTCTGATCCAATAATCAAATATATTCGGTATAACATGTATTTTGTATTTAATTAATTGTAGTTCAATATATCGATTTTTGTATTAAATACTATGTATTAAGTATTTACGAAACTTACAGTACCATCACCAATTGCGGGTGCTAATTATTAATAAATAAATATATCAAAAAATATAATTAGTAATATAGGCTAACTTTAGTCTTTACTAATTAAATTTAATTGTTTAGTAAATTGGTTGTTCTAACAAAATATCACCAATATGACTATTTTAATAATTTTTTTAATCCTATGAATATTATATCGTAGAGACTTGAAATATTTTTATATTATTATTTAAAAGTAGGAAAAACTAGGAGTACACAATTTATTCTTCAAAATAGTTATACTTACCTAAAGCTATTTATACTACAAATAAAGAATCCATTCCTCACCATTTACTATACGTCGATATTGACTAATAAGTAAAGTTATATTTTTAGTAATAAGTTCAACTTACAGCACTAAAGCGTATAAAATATAATAATATACTTTTAAAGTTTCAAGAACCCTCTAAAAATATTTTTAAAATACAACGAAATAAATAACATTGTTATTATTTATTTAAATATCTAATTTCGTCCAAATTTGAACTTAAAATGTCTATAAAAATTTTTTTTTAATATAATTTTTTGATTTTTTGGTTACACTATAAACAACATAGAAATAGCCTTATTGTTTTGAATTTTCAATTCTTAGTTACAAAAACTGAACATTAAATACATTTTTAACTACAAAACAATTTGCAAATGATCGATGATGATTTTCAGACAACATTTTGGATAGAATCTCGACCACTTGAGTGATTGTAATTAAATATTACCTATTTATAACTAAGCAATATAAAATATCACCAGGCCATCCTCAAAAACCATTGACACAGCTACCAAACCACCTGGCACCTACCATCATACAATAAGTCCCTCTTGAGAAGTAGTTTCGAGTACTTTCGACGCCATTGGTAGCCGGTAGTCAAATCTTTTATTTTTATACGTATTTTTCTGTCATAATGAGATCAAAAGAAGATAGACCATAATTCATTATATACATATTTATTTTATTTTAAGGCGCCCGGTGCCAATGTGATTTTGTACACAAAAATACGCTCTACGGGAATAGGGATAATGTGCTGTAGAATCAACCAAATTTGATAATTTTTTTTTAACTAATAGAGGGTAATATTTTACAGGCCGAATCTATCTCCGTTTTTCAATATTTTGATCTCAAACTTTTAAAAAAGTCTTTAAAAAAAGAGACAATTTTAAGCTTTTTTTACAAATTTTTTTTTATCATTATTTAAAACAAAGTAAAAAATCTGAGCTCGGTGCGGCCTGTAGAATATTGTTGTGTATCAATTAAAAAAAAAATTATCTGAAAATATTCAATCGACAATGAGTTATCCATATTCCCGTAAAGTCATTTACGTCAGTTTAAATGGGCAACTAATAATTCGTCATTTGTTAATTCTGTGACATTGTGACTGCGAGTGCGTTCGCATCTTTCATATGCGGGTAGTAGAGGGTTCTCTCACACTAATAACCATTTACACTACAACACATTGACAAGATCGTGCGACGCCGAAAAAATATGTGATTAAGGTTGCCAATAATTTGCTCCTTAATAAATAGCCGGCACCGGGGGCCTTAACAACGCAAAGATATGGTCGTTACGGGCTTAGATGGAAAGGTCATTGCGCTCTACCGGCTGTGAGAGATCGCGATAAGGCCAGTGGCGACCGACGAGGTGACCACTAGAGAGCGGTGACGTGGTGTTCAGGCTGTTTGACTCTAATCACAGAATAATACCCGTTGGCTCTAACTTGTGATCACCGGGGCCACTTTGCTATGTATATATACAACCGAATAGGTATCATCACATCAGTGACGACGCTCGGGTAATCGACGTCAAACAAGCCGTACGGCACACAATAATACAGAATTATTAAGTGGTTAAATATAATATAAAATCTTACTACTAAGTTCATTGCTCCACTATGCGGGTGGGATACTACCCCACTGTTCAGCATTGGAGCAGTATCGACGATTAATTCGATTAACCCATACCCGTTCTCACGCCAAAATTTTTTTTTCCACTTTCTCATTTTGGCCACTTAGGGCGTCGTAATGTTATATTATAATCAGTTTTTTTTTTGTCCATCATCGTTATAGTTTAGAATTCTAAATGCTCTATTTAGGAAAGTATTTTAAAGCTATATTAGCAATAATAATATACGATTTCAAGTAATAAACTATCATTATTCATTAGTTTGTCTCAAGTCTTAAATATAGGTACAGTTATAGCTTATAGGTAGAACTGTAGACTATCGCCCGCATGCGAAGCACAGGTAAGCAATTTTGTAAGTTACAATATAATCACATATTATTTCACTGCTAAATATATTTATTTGCATTTTATCATACCATAAAATAATATAGAAATGACACTCGATCAGGGTTTTGTTTACCTGTGTACTGAAGTTTAAGCCACCGAGTGTTGTGATACACGGAAACAACATGTTGTTAATATTCAAACAAAATTGACTTGAATTTTAAATTTTAAATAAAATAATATTATTATATGCATGTCGAAGGCTTTTTAATTAATGCCTATTTAGTCTTCATCTACCCGGCATCAACCCACACTCGTCGTACAACACTTGCACTTATATTTAATAATTCATTTATAGATTACCAAGGTATGTAATAAAAAAGGTGGCAAGTGGATGTCGCTCAGCTGTACAGTGGGTTACAAGTTGGTCACTGTTATGGATTGTGTTAAATTTGTATTCAATGATATATCATTGTATACGAAAAACGATTCTGAGTGGAGTCGTCTGTCAGCCTAGGATAGGTATATTATATTATATTTATAATGTCATTATTAAGTATTTCAAACACTCATAAAAAATTATTTGGACTTTAAAAAATAGAAAAACTTATAGAATATTTTGTGTTGAATTTTAAAATCTTAGAACATTTTTATGAATTTACTAATCAAAAAAAACTGCAAAATGTCATGGTTTTTACGTATTTATTTAAAATTTCAACTTTAGATGCTTATAAAAAACTATTAGACATATGCTTCACTTTTATTCTAACTACCACTTACATAATAGCTTATGAGGAACCTTGTTTCAATTTTTAAACCTTAGGTATAAATTATCAAAATCGTATACATTTTTCTCACAAATTAGTTTGTATATTTTCTCGATTTTGACGGATTTTGTATGAATTTTAACTTTAAACGCATATAGTTTTTTAAGTGTTTTTCTATCGAATTTTTTTACGGTTATCGTAAGAAAAACTTGTTTAAAATCTAGTGTTGAATTTTCAAACCTTAAATATAAATATAAACATTTTTAACCACAAAACAATTTGCAAATGTTCGATATTCTGATGACTACATTTTGACTTAAAATGTCTATAAAAAATTATAATTATTATATATCTTTTTAATTTTTTGGTTACACTATAAACTACTTAAGTAAAACCTTATTTTAAATTTTCAATCTTTAGTTATAAAAACTGAACATTTTATACATTTTTAACTACAAAACAATTAGCAAATATTCGATAATGAATTTCGGACAAAATGTTGGCCAGAACCCCCACCATTTTAGTGATTCTAATTAAACAATACAAAATTTGAAGTTTAAATGCTTATAAAAAAAACTTGGCCCTTTGTATTTTTATTATTTTTGATCTACTATTTTAACAACTTATGAAGAATCTTGTATTAAATTTTCAAGAAATTTAACCTGACTAAATTTTGTTGAAGAATGTTTTTCCAGTCCAGTTGACTCGAACTCTTTTGGATGCAGGTGATGAATATGCGGTAGTCGGTAAAAATGTCACAGTAAAAATGGCCACGTACAAAATGTCCAAGAATACATTTCCAGACACAAAAATGGCTAAAGGGAAATATGGCTAAGCACAAAAATTACCTAGAGAGGAAATATTAAAATTAGTGGATAACAATTTAATGTACTTAGTTTTTGAATATTAGCATTCATTAAAATTAATAATTCTAAGTCATCTGTGTGTTTTAAAAATGAAATAATTTATTGTTTAATAATATTATTTTATATGACATGAAAACTCTTGTCTACGTTTAACGTATGGATAGATTTTTAGCGTCGAGATACACCTATTTTAGGTAATTATTTTTCCACGTTCATTTTAAGACACTTTGATCCAATATCTAAGACAAAGCGAAATACTTATTTTTCAAGTGTGGTAAATGTTACACTGGTAAGCTGGTTACGTGCAATTACTCCTATTCTCTTGTAACAATGTGACCAATAAACTAGGTTGGTACTGTAACTTTTTTACAGATGCAAAAGATGTATCTAATTTGTGTATGAAAGGGTTCGTGAAAAAAACAAGCAATTTCATTTTCAAAATTTTTCAGAAAGTAAAAAAAAAAACAATTATAATTTTTGGAGCCATCTTGTATGTGGACCAGATATTAGTATTCATTAATTTTGTTTTATTCGCTATAATATTTTGAACTATCTCTTTGAACTATCTAGTTTTTTGCCAGAAAATACAAAACCAGGCAGCTTCAAGAACCTACGTTATATTTCCTATACGGGTTGGCAGATCTGTCTCGTTCTTGCTATAAGATATTATATTAGTAATTTTTTTCTTTACCAAGTATTATCTAAACAGGTTTTTTTGATAAAAACTGATTTGTCTTGTTTTCGTACAGACCTCTTCATACGGTCAATGCAATACGGACTGATAGTGTTGTTACTTTTGGGTAATTTTTAATTGCTGTGTAATTGGGTTGATTTATTTAGTGACTCTTATTATAGTTATGATGCAAAACTATTGTGCTTCCATAATATATAATATAATAATATACATAATATACATAATATATTACATTAAACATACAATATTTGAAATTATCAATACTTTATACAAGTGTTTAAGATATAAGTTTTTTTTTTTTTGGTGATGCTCAATTCTTCTGAATTTCAGTTTTAATATGATTATTGGCTTGTGTATCGTCGGTCATAATAACCTAATATTATTATATATTGTTTTTTTTTACAAGAGTATGATTCGTATTAATTTTGTGTCCGCCCTTAATAATTCAAGGGTTTCGGTGACCAGGTATTTACAATTGTGGGGAGATAAAAAAAAAACAAAAAATAATCGACTGAAAAATAAAACGTTCAAACTTAGGGGGTGGCCTTATTTACAACGCCGCGGGACGACGAGGTCTTTAATTTCATTATTATTAAACCACCACCACCACCACCACCACCACCACCACCACCACCGTTCTTTGTTTTTCCCTCCTTCTCGCTATATCGTCCCATGGTAATGCACCTGTAATAAATGTGTCTGTGTACGAGTGTATGTACAATAATAGCTGAGTAATATATATATTATATACCCACTTGACCGTGATTTACGTAATTTTGGCTTTTAGATCAAACGATAAAGTAAATAAACCAATGCCCCCGAGCTGTGTGTTTTACCTTTTGCCGGTGCGGAGAAACCCGACCGTGTGTATATTATACTTATTATACGGGCACTTAACCGCGGATTACAATATAATTATTATTATCGGACTGTTGTTAGCGAACGTGTAATTTTTGTCGGACATAAATTGAATACGAATATAGGTACGGTGTAATTGAAATCAATCGAAATATGGCTGTATTATATTATATAAATTATTGTACATTATAATATTATATGTCTATATACCGAAATCGGGAGAGCACTTACGTTGTACAGGACTGCAGGTAATAAAACGACGTTGGATTATAGTATTCTTCGTTATACGTTATTGAAGAAAAATGTATTCCATTCTCGAATGGAGTGTATATTTATTATAATTGTGCCATACGGAGTTCGGGTCTTATTTAGAATTAAAAATGCGTACGATAAAAAGTTTAACAATAAAATTGGAGACTCCGAGTTGTTAATTTATTAGATTGTATTGGACTCTTGATTATATATTTTTACAATCAAAATGGCGTCAAATAAATAAAAAAATACGTATTTATTAATTATTACATTAAAATATTATGTAACTTGGTTTATTTTTTAATAGATGTAAATTAAATAAAAATTATATTTTTATTATTACGATAACTATAGACAAGTATAAGTGTCACTCTACACTTGTCAAAGATATTAGATAACAACAAAAATCACACAGTTAATGTGTTTAAAATATAATAATGTAAAGTATTTATAAGCAATTTATGCAAAAACGTTGAACACATTTTATTGTGCATGCTGCAAGTCGTTTTAGCCATGATACTAAGGTAAACACGCAGTATATCCAATGCCTAATAGCATAAAATACTACTTTATTATCTATATAGGATACATGTAACACACTGAATTTTTTTAGTTTTAGACAATACATTTTAAAACTAATTGGTAGATATACTTTATTTGGAAATCATTTTTAAGGACATTTATAGTGGTTTTTACTGCGTTTCATCTTCATAAAAGAGACGTGTAATAATTTGCTATATTTTAATAAGAATATCAATTAATCTAATTTTCCAAATGTTGGATTTTACTGCCTTTCTCTTTCTGAGACCAGAAATTCAGAATACAGAAGAGAAACCATACAATATTATGAATATTATTATATATAGGGATAGTAACTGTCACTATATCGTGACTCGTATAGAGGTGATGAGGCGTGTTTTTCTTTGCAGTGGGGCATATGAGTATGTAGTCACCGTATAGAAGTGTGTCACACATTGGTACTCATACATAAAGGCGTTACAAACTAATAAAATACGTAAATTTATTTAGACATAATAAATAATTATAATATAAAAATTATAATAATTATAACAATAATATGTATAAAGCAATGAAAAATAAGACACCGGGCCTACGTATCTTGAGAAATGAATACTTGACATCACTACGCCATGTTCGAGGATGTGTTATCGTCGTCATATTCCGGTGCGAAAATAGAATATATGTGAGGTAGACTTCTCCGTTTTGCCAATTTGTACGACATCACAACTGCACAAGAGTAAAGAATTCGAGAATTCGAGAATAACACGGTCGAGTTGTGAAGTCGTAGGAAGAAGTAATAATGGCCGCTTTGGCGGTCTAACCTGGCCCAGATCCGATTGGTCCGATTTGGACTTGCATTTTACACTTAAGCCCACATGTCCAAAAAGCTACGTATTAACGCTCCAACCGAATAACACAACCAAACACCCCCCCCCCCCCCCACAAAAAAAAATCAGCTCAAAGTCTCGATCTAATACCGAAAGCTAGCTAATTAAATAAAATATAATAATACTATAAGACCGCACTGATACCATAGCGTTATCACTTCGAGAACGAATCTGCCCGTGGTCGGGGAAATATAATATGTGGGTTGGCGCAGGACATTAAAATTATAGTCATCGGAGGACGTTACGCCTGGGTGCGCCTATTATAATTTCTATCATTAGAATATGGGTAGGTATAGGTATACGCATTATTACTTATTAGCTATTACGTAATATATACGATACACGCGTACCGCGGCCGACGAGGGAAGGTCTACAAACGAAAAACCGCGTCGAACCGCGGTATACGCTATAACGAGGAAAAATATATAAATTAAACAAACACACGACAACTGCTGCGCGGCGAACCCGCGGACGTCTGAACGGAACCGTGAGATCTTTCTCTTAGACCGAGAGAAAAAAATATCGCCGGCCGCTGAATTACTTACGACCGGGGTTAAACGCGGAGCCCGCTCGAGCTCGTCTTACAATGCAACAACTACAATAATAATAATAATTGTCAATTAGGAAAACCGAAAACAAAACCCGAAACGTCGGGCACGTACCCGCCCGCGATGACTATCTCGGCGTTCGCGTTCTCATGGTGGCGGGCGGCGGCGATTCGTTTTTGGTCTCGACCGCCATCGCGACGACTTACTATATATATATATATAGTATTGTACAACAATATATTATAATACCATCGTATAATTATAATTGTAGATATTAGCTGTGCCCACATAGCCTAATACGTAGTTTTATATTATTAAAATATTATGGCCGCAGTACCATATATATATTTACTGGTGCGAGCCGATTGATCGCTATACATTAGCCCAGAGGTTCTCAAAGTGTGGGGCACGACCCTCCGGGGGGGCGCAAAAGCTTTATAGGGGGGGGAGGGGGCGCAAGACAATTTTAAAAATCAACATTGCATTGGTAGGACAGAAAAAAATTTGTGAAATGTCCGTATGACTATTAAAATTATTTTTATGAGGGGGGCTCAGGTCTGGGGTTGACTAAAAGGGGGGACTGACCTGAAAAGTTTGAGAACCTCTGCGATTAGCCGATGGACAAATATTATATTATCATAATCAAGATTGTGAAATCAGGGCATGCGCACGTCTCTTATTATTTGTTACTTCGTAAAAGTTATATTGTGTTCGGGTAAAATCTTTTTCACCTACGATGTTTTACACCCTATAACTCCTTTACTGCAGTGGTTGCGTGTGTGGATAAATAAATTCGTCAAAGGATCAAGCGTTGAAGTACAGTAACAGTGTACAGGTGACAGGTCTTGAATAACGTAATGGATGTCCTATAGCAGGTGTCATTAGTTAAATTTAAGCACATGCCACACCAGAAAAAAAATATTGACCTACCTGTGTATAGTATGCGATCTATCGGCGATGTTAGATTATAGAATGTGGTCGACATTTAAAGTTTAAGTCGATGGAAAACTAAAATTACTAGAACCAAAAAAATACTATACGTCTATACTCGTATGTACATAATTGAGAAATTACATTCAAAAACGTACTATTTCCATTTAAACTTTGTTTCAGGAATCATGATTTTCGATTTTGAATTGCTACAGTGTTAAAGAAACATGTTAAAATAATAAAAAAACTTGTTCAAAATACTTATTTACTTTTTGTTATTATTGAAATTTAAATGTCGTAAACCGTAATGCATATAGTAAGTTTAAACTACTCAATTGCATAATAACTTTATATTTCCAACAAACAGCAAGTATTTGTGTGACTAATATAGATATAATTAATTTTGCATTCTATATTTCTATATTATATTCTACGAAAAAAAAATAATATTTTAACTGTGTCACCTTATTATGATAACCTATTTTACCAGGCTGCAGGTGATGATCTCCCATACAAACAATTTTTGGAAACTTAAACAGTCGTCTATAAAGTTGACTATCACTTAGTTATAGTTACGTTCATTCCATGTGTTGCTTAGGGCCAGTATTTCAATATCTACTTAAGCTTAAGCTTAAGACTAATAATTGAAGATTTAATATAATTTTCTGTATTTCAAGCGAAGTTTAAGAGATAAGCTTCATTTGCTTCGATTTATCTTAGTGAACGATATGAGTATGGTTTAACGAGTTTATCCTACCTAATTATTCGTAGTACCTATACCTACTTAAATACTTATATCAATTACACATCAATTAGGTACATTACATTATCAATTATATTACATTTCTGAAGTTATATATTAATATATAATGTTCAGTTTTGTATTCTACCCTACCTAAAATCTTCTATGAAATTATTAACTCTAAAATGTCTCTCCTTCTAAAAAATTAAAAAGTACCTTAACAATATGGATTGTGAAAAAAAATCTACGACCACCAACTTAATAGCATATAAATATTATCTTTTAAATTAATTTTCCATTAATCAACAGACTAATATTATCAATACTGATTTTGAAAAGGCGTTTGTTAGAATTGATCACTAACATTTAATTCTAAAAGTTAAAAAATTAGTTTTGCTGATCTTCTTCTTTCCTGATTAAACGATAACCACGATATGTCATTTGGTGACCTCTGGTGTATATTATGATAGTAATAAATTTGCCAAGTCAACATTTTACTCTGAATTTCTACTAAACCAACTATAGGTATGGCGAATTTAACTTTAAATAATTCATTTTTTGTTGTATTCATTATATTATATTTGTTTATAATATGTATATGATTGTGCATATAAATTTGAAGTTTTTTTTATAATATCGGACGTGAAGTTATAGCAAAACTCTGAATTCGTATTTTTTTTTTTTTTAATAATTTCGGTAAAATTTACATTTACATTATATAGTCACCGTGGAGTTTACTTTGCGGGTCAAAAAATGTATCGTTGGAATATTTACTGTTATGAGCCCGACCACGAAATCAACTGCCTGAAAATTGGTGAAGTGTTTACACGCGGCCGTAGTCTGCAGGTCAGGTGCCGAACGCGGCTTGGAGGCTGGAGCACTGCAATATAATGTAAGCGAGCATGTACAGTATTATCGTAGCTGCCAGCGGCGGTGTGTATAGGTACAATAATCTGGTCGTACGAGAGAGACTTGATGAAATATTGCAAAACTTTATGTTTGTTTAAACGTCACCGCCACACTGCCGTTTGAACATTTAATGGGTTTATCGGCATAGCAGCGACGGCCATTGTCTGCCGGAGGCAGTTAAACGCCCATTAATGAACTTGCAGTGCACCGGCCGTAAATATACGTATACATTATGTCCGATTGTTTTCGAAACGCGTCAGATTTCCGGCTAAACGTTTTCATCGGGACGTTTGTTCTTTTCTTTCATTTTTTTTTGAACGTGTCGCGCCGGAGTTAGTAGTATTGCGAGTGTTGGTATACACGGACGCGTTGTAAAAAAAAAAAAATTTTGTGATTGCGATTTCAAAAATAATACGGTGCGATAATAATTGCGCAGTTGTTGTGATAATATATTGTACATAGGCGGGTAAGTAGTTTTTGTACTTATATACGCACATACGGGGGGGGGGGCACTCGTACTGCAGTCATACATTAGGAATAAATTATGAACAAAATATTTTTGGTGTTTCATCTCGCAAACCCATATTTTATAAGGACGAGTAAGGACACGCAGTGAGACGTGTGTGTCGCGTTTGATTAAAATATTTATTCATGGAACTACGCAACCATAAGTCGTCAAAAAACGTAAAACAACGCACGAATAATACAAAAATGAAAACATTTTACGTCGGCCAACGAGTCGTTAAGTATAATATTTAAATAATAATTGGCACTCCGGTACGCGCTTCACGGGGAAGTACAAATAAGATGACTTTATCGACTTGTATATACTTAAAATTGAATTTTACCATGAAAATAACTTATTAACGTAAGTTCTCGGATACTCCGCTTAGAGTAGGTTAGGAGCACACTTATGAAAACAACAGTATATACAAGAAATACATAAACATCAGTTATAAAAACTTCTGGTGGATTGAAATAAAAACCCAGTTGCAGCCCGGTGACTGCGTCCAAGATACGGGTAAACACAAAATAATATCTAGTGTAAGCTGAGTCTTAGTTTTTATCAAGTTTAAAAAGATGACGTGTAATCGAGTGTGCCCGAATAAAATTTTAAAAATGAAAAGCTATATAGTGTTGTAGCGCCAAATAGGAAAGCGATATTCCAAATTTCAAAATTATCTCTAATACTTAGTTCGTTACAGTCATATAAATACAGCCATATTATGTTGATAACTATCAATAGTAATTCGATGTAGAGTATGTTGGTATTTTTCCAAATTTAATACTATATGGTGTTGGACAACATTAATATTTCTGTGATATCATTGAAAAAGTACACAATTATAATATATGGATACTTTAATAAATAAGTATTAATTTTTAATCTTTTTTATCTATTACGTTGATGTCATAAGTTCAAAGTTGTTAATTCCATGTTATCAAATATTGTAATATAACTAACTGAGCGCAGCTTTCATTATACACGTGGTAAATTGTTTGCCACACATACTTTCCTCCTAGAATTTAGGGTTCATAGCATATATTCCTGTAATATCTCCAGAAGCATTCACAATTTTTGCATTCGAAGAGTATTGTTACCTACCTGTACTTGATGACTAGTCTCAAATTTATAATTTCTGCAAATTATGTGCACTATATATGCCTAGATCCTATCCTAAAATTCAAACCAAGACCATTTAAATTCCTGGCCTCATTAATTTTATGCTAGATTTCGTATACCTACCAAATTTATTGAAAAACACTAATCACTGTCAATGAAGTATGAACAAAAAGTGGTATCGCAGCATAAAAATGCAAAACAAATTTTCAATTATACAAATAAATTAACGAATAATGTAGTTTTATAAAGTAAAATATATTTATAGTTATAACGTACTAGATAAAGGCGTCCCTGAAGTCATTTGTAGGGAGGGGTGAAAACAAAAAGTTTATACTCAGTCTTTGCGTAGTTTAATTAAAGTTTTAAATCGATTATTATAAAACATATATATTTATTTTTATGAGTAGGTATGTTGTAAGATGACGTCGTACTCGCATGACGTGTTGTCTGCACCGTCTATATAATTGGCGTCTTATACTTACGCATAACATAGCAATGTTTAGGTTCAGTATGGAATTAATTTTACTCTGCTGATTGTCAAATTCAAGTGAATCGATTTAGGTATTATTCAATTTGAAGGTAATAATATCATAATTATTAGGGATGCCCGTGGATTTTTTCGGAGAAAGTTATTATAATAATTCCAAAATTTGCAATAAAACTACAACACTTTAAAATTGTCATAGCTGTAGCAGGACAGTATAGGTATAGGTATCAAACGTGTAGGTCTGTCTCCGTCCCGAAATTCGAGAGTACCTAAACAATATTATTCAGCCATTCGGGCGTTTTGTTTTTCACTCCGTGGGAATCGCAACCGTCATTACGCCGTCCGAGCACACGCGTCGCACTCCCATGACCTGCAGTCGAATAATATACGTCCATGTGGCACACAATCGCCATCGGCCATCGCAATAATTGGACGAAAAAACTTGATACAATTCGACCGAAGACGTAATGATATCATATTATTAATATAATGTACGCACGCACCGCACAGCCGCATTATTACACGATCGATTAAAATATAAGACTACGTCTCCTCGAAAAAAAATACGTCTCAGTCGGCTGCAGCAGATCAATCTGCTCATTATCGTAAGTCATCACGAGCTGTGTGCCATCGCAATAATTGGACAAAATAACTTGATTGACGAAATAACTTGATAAAATTTTCCGGTCTCCGCGAAAGACATGACACTAATAATATAATACCCTCACCGCACAGACGTACCTATAATACGATAGCGTATTAAACGCGATCGATTAAAACGTAATAGTCTCCTCGAAAAAAAATACGTCTCTGCAGTCGGCTGCGGCAGATCAATCTGCTCATTATCGTATGTCATCACGAGCCGTGTGCCGACGGTATATATAGCTGGGAAACGCTGCAAAGAGGAAAACACGAAATAGGTACCGAAACAACAATAATCACGCGATTGTGCGAACGTGATCATAATATCATAGAAGAAACCGCCCAATTACGCGTAGACAAAAGCGCGGCGACAGTCTATAAATAATAATAATAATATGAACAATTTAATATATGATAATATACGATATATTATATTATACTGCAGTAGGTAAATTATGATATCGTATACGCACGCACAATATAATATTATATAATATACGTATAGACTAAACGGTGGCGGCTTTCGATCCGTGACGAGAGATAAGCGCATAATAATATAGCGACGTATATTATTATTGTAGAATAATAATAATAATAATAATAATAATAATACGATATAGGTAGGATACAATACGACAAGCGCGGCGTCCGTGGCGTTTAGGATACGAGACGAAAAATCTTCTTCGTTTTTTTTTTTTTTTCATTTCGGTTTTTCGTTACGCGGCACGACACACACACACACACACACATAAGTCGCCGCATATTTTAATATAACGACCTCTGCCGCAGCAGCACCAGCAGCAGCAGAGGACTGAGCATCACACGGGACCGTATATACATAGGTACACATTTATATAGGTAACGATTTAATACGTACCCACCAAATCTATCGACTTCCCCGTATAAATGTGTTTTCATCAATCAAGTCTCCGCGCGATGGGCTCGCTCTGCACTCCGCCCGCCGCGGCCGCACCCTCTCCGCTCGCTGCTCGCCGCTCATGCCGCCGCTGCTGGACCAGCGCGTATAGGTACCACCGATACCCGCGTAACGACTTGTGTTTGGTCAGGAGACGTGCGATACATCACACAGTGTGAAGTCCATATGATGGGACTTAATATTCTATACTATATATATATATATATATATATATATATAATATACCGCGGGTAGGTAAGGGGAAAAACGGTCGTGCGGCGGCGGCGGCGGCGGCGGCGGAGGCTTTTCAGGACGACCAACAATAATATATATTATTATTATAAGAACAACGACTGCTGTGGACCGGTTCATTCGATTAATTGATTCAATTTGGCCAATCGATATTGTGTTATTTCGTATCTACCTATATAAAAAATAAAAACCGAGTTTTTGAACGTGTGTGTGAGCGTCTAATTTATATGTACCTGTAACGTTCCCAACCGTTTCGGTATAAAATGCGTACCTATATCGTTATAATATTGTATTTATCGTCCGTAATAGGGAAACAACCCAACCGCTCACAAACCGAATGCCAGCTACTCACCTGTTGAGCAGGATGCACGCGGGCTAAGGAATGCATTTAGTGATTGGAAATTATGTGACGTCCTTATACGCATATCTTGCATGTGAGAAAATATCTTATGAACTCCTTCAAAATTGTGTGGTTTGACAAAAACAGAAAAGAGGTATAACGATAATACTATGCGGTGATAATTGAACAATTATTTCAATAATAGGAAGTCACATTACTTTTAAAATAATTGAATTTAAATTTAAAACATAAACAATTCTAATTCAAAGCTCCAAATTCATCATGTCAACTTTATCACCTAAATTATTACACGTTTAGATAAATCTGCAACAATTGTATATTGCCCGATAAAATGTTGATTGATAACTTCAAAACTGACTGAATATGAGAATTAATTATACAACTATGTTTGATACTTAGGTATAGTTATATGAAAACTTTTACCTGACCAAAGTCATTCATTATTGAAATGAAATTAGTTTTACCCAAATCCGTGATCGAAATGTAGAACTGCTGTTTAAAATAAATGATTTCCAGATATTTTTAGTTTTTACTGATTACCGCGCTCGGCGAGTACGCATTTGTATGCGATGCGTTACATAATGAATTTGACTATTCCAAAGTTCCGAAAATAACGATTATCGATACGAATTGTACACAATATTTTCCCAAAAATTATTGAATCCTATATAGTTCTTTTCCTAGACTTTGGACGCTCAACATAACAATAATATTATTTAACATATTATATAAATCATATATGCGATGGGCATCGTGTACCAGTATATAACCAATAACCATCATTGTGCGGCGTTAAAAAAATATCTCCGGGCTAACACATATTATTATTTCCACGATGCGCGCCTACGTTGCGGCGGCGGCGACGGTGGTTATATTATATTGTTATCAATGATTCCGATCGATCGGGCCCGATCGTCGCACGAGGTGAGAACGGGCCGAACGACTCCCACGTATAATTTGGGGTGAACAATTTTTTATTCGCCGCGAAGTGTAGGTATATACCCGACTAATAATTCGTTGTAACCTATACCTATACTTATATAAGCAGCGAGTGTGTACGATGTATATACGTATATTATTATACCGGCCGCCCGTGGAAGGCGTTCGTTTATATATATACACAATATATCGGTACCACAAAACGCCATCGAAACAATTATTTATGACATATATATATGCAGCGCGCCCTTGCCGCTGGTTATCGATTTGCATCTGCAGAGTCGGAGGAGAAAAAATAAACGACCAAAAGCAGCGGTTTTTTTTTTGAGATAAAACATCTAAACTGTTAAAACATTAATAATCATTATTATTATTATTATTAAGCGTGTGCGCTTCGCCGTCCGGACACCATGCTGATATTCGGTCCCTTTAAAACGCCATTATTTATTATACACGTCGCTTATTTCGTCGCCACAACAATGGATAATAATTACTTACCGCCGAATTATTATTACTGTTGTGCACATTTTTTTTTTTGTTATTATTCCAATCATTTTAACCGTTTCATTATATTATTTTCATCGATTTCAGTAACTATATTATACTACCTATATATATATATATATATTATAATATGCCTAACTTAGCACGTGTGTAATACCAATAAAACATACGACCGCGGTTGGTGTAACTTATTTTTTTTACGGACGAAACCTATAACATACACAAGGCTGGGAATTACCGAATTAAAATAAAAAAAAAACTTAGTTAAATTATTAAGTTAATATTAACCAAGTCAAATAACACCAAGTCAAAATAGTCACTTTATTTTGGATTAAATTCAATTTTCCATTAATTTATCATTTTGTTGGTTTGATAATTCATAATATTAGAAATCAAAGATATGCGCCTAAGACAGTAAGACTATACAAGAAATATTGAGAAATTTCTGGTAAAATGTATAACTATTAATGTGGTCTGAGTTTGATATACCCACAACCCACTTAAAAGTATTTTTTAGATAGCCGATACCGCTATAACCTAGTCTAAGTATAGTAGCCAGATATTTACTAGATATACTAGATACGTCTAGATATCTACAGATATCTCAATAGCCGGGGAGAAAAGTTGGCCAAATAGTTAACTTTCCAACTTAAGATTCTCTGTAAATACTAATATATGTCTCCTACATGTGTACAGAACTACGAGCTTGAATAATTTCCAAATTCATCAACATTGAATATAGGGAACCGTTTTTTCTCGTCTATTCAAAAGTTATTCAAATTTTAATTAAGTTACTTTTAACACAATTAATTTTTTTTATCTATTAATTTCTAACCTAAAGAAGTTATAAAATTACTATAAATTAACTTTTAACTTAACTCAACTTACTGATATTATATTAGCTTAACTTAACGAGTTGGAAAAAATCGTTAACTCGCCCAGCCTTGTACGCACTTATAATATACATATTATATAAATATTTTGTGTCTATCTTTAAGTACGCTTGGGCTTAATACCTACGCGTTTTGTACAAATGAATAAATATCATACGGAATCTACTATATATACCTACATGGAAACTTACGAGTCGTCATAATATTATACTATCTATATCTATGATCCTATTAAGATTTGAAAGTATATATTTGTGAAATAATTATCTTCACGACAAAGTTTATACAGTGGTTTTGTGTCAATTGTAACTACGTATAATAATAATGAGTACACCAACTTAATATATAACTAACTACAATGGTCCCATTTCTTATATAGTTTGCATTATTAAAATAAAAAAAATAAAATGATGTCACGTGTTAGACTGTAATGATCTGTAATGCAAGCTGGAAATCGCTTTCGTGCGGTCTTTACACATAAATGGGCCTCGTCTGCTGTCGTCGCCTGTCAAGCCTTACTTGTTTAAGTTTTGAATGTGGACAAAAATGTCTAAAGATCTTGAATTTACTGTGTGTTATAGTAATAAATAAATATGTAGACGGTTAACACACATGTACGCTGAGTGCAATTTTATTTTATTTTTACCATTACTTTGTTCACAAAAAGTTGATTTTTTTAAAAAATATATTTTGACATGGAATTGTTTTGAATATTATTTAAAAATATTAACTTATAAAATTAATATAAAATTTGGTTCTCTAAGAATTCGTGTATTTTGACGTATATTTACACGAATCATATAATATTGTGTTCGATTAACCATCATATTATATAGATGCATAACATTATGTGGTACAGTATAATATGTATTTTAGTCAGTCCTAATTTCTAAATGTGTGAGTAAGTATGTAAACATTTTCGCTAAAAAACAATATTCTAATTAATTTAAGATTATTAAATTTATACACATCTGAGTACTTATTGTACCCATTGTAAAAGATTAAGCACCAGATTAATATACATAACAGACGACAGTTATAATATTATGTTTATTGTTTAGAAATCAATTGGTTCGATAAACTGGTAAAATATAATAATAGTATCAAATTCTTCTCTTTTTAAACTAAATGTTTTTAAAAAGTAAATGCTCCTATAACATTTAAATGAGCTAAATAGTCAAAGTATTTAAATTTTAAATACCACAAAACACAACAATCGACAAAATAAATCGAAATATCATTAAACAAAATATAAAGCAAAACGAATTAATTTAAAATCCACTTACTTAAAAGTTAAAATATTGGTTTCGTAGAAATATTTATTTCGCGTGATTTATTTTTATCTTAGTAATCAATCAAAGACTTTATCATATTCCGTATTCAGGCCATCCCCCACATTAGGTATTATATTTTTAACGATAAACTCAAAAATGTTATAATGTTTCGATTGTAAATGATTTAAAATGAACATTTTTTTTCAAACGCAAGCCCTGATCTTGAATAAACAAATATGTATTCACTAAAGCGAGAAAAGAAAAAAACTTAAATCCGGATGTAGTATTTCAAATTTATTAATATTGTTCTTTGGTCTAATATTTTCTTAAATTATTTAATAAATTAATATAACATTATAAGTTATAACACCCTGATATTACCATTTTTATGAACAAATGGACTTCTGTTGAAATTCTGAACGTTGTTTATCATTTTATAAGCAAAGATTGCAATTTTTGCAGTATGTCGGGATTCGGGTCAAAATTATAGTGCCAACTCTGTTTATTTAATGACATAAAAGAAGCCTGAAAATACCAACAGTATAGAATAGTTCAATATGAGATACAACAAAAAACAATTTTAAGACTTCAAATACAATATTAATCAAACTAATATTGATTAGGTAGTGTAAATATATATCATGCTTAGGTATATAATGGATAAAAAAGTTGTTAGTTAGATATTGTATTTAATACATTTATATTAATGGTAAAAACGCAATAATTTGATAACATCGATTATTAGATTATCTTTCATTAGTGATAAATTATTTAAATTGTTGAATGCCGAAGACTCAAAGTATTATGTTTCTGACCACTGCTGAGATGTAATGCATACATAATATCTAGCATCTAGGCATCTAGCTTCCAATTCTAATAATATACCATGGTGCACATGAAATCGAAAGAAAATTTGAAATTTATTCCGTTGACCTACAGAAAATGACTAATGTTACTTTTAAATAGAGGTTATTTGAATGCTTTTGAACAAGAAAATTAAACGTATTCGTATAAATATAACAAAAATTACAAGTAAGATAACGCAACTTCAATGCGCCATGCAGACTGCAGTGTCACCACTCACCAAAATGTCGTGTTTAATTTATTATGCTGTATTAATACTTTAAAATAGTTGAGTAGTGTTGGTGCTATTATCTCTACAGTAGGTATAATAATCTGTATGTTTTTTATTTTAAAAACAAATTACAAACTACCCATTTATGTCTACGTGGACAGTAATAAATTATTACATTATCATATTATTTTTTATATATTCGTGAAATTAAAATGATATATATTATAAATGCTAATGAATATAATATTATACATATATCTTTATATATTTAAATATCAACACTAAGAACATTGGTCATACCTAAATACACTAAAATATTATTATCAATAGTAATAGCCAACAGGTATTTTGTATAATATATAATATAGTCGTATAATATAATATGACTATATGACTATATTATATTATTTATGTATATAGTGTGTTCGAGTTCGGAGTACCGAGTTATAGTTGTATCGTCGGACGATAAGTCGATAACTGCAGATTATTTTTATTGGTATCGTTAAAGTCACTTACGCAGTGCGTGGCTGTATATAATGTTTAGGGTAGAGTTCTTGTGAACGCGCCACATGATGTGGCGCACACCAAGGGGAAACAGAGATTAAATCGAAAACAGCATTTAGCCGGTGATTATAAAACGCGGTTTACAGATAAAAAGTGAATGATTTCTATTGGTTCTCTGGAAATAAATAAAAAAAAAAAAACAATGCATGCAATATAATATATAACCAGTAACCACACATACGTGGACGTTTTATCTCCCTATTCAGAAGAATGTGTCTGAAGATTTGCTGGTATTTCGATTGAAGGTAATTGCCTACCTACTATTCGAATTTTGAAACGAGAAACTACACGTTTTACTAGAACGGGTAAACTTAAATACAATTCATTTTAAATTAAAAAAAATCAAACAAGAAACAAATCCATGAATTACATTTTTGGGTATCAAATTTTAAAATATTATTATAATAAATTATATTAGGTATATTATTGAAATATAATTGACATAGTAATCTTATTAATTGTACAACTAATGAAAAAAAATAAATTTAAAAAAAAAATGATTTTTGTAATGATCAATATTAAAATAATAATATATATTGTATGTTATTTTGATACTGCAGTCTTGGGTGGACGGCATCCGTGGGCTTGCACGATCACGTGCCCCCTCCCTCCCTTCCGACCGAATCTGGCATTGCCGCGGCGGCATCCTACAGGTGTCCTATACTCCCCGTGGTATAATATCATCGTATATATAATATGTATGTATATCATTATATTATATTATCAGCACAGCACCTGCGCAGCAAAACCGACAATCGCAATACGTACAAAATAATAGTATGCACGTCATGATTATTGTATAAAACGTGGAATCCATAACATAAAAAATAACATTAAAGAATAATATACGTTTGCATCTCACCCTCGTCGGCGGGTCGTATATGTTTTGTATACGGCGATTTCCGCCATCATACCGGCGACTGCGTTTTCTTCCGAGAACTCGGGGATCTCGTTCGTTATAATATAGGAGACGTCGTGATCGACTGACCGACCGACCGACCGACCACCGACCACCGACCACCGACCGACCACCGACCGACCGTCTTTTATCCGGCGGTTGCACGCGAGTTATAAATTATTCGCGTCCCCCGTCAACCGGTCGGGAGTTTCCGTACGACAATAATAATAATAATAATAATATGCGTACCTACGACCGGCCTAGCGGACGTAACTCGCCGCGGCGGCTCGCGCCCTATCGGACTCTACGATCTTGGCGACAGTCTGAGACGTTTATATCGTATTTTATTTTATTATATTACTTATTATTTTTTCGTTTGCCATCCGCCACAATATAATAATAATAATATATTAACGCGTTGTACCTACCTACCTCGTTTATAAGACGTATATAAAACGTCGCGCGACTGCCTGCAGTCTCGATAATTACGTCGTCGGTTGTTTTTTTTTCATTTTCTCATTTAATTTATTTATCTGTTATCGCTTTTTTATTGTCATCGCTTATATCGCCTATATATATATATATGATTATTATATTATATACACACACACTCAGACGCCGCCGCCGCGCACGTCACCTAACCAGCGAACGACTCTATATATATGTATAGGTACGCGCACTGCAGTTAATAATAAAAACACACATATGTATATATATATTCATACCCTTATATACATACGAAGAATACCGTAAAATCGTATATAGATACGCGACACGACGACGACGTTATCCGAAAATCGCGTGTCCAATCTCTTGTCCACTCACCCACCACCCCACAACACTGCATCAGTATTATATAGGTACGTGTTGCGCTGCGTACACTCTACTATATTATTATATTTATATATTATATAGTTGCCTACCTTTGTAAGTGAATTACGCGTAAGCGTCGACCCTCAAACGACGGCGTATAATATTATGTAGGTAATATATTATCGTATCGTCACCGCGATTTAAGTCCGTCAGTCCGCAGCATCTCGAAAATTGAAACGTTAATGTCTTTTTCCTTTTTTTTTTTAGGCGGGGAGCGAGTGCAGGTATGAGCGCATTTATACATTTTTCGAATCTCGTGTTATCGCAACCATTGGACTAATTGGATATTAATTTTCAAAAGTGATGGTCGCGCACAGCCTTACGCTTTCGAATTCGGAGGGCGCTGCCGCATCGGGAGAATTCGTTTTCATTTTCTATTCGTCCGAGAAATATTTTTACTCGTTCGAATCAGTATGGAAAATATCTATTCATTTTCTTGCACAGGCCCCGCGGGTATGACGCGATCTCGATTCAACAGTTATCTACATAATATAAAGACTTTATCGCGGTAACGTAATTTATTATCTATGTTATATGACGTTTAGAAGATCGTCTCGTCGATAGTCGTTATCGACGATGGACTTAAATATTATATTTCTACAGCATAGGTAGATAACGACAAATTCGATTTCCGATATTTTCGTAATAATTAATTTTACGGATCAAAATAAAAAAAAAACTCGTTTAAATAGTTTTTTTCTCGTTGCGGGACAGGTGCGCTTAAATTGATCGATATCTAACGTTATGAAAAATCAAAACAATTAAAATTTGAGTCGCGTTCTAGGCCGATTAAGCAACGACCTCGGATTTGCTTAGGCCTATCGTTATATTAATACAAATTATTAAAAACTTTCACGGGATTTCTCAAACCGAATAACTAAAAATTAGTATAGTCATATGTTACTCAATTAAATATACAAAAACACGGCGTATAAATTCAGTGACATATAAATTATCGAAAGAAAAAAAATCGGACATATTCATAGTCAATTTATGGTCATACGATATAATGTCAAACAATATATAATAATATAGTGTATTAGTGTTTACTTATATTTTATTCTTTTGACAATGTATAAATGTTGACATTTTTGTTTTGCGACCGCAGCGGCCTCACGCAATGCCAAAAGCGGTCACCTACAAATACGAACGGAGCACTTCACCCGTCGCTCCTGCTGCGTGTGGATGGATATACGAAACGAGAAAATGTCCGGAAACTGTGAAATGCATCTTAAACACGATATCTTTGGTATTATATATTGGGCACTATTTTATCGCGATCATATATAACATTAAAAAAAAAAAACATTCAATATTATATATAATATATTGCCCACATTACCTATATTCTATGCGTGTTTAATTTGTCTCAGAATATAAGTTATACGAATATTATATATATATATATTTGGTATGTATATATATACTATACTGCAGGACATTGTATAATAGCGTCGTATTATACATAGTAGCCGTATTTTTAATTTATAGTTTATTTTGTCATGTCGTTATTTCATATTATAAAGTAAATATGCTACCAAATAGATATGCCTACCTTCCTAATAATAATATAATATAATATATATATATATATATATAGACACTATATGATAATGTTATAGTAATGATTAAGAAAAAAAAAAACAGTTAAATGCTCAATTATTATTATACATAGACACGACATATTATATGAATACTAGTCTTTGGACATATTAGTATAGGCTGTCTAGACACGTTTGGTAGCTTATAATGTGATGTCTGACAAAGTACACGGGTATATTTACTAATATCTACCGTGGTTAAGACGTTTTATTTTATACCCATTTAGCATAATTTATTTATTTATTTAAAAAACGAACATACATAATAATTTTGCAATTTAAATTAGACATTAAGAATAGTTGTACGACGAGTAGATTTTACTACGAAAATGAAATTAGTAAACATTTACTATTTAGGTAGGTACCGAATTCGTGAGTAAGTGTATAACTTTTTTAATTCGTAATTAGTGTACCTGCCTAATTAAAATAAAACGAGTGTTTCGGCCAAAGTAAAACGGTTTTAATTTTTAGAAACCATGATAAAACAACATAAAATCACGGTCGATATCGGATGAGAACTGACGTTTTAATTAAAGTGTGTACTCATGTGTTCTCGTCAACAGTTTTCAACAGTTTTTAACTTAAAAATCCTGGTTAAAAAAAAACTCATCTATATAGGTATTATATTATGCTATCACCAAACAATGTGTAATGAAAATTATAGGTTACTGCGTTTGAAAATCACAACACGGTTCTACTATAATATAATAAGGACACACAAAAATAATCAAAATCAATAAGTTCACGGCGTCAAATACGGAGTCTGAGTATTCGGAAAACATAAATCCAAATTATTTAAACGACTAGAGATTAATAATTGACGAATTTACATAACAATAAACATATACTGTAAGAAGACGCACGTTATCAATTTAAACTATTAACTAGAGTTCTGTACGTTGGAGACCATATGTTGGGTTTTCGATTATAATTAGTCGCTTAAGATTTTATATTATACCTAAGAAGTACGAGCTTGATAAATTGAATTGTCATACCTATAGCGTATCTTATAATCAAAGCATAATGTTATTTGATCGTGAAAGCTTATACTGTGTAGTCTTAATTGTGTAAAATAATAGATGAGTATAATATACCTATTATAATTTAATACGCATACATTTAAGGTCATTAATTGTCATGAAATAAAACTCTTAAATTTCCATAAAAATAATAATTTGTAGATAATATATAACTGGTTAAAATAATAATTAATAATAACCTACTAAAACTCAATGCATGCAAAACTCAATTTTTATTATTATCTGATTGGAACATTATAATATCATACATTCTAGTAATTAATACATTTTTAATTCTTTTGTTTTTATATTTAATTACTATTTGGTTATAAAAATATAAAGCGAAACGTAAAAAAAAAACATTTACATAAAAGCGTAGGTATTACCTTTATCGGAAAAGCAATTATTATTATCATGATAATCACATTAATTTAATCGCATAATATTTTTAATATTGTTGATTAAACCTGTGATACGATCTGATGATATTTTTCAATTATATTATCATTGCAGGTGCGATAGACCACAGAGACAATTGATTACAACTTTCCGGAAGAGGGCCAGAACTCAAGCTCGTTTCGTCAGTGTATAATGTATCAGTATTCAGTATGTTATTAAAAACACACAGCAACAGTGTATTAAAAGTTAATATCTTATTAGCTATAGGTACTTGTAAGCCTTATGCGTAATAGTTTAAAAGTTATAAAGTATAATTATAGTTATTTAAAATGTAATAATGTGATTATTCAACTAAAATTAACTACGAGTAATAATATAATATTATAGTGGTTTAGGTATAAATTAACATTAAAGTTTAATTTGAAAGAACGCTTAATATATTATTATCATATTATATTCTAAGGACGACAGAAATGAAGTCGATATTGTGTGAGATAAAATATCGGAAAAATGCAACACAATATTAACGTGTGAAGTTATTATGACAACGCTTCATATTTTATGTTGTCTATCCTTTATAAATGCTGATATTGAATAATATAATATGAATAATAGATAAACAGGTACCTGTTACACAAAAACTTTTTCTCTGTCGATATAGTCCATTCCGCAATATCTAACTGCGTCATTATTTTTAAATGAGTAGATATTTTTTTTTGAATTTCAAATAATATATCTATGTATAAGATAGGTAGCTCATAAAGAATACACAGCTGTATAGTTGTATTATAGTACTCACATCAACCGAAATCATACTGCTGCAGTATTCCACATTCGACGACTTCTACCTCACTCCTATACGCTCAAAGTCGATCGATTATTTTTCAACGGAATATACTCAAAATATCTCACGGTTTTCGGGAAAAAAAACACCAAATAATAATATGACATCGACAGAGACCGACGGACCGAATTATTATCACTCGAAAGTGTAATAAAACCACGAGATCGAACCCGTGTCCCAATATAATATGGTTATTTTTATTGACATACCAAAAAGAGAGAGAGAGAGAGAGGTAGGTAGGCGAGAAACGAATGAGACGAGTAAACACTAGAGTGTATCCATTGTTGACTACAAGCGACTGAAATCCATAACATATATGATGAGCAGGTGTGTATTGAAGTGTAATTTCGAAGTTATCATATTATGTGAACGCCGTGCCAGCGCCTGCACGGCTCAGGTAAAAACCGCCCAAAAAACAATCCCACACACATTTTACAACATTGTTGCCGTTATAATTTGTACTCTGGAGTGACGGAAATTTTTGTTTGTCTTTACGTTTTTGACTTGACACCGCACCACAGACGTCACTTAAAAAACTATGCCGCCTTTATAGCAGTCGGCCGTTTTCGTATTGCAAAGTCACGCTGCAGTGTATTTGTAAAGAATTTGTTATCTGAATGTATGTCGATGAAATGGAAAAAAAAATTATTTTATATTACCACGAGTAGTTTTTGGCTCACGATACGTGCATATAATATAAAAATATAGTCAAAAAGGTACTATACAGGATGACCCGACAAGCATGATCGCCCCTTATTTTCTTCGATAATTCAATTATTCAAAATCTAATTTTTTTGAATTAGTACGCATAGCTTATATCTAAGCATTTTTTCCTTTTACAACAATTCAAATTCTGATTTTTGAAAATTTAAAATATACTCAAATCCCATTTTTTTAAAAATTTTTTGTTTTACCTATAAGAACACATCTATGGCAGTACAAACTTCTGTGTTTCAAATGAAAACCCCCTTATTTTATTTTAAATTATTTAACGGATAATTTTTCAAAGATTTTGATGTATTTAATTCAAAATTTGAACGAATAGTTTCTTAGTTATTAAAATTGTTATACTAAGGATAATAGTCTTTAAAAATGATTTGACAAAAATAAAAAATATATTTAATATTGGATTTAGTATTTACTGTTTTTGAATCTTTCTTAAAATTTATTATTATTAATTACAAATCACCATAGCCCTCATGTCTCCTTACAATTATCACAGACATATTGGCTAATATACCTACTTAGTACACAAATAACTGGAAACTACTAGTTTAATTTTTGTATCTTTATAAATTAATTTTTGAATCATATTGTCTGCATAAAATTAAGTGTCTATTAATTGCTTTATATTTCCTAAGTATATAAAATATGAATTTTCGCTAAGTTTTTCATATACTTATTCAAAAAAAATAATAAAAATACAAATCTATTCACAATATATTCTTATAAACGTTTTAATTTAAATTTTGATAAAAAATCGTGAAAATTTGAAAATTATTTTGTAGTTAAAAATGTATAAAAAATTTTCTATTTGTATCTAAAATTTAAAAATGTAATGCACAATTCGTCACAAGTTTTTCCAGCTTCAACTAAAAAAAATGTGTATAAATAAATAATTAGGTTAATTTTCTACGTGTGTTTGAAGTTCAAATATTTTGACATGTTTTAACATTAATATGATATTTTTTATTTTTTCAATATATACGCTAGATATAACCACCTAATATTAGTACTTGAGACGTTTAAAGTTTTATGTTATTATATTTTATGCACACAAAGACATTTTCAAACTCCGGAAAAAAATAATTCATCCTACTTGTATTTACAATACAACAATTATCTAAATAATAATAATCATAATCACCTAAACATCGGGAAACGAACCAGAGATAGAGTATAAACAGTATAGACAATGTAATAAATTATTGTGTTCAGATAGGAAGCTGCTGAAAGGGGCAGGACCCGTTTGGACCAATTTTTCTAAAACACAGCTCGTTTGGACCAATTTTGAAGACCCGTTTGGTCTAAAAAATATTACTTTTATACAACTTGTTTGGACCAGCATTTTCCAGCATTGATGTCCAATTTGATCAAATTATCTTTTAGAGGAGGATGATTGTGGGGAAAATTTTTGGTTTCAATTATTTCATTTAGCTTATCATTAACGATAATAGTCACGTTGCACGAACGATTTGTACACCGAAAGCGAATATTACTATTCATTAAAACATTACATTTACTGAGTTTAAAATTATCAACAGTTATACACGTATTGCCTCGTTTTGTTTGGAAAACATTTTCGATTTGGATATCCATTTTAACTACACGAATATTAAGAGTGCACTAACCAAAATTGAAAATACTAATACTAACCTAGTATGGCGTATGAGCTATAGAAACAGGGCCTCGATGTCACCACTACTTGCATACGTAGAACATAGTGTTTTGAATTTTCTATAATAATGTATAACCGCAATATTGCCAATTAGTATTATCGCATCGGCCGATAAGACCGTTTTGTAACAGATATCTATTATATATTGTATAATATAACTGTGGGTTTTTTGGTCAGTTATCAACCAATTCTGTACATAGGTAATCTACAAATTACAAATTAGTTTACACAGTTTAACTGAACATCTTATTACTCCAACGATGGCACGTTTTGCTCGCCGATACGGCGCGTGTAAACTAAAAGCACGCGCGTACGGTACGCGTTCATGAGAAACTAAGCAGGCTTTCTAGTAATTATTTTAAAGTACTTTATAAAATGTACTAAAAAAAAAATTTGGCCCAAACGGGTTCACAAAATCCTGGTCCAAACGGGTTGCATTTTTATTGGTGACCTAAACGTCCCTGGCCCAAACGTGCCTCGCCCGCTGAAAGTCGACGAGCACCACTCACAACGCTCCGCACAGATCGGAACAAAACGGTGCGGTGTAAAATGACATATTATAATATTGAATTCTTAATAAAAACGTACTTGGTAAAACGAGAAATGAAGAGAAAAAAATCAATTTCAAACGGATTTGATCGGCGCCGTGTTGTACGAGTGAAACGATTGTCGTTTTATGTAAATTTCCGATGTTCGTAGAGACAAATTTCGCTCGTACCAATAATTGTTGTCGTTGTTGAGATTTAAAAAATACGACGTATTACGTAGGTAATAGACGTACGCGTAAGTATATGCAAATGTGTGCGTTTAGGACGTATTATAATATTATTATGACCTGCGGCGTGGTTAACCTAACAATATTTAAACGTCATGTCTTCGGTTATTATATGGAACACAAATAGAACAACGAGATCAGAGATAAAGCTGATAAGTACCTATATAAATTCGGTAAAATGTTTAATACATAATATATATTGCGTAATGTGTGTATAGGTAGGTACTACGCAGCCATGTTGTATAATAATACCTACTCAAATCCTTGTGAAAACGCACAATTATAATATTTAAAATTTAAAAATACGATGGACCGACAGATTAAATAAACGTAAGAAAATATAATATGCTTTTGTTGCCTAAAATTGTATTATTTCGACACGTCATCATATTTTACTTATAATTTATATAGATAAAAGTATTTGATTTTTAAAATTACGGTAAATGTGGATAAATTTGTTCGCGTTCATACTATATATTGTTATGTTTCATTTTAGATATTGTAAATTATTTATGTTTAATAATATAATATAGCGACAGATCATCATAATATTTTATGCATACAAAACGATGAAAACTATATTATAGTCATTCTGATGAGTTATTATTTTTTATTTATCACGCGATTCAACTATATACCTACTAAAAAGTAATAATCTCATCTAAAATCGTTTTGACTCGTCTCGCTTAATATTATAACTCTATTTCGTGTATTTTTCCCGACCGCGATTAATATTATTCATTGTTTTTTTTTTTTGTTTTCGACCGAAAACCAGTGATTAAAAACAAATTACACAATTCAGCGCACGCGGCAACATCACGACGAGCCGTGTTATTCGACGGGTCGAAAAGTCGGGAAAAGCGATTTGTCCGACGTCGCAGCTGACAATCGACCCTCCTCACACTATTACACATAATATAGTACCCACCAAAAAAAAATTATATTAATATAATAATATTATACGTGGAACGTTTGAACGGCATACTATTATATGCTTTGCTTTAAACGATTCATACAAAACGAAGAGGTATCCATTAGGAATAATATTCAATTTTCGTTAATTTCTCAATTACAGCAGAGTGCGACAGGTGCTCTGGCCACCGTACGACCCCACACACACGCCACCGCCACTCGAAAACTGTATACGATATTGCTTTATCATCGTGCGCATACCTTTAGCGTGTATGTAATAGTACCTACCGCCTTTTTGCGTTTTGCAGTTTTATTATTATGTTCTTGTCCCTGCAGCGACCATCTGCGCGCACAAAACGTGCGACGGACACGCGGGGTTATAACCAGCGGTTTGGTCGAAATCCATTCAGACTTTTTGCCGACAAAAATGCTCCGGACCACGTGTGCGCAACACACTGCGACGCACTTGTGGGAATTCCCACATCTCTAGATCGTCGAAGAGTATAAGAGACCAGAACGTCAAACCGTATTTAATTCAAAAACATAAAATTGTAGTATACTTACCGATAGCGCATAAATACCATCGCAGCGAAATAATCGAATTCCACGAGTCTTCGCATTTTGGCCGGTTTGTCGCGCATATAAATTACGATTTTCCGAACACGTTTTGCGGTTAGAAATAACCGATCGATCGTACGATCGTACCTCGCGGTCATAAACCGGCAGTATTGCAGTGAATCCTGTCCACTGCAGCATTCGTGTTTATTAAATTGGAGTTTGTTTTATTATATAAAATGTCGGTATACTATAATATTATATCCTATTAAAAAAGAAAAATCATTACTATTTTTATTATATTTTTAAAATAAATAATACGGGTAAAATAATTTACTGTATAGGTATTGCTATATAAAACACAATATCCAAAGTATACAAGTGTATAAATAAATAAAGGTATGCAAAGGGTTATAGGAACCAAAATCTAAAATATAAAACTTCGGCATCGATCAGCCCCCCCCCCCCCCGAAGAAAAATCCTGGCTACGCCACTGTTGTATATAGGTACTTACCTATATTATACGCATAGTAAATGCAGCTACATCCACAGCGAAACAATCTGATTCCACACGAGTCTTCGTCACATTTTGGCCGGTTTGTCGTGCATATATAAATTACGATTTTCTGAACACGCTTTGCGGTTAGAAATAACCAATCGATCGTGGTATACCTCATCGGTCGGAATAAATCAACCGAGTAGTGGTGACCTATTGCATCGTTTAAAAACGAACCTCAGCTGATGTTGTACGCGTGCGAATCGGATACGATTTACACACGCATACGACTTGGGATAATTAATTATACCTACCGGCTGCTGTCTTCTATATTGTCTTAACGAGAAATCGTTCGGACGTTTATGACGTGGAAATTCGCGAAGGCGTGTGGGTATACGTCTTCTCCATAACAGGTACCTACCATAGGTAGGCTAAACGGAGGAAATTCGAATAACATAGTATATATTTCATCAAACCGATGTTGGCCTCTGTCTGGCCCCGAGCAATAAATTACCGAATAAAAACGTTGAAAACCGACTGGCGACTGTATAATAGTATAGTCGCGAGTATACGGGTGTTGCAGTATACCCATAGCGCTTTAATATATGCGTCTTCTTAAAAATAATTTAATATAATGACATTTTAATATACCATCGTTTTATATAATTTATATATTCATTTTTATATTTCGTGACATGCTTATATAACATAATTTATGTGCGTGCCATTATTTTTAGTAAGAGTAATTGTGACTACAGTACCGATGGCACGGACTTTGATCGTTAGACGAATAGAAACATTATGTGCGTTAAAAATTATTTTTCCAAAGTTATATCGCTAAATTTGACGGCCCACGTGGCGCGTTAAAAAAAAAAAAATGCTGGTGTGATTAATTAATAAAAATAAAATTATATATTACATACAACTACCTATCTATTCTTTTTTTAATTTTGAACAATAGATAAATATTTATTAGATAATATGCCGTTGTGATCGTTTCATTTTTAAACTATACTCACTGAGTAGGTACCTATAATAATAATAATAAATTAATTGATACCAAGGATTTATTGATTTTTTAATTTAATTAATGCCACAACAAACACACGAATACCAACTTCTAACAAGACATAATATTCAGTATTTGGCATTTGCATATTTTAGTTTTCTGAATATAATATTCTCTGGAGCAAACTAACTTTTTAATAATCTCCTAAGCGGACGGGGAATAAAACGATTTATTTTAGACTAAATATAACTACATCTAGTTTTATTATTTTACTGGACTTCCGATGTTTTATTACGTGTCACAAATTATGCGATTGAGCCTCTTCCATTCAGTACAAAACGAAGAAACTAAAATTATCGATTACCTTCATTATATTATTATGATAAATAATCAAATAAATACTTACCACACGAAAACAATTCTATGTGTTCAAAGCGCCACTGTCTAAATAATCACTCTAATCCGATTTCTCACCTCCAGTCGTATATATTGTTGTTTATTATAATGTTATATATGATGGATTATAATAAAAATTCAATTGATTTATACTATCAGATAGGTACGAGCAATATATTTTTTGAGTATTTTTTTTTTTTTTTTACGTGACAGAATCTTCATGACCAAACTACCAAAGAATTACCATTTTTATACGTGTCAGCTATATACATATAGCTTTACGACCGACGATGCTCATGCTCTCCTCAAAGCACTTTAATAGTTTAATCAGACATATTGAAATCAATCTTTGATAATAGCTGAACACTCGACCGAGTCGTGTCCAAGACTGATTATATAGCTTTTGAACGTGGGACATAAATCATCACGTTCAAAAAACGATTTTGATAGGTAAATTATCTTTAAAAAATTATTAAATGTATACGAAAGCATTTTGAGCTTTCCTACGTTTCAAAAAGTGTTATCCCAAACAAATGTGTAAATCGAATACAGCACAACTCGTCGTAAACCCTTTTCTGTTTGCAGTCCAAACTAAAAAATATAGATGGATATAAATTTACGTAATTTTATGAATATTATTACGACATGCAACGAGGTTATGGATAATAATTAACAACTGTTCCAATAATCTCCCGATTGTTAGGTTTGTATTATACTATTAGGTAAATTATTATTGATTATTGTTACGTATTATTATATTGTATTAGGACTGTTTGAGTCTACCTATATATTATACTATTTCGTCACAATACATTTTTGTTTCTACCTATATTGTGACGGGTACGTATTTCACGATTACGTCATGTAAGTACTGCACGCGTATAATAATATTATGTACGCGTTTCTTCAAAAACGTTTTCTGTTTAATTTTGCGTATTGTTATTATTGCGCAATACACAATGATAAGGATAATATAATATTATTAAATATTATTTATCTATTTATTTATATAGCTGTTGCGCGCTCACACAGACAATGACACTCCGAGGTAAATGCGACGGATTTAAAAACGCCGCATAATATCGTATTATATTTTGAAAACCAGATATTATTAACGAATTTTTTTTTATTATTATTATTATTGTTTATAATAATATGATGAAGGCACGTATGCACTTTGTCGACGGAATTCGAAATAATAATATCGCGATGTTTCGGGAGATCGCTGCGACGAAAGGTCGAACACACCAGCCAATAATATCGCTATAGGTAAAAGACTCGCGTGCACGACGTGATAATATATATATATATATATGTGGGTACGCGGGTGGTATTGTAAAACGGCATAAAGCCTTACATTATTGTTATTCGTACACTCTCGATTCAAACGATGCACATATACAGTGAAAAAAACGTACGTATTTGACACTCGAAATTCGCGTGTATATTATACTATCAACATATGTAATAGAAGAAGAAGAAGACGGCCGAGTAGAGTCAAGGCGATAACGTCATCCCATCACCGTATATAATATACGATACCAGCTAGGTGTACCGTATTATATATATACTATGACGTCGTACGCGCATTGTATTGTAATATATTGAGTATATATAATATGCATTTTTCTTAAGTGATTTGTTTTTATTGTTGAAAATAATGGTTAAGACACATATTTTTGTTTATTATTACAAAGCTTAATACATTAGGTTTTTTTTTTTTTTTTCGATTACTAAAAGTAGTAGTAGTAGTAGTAGTAGTAGTAGTAGTAGTAGTAGTAGTAATACATATTATTATATTATAAGTCGCGACGCATTCGTTGGCGAAACAACAAATGCTGCTCACATATACTGCACGCACGCGAACACACACGCTCTCTCGCACGCACACACACACACACACACAAATATACATGTTTATCACACGACCGGCTATAGCTACCTATATACTATATACTATAGGTATATATAGTGCGGGTATACATATTAAAAAATATAATATGGTATATATATATATATATAGGAGGAAAGTGTTGGGACAATAGTATTGTTATTGGGACGTGCAATAAGCGTACAATGATCGATTAGCCGGCGCGAAGTTTTTTTATGAAAAAAAAAAAAAATACATGTTAGCGAGCGGCGCGATCTGCTCGGGTATCTAATAATAATAATAATAATATAATAATAATAATAATAATAACTATAATAATATGTTTTGTTTTTTATAATAAAAATAACACGACGACGGTTTTGTTACCATATAGTATGATGTGCCTGGTGGGGGAGAGGTAATAATAAATGGAGTTCCGATTGGAAAAAAAAAAAAATTAATATAAGTTTGCTTGTATTGTACATATTTTGTACAACACGTTGTACACGAAAATTAAAAAAAAAAAAAAAAACATAATAATAATATATTTTGTAACAATAATGATGTTAAGAATTAGTGTGTATGTATATGTATATATTATTTAAATATATAGAATATATGCATATACCTAATATATAGTTACAAATCAAATAAAAATACATTTATGGGTGTCGGTTGAGGGCAGGGGGTTATGAAAAAATAAAAATACATAATTATCGTGGGTTTTTTTATAAATATATATATATAATATACACATTATATTATATACTATATTATATGGCACCGGTTAACGCGAAAAGCGTTTTAAGACATTAAAAAACACGCGCGTGCGGCTTTGTATCCGATTATGACATACGCACGACCGACACGCCCATCTAAATACAGTTCAGTTATATACAATGGTTTTTTTTTTTTAATACTGCTAAATATTCTGGAAAAAGACGAATACTGTCGTCGTACATTTTTGCTATTACAATAATAATAATATATCGGGGAGTCAGAATATAAAAGAATAAAAATTATTTTGTGTATGGGGTGGGGGGGGGGGGGGTGGGTGGTGTCACATTATATTAAATTAAACGCGTGTAAAAGAAAAAAAAAATTATAAAATAAATAAATAAATAAAAAGGGTTGTAAGGAATTTGGGGGCGGGGAGGGGAGGCAACTAAAATGGTACAGTTCCGTGTATGTACATAGTGATTATATATAGACAATATTTACAAGAGAGAGAGAGACAAAAAAAAAAAAAACAATAAAAATCAAAACGTTCATCTCACAGAGATTTATATCGATAGTCATTCGATATATTTTTTTTTTTTTTTTTACTTACGTTAAACAATATATCATCCGAACGCGGTCGGTTCTCCTAATTCAGGTCTGTTAATTATTATTTGTTTATGCTGATGAAATGATGTATGGGTGTATAGTATATATTACTTATATCGCAGAGTGGAAATCGTTTATAGAGACGCCGTGGTCGTATAATATTGTCATACTATTGTCGGGTCCCGTGTGAACCAAAACGTAATGGAGTTTCTGGGACTCCGAGCGCAAAAAAACAAAAAAAACTCCTCCAAAACGCGCCATCGCCGGTAGTATTGTTTGGCGGTTCGTCATGGCCCGTGTATAATATTTACTATTATACTGGTCCCTCGGACGTCATTGTAAACGATTTGCACTGATAACACAGATATTATGTATTTAGTATCATCATCTTATATTATTCTCACTTTTCCAGAACGACTTTCATCATCATCATTATTATTGTTACTATTACACGTCGTGAACACATTATATTTCATTTTATTATATGTACTTGAGGTCGGCAACCCGTTGTGTAGTGGGAACTATAGACGTCGTTATATGCAACAGAAATAAACTTAAGACCTAAACTACTGTACACGGAGTGTTACTATACCTATATGTGATATGATATAAGTGCATGCATTCATAAACGTTAACTTTAAATTATATATCCACGGTGAAAAATAATGTTTAATAAAAACATTTTAAAACTAGTATTTTCGTCAATGCAATTGACAATGCACACAATTTTCGATATCATTATGCTTGGACTCATATGATACCACACGAACACTCATATAGTTAAGGACAACTATCCATTTTTAGTTTAAATGATAACAAAGTCAGTTACGAGTATTTTATTTTCTCCCCATTGCTTTTTTTTATATTAAATGTTTTTTTTTTTTTTTAATTAGAAATATTAATACTTTTCGGTATTGTGTACGTCGTTATACATAATATTATACAGTCACCTATAGGCTCTAGGTACGCAAGACAATATAATATTATAATATATATTACATAGCGCTAGTCCAATATTTTATTATCACGATCGTCACTACGTATTTTACTTTTAATGCTAGAAATTACTGCACAACGTTGCAGCATTATACTTTGATGTTGTGGATTAGAAGTGCTTATTACGAAAAGAAAATATTGACTAGATTTATCATACTAAACAATATTACTAAACATGTTGTCCGCGACGACGATATTCAAATAGTATAGCATTGGACTCTTTAATTTTAAATATGTATTCTGCCCTAATGGCTACGAAGTATGGTACATTGACGTTATCCCCGCCCAGTTTAAACACTGAATATAATATACCCTAACACGCGAGCGATATTCTCCGTCATTCTTGTCACGTGCCGCGGAGGGGAGGTGTGGAAATAACAGCTTATAACATATAACACACATATTATTATACTTCGGGCAGTAATAAATATTAATTCCTATCTAATAGTAGTAATAGTAATAGTAATAATAATAATAATAAAAAAAAGAATGCGAGTCGGTAACATGCCCGACGGAATGTCAGACGAGCTCCCGGAGCAACGGTAATGATATCTTGTATACGATCATCCGATTTCGTACGAATATAAAACTATTCAGTCTCCGAAACACTGCATATTGCATACCTTTTGGCCAACGGAATCGTGTCGAAGCATATTTTTTATAGACACTCTATACGGGCAATGGTAGCCGAGGGCTGGTAAATTGTGGCAAGGGTGGTAAAGGGCTGTATAATAATGATAGTGCACCTCACAGTGTTCGGAAAACGCAACGGGAAAATCCGCAGTCGATACGCGTGCGCACAGATTGTTTACCTCTCTCCGGGTAATGAATGCATCACGCGTATAATATATTAATTATTTATTAAAATCATAACGAGCACGCGGTGCCGTCGACTGCAGCAACGCAGTTGGACGCGATACGTTTGGAAATCAAACGATATATACAAAGAAACGTATAAAACGTTGCGATTAGGCAACAAATAAATAATGATAAAAAAATATTTAATAGTTCCCGAGGGACTTCGTCTCGAGTGTACGTGAAAATCCCTCAAAGCGATCGCTAACCTATAATATTGTCTACGCCTACTTATAAATCGCAATGATATCGTCGAGTGTTCATAGATCAAAAAAAAAAAAAAAAACTACGACCTATGTGTTTATCTGGGATTTGGTTCCGTTTTAAATTTAAAATAATAGTATTGTATACTATTTCCTAACGGAGTCGTAATAATAATAATAATAATAATAATAACTGTTTAGATTTTTACGAGTCTGGTTTCGAGAATAGTATAACGATGATGATGATTATGATAATAATAATAATAATAATAGTAATAATCATAATAATAATAATAATAATAATTAATAGTAATAATATAATACTATTCTAGTCTTGATCTAACGATTGAAGGGCTTCGGGACGGTGTCTGTTGCGCCGGTTGTGCCTGAACCGAATTCGACTGTGCTTGACTGGTGGTTTAGAAGAAGGATGTGTTGACGGTGATGGAGGAGGTGGTGGTGGTGGTGGTGTAGTGGTCGTTGTGGTGGTGGTTGTGGTCGTCGTCGTGGTGGTCGTGGTGGTGGAGGTCGTTGGCGATTTTCTGTTGTAACCGCCACCGGCCGCCGCTAACGGTCTCTTGGACCCACCGTTGCGCTTGCCTCCACTGCCGCCGACGACGACGGTCTTTCCCGACGAGGCGGCCACCTTGCGGTTGTGGTCGCCTATGTCAAACTTGGTGTCCAGCTTGAGGAAGTTCAGGCACCGGTTCAGCGGGTCCGTGTGGAACACGTGCCGCCTCATTGGACGGCCCCGCCGGTTGAAACCTATGTACCGCGACTTGTCGACCACCGACTTGTACCGTGTGTACCCGGTGGACAGCATCTCCTCGTAGAACAGACACTTTGGGCCGCGGAAATGTTTCTGAAAGGAAAAACAATTCATCGTAAATCATTGTTGTAGATGTGATTTTCGGACTTTGCAGCTAGTGCAATAGTGACGATAATATGTCTTCTATTTACTTAGGAAAGTGCTAAACTGCAAACACGTAACATACACGTATATTTATATATTTTTCACAAAGTTTGAGGTTTAAATAAATAAATAGCCCCCTCCCCACCCCATCGTAAATGATTTGCGCGATACGATACTGACATACTGTATACTATATAATATAATATTAAAATTCAAATAAATAATGACGGATCGACATATTATTTAGGTTGGATGTCTTGCAAGGTCCCCTAAAGTAACAGTATATGCATCAAACTGTTATTTTACCGATTTTTACCGCTGTAGCAGTCACGAAGATTTAAAAGCGCCTGC
The DNA here is from genome assembly GCA_022818045.1 of Neotoxoptera formosana. Taxonomy (NCBI): domain Eukaryota; kingdom Metazoa; phylum Arthropoda; class Insecta; order Hemiptera; family Aphididae; genus Neotoxoptera; species Neotoxoptera formosana. The sequence goes on from CM040630.1 coordinate 72,346,027, forward strand.
CGCCTATAAATATAAACTGCATCACGTTAGTATCATCATTGATTGATATTTAATCGCTTGAAAAGATTGGATACCGCAATAGAAATTTATTGAAAAAACAATGTACGTTGGCGCACTTTGGTGTAAGATCTGCTGATGCGACCACAGCTGCAGTCAATAATAAATTATTTGCATATACAAATAAATAATAATAATCTAGTAGGTAATATTTTTTTTGCAATTCATAATCTATAATAAGAAAATATAATTGAAATAATAATTCAAAATCAAAATACGTATAGGTGCATAAGATATATATATTTGTTATAATTTAAGTATAGAAACATCCTCAATATTTTGTGATATTAGAAAAAAAGTCTCCGGAAAAAAAGTCTCCTGTTGCATATATAACAATACATAAAATATAAAATTATAATAAATAAATTAAAAATTAAAAAAAATATATATCTTATAATAATATTGTTTTAAAATATAAAAATGTATTTATTCAGTTATAAAAGATCTCTTTATTATATTTTGACCTATTTGTTTTGAAAAATTAGGAATATCTGCAGATTTGTCTTCATCAAAACGTTGACATAAAATGTTAAAATATAAAATTATAATAAATTTACTAAAAATTAAATAAAAATATATCTTATAATATTATTGTTTAAAAATAAATTGTCATCTACTATTTGCAGTTAAGATTTGTCAACCCAATTTATTTTATAAATAATATAACAAGTATAGTGGAAATATCGTTTTAATTATATACTGCAACGGGAGACTTTTTTTCTGTTTACCATATTTTGTATACCTAGTAAAGAAAAGTATTGTGTATAAACGTAAATTTAACACTCTATACCACGAACTAATGAAAAAAAGTTAAACTAATTTAAATTATTGAATTTATTCGTTTTCACTTATCGTGTTATCAAAAAAACGCATTTGTTTAAGACTTGTTAAAATCTACATCATGTACAATGCACATGTGTGTGAAATGTATGAATCTACCAATACACGGCAATATAAGCGTAATTATTACACAACACAAATTGTTTAATAATTGTTCTTAATTTTTATACGGGCATATTATATTATATTGTTTGTAGACGGGCACTATTTCGTTTATTATATAAGCAATAAGTGGCTGAAGAGATTGTGACTGAACATTATATTATTATATTTCTACATGCGGCTTGTGTAGATGCGTATATATAAATATATTATATTACAAAGGTATAGGCAGCAGCAATAGGCGCATATAATAATAATTATTGCTATATAGGTACCTACGTACAATATAATATTGTAAAGCAATAGTGTCGACATTTATATTTTAAGACGGCCGAGTGAAAAATGTGTTTTTTCTCGAACATTCTTTTGGTGTATTTACTCAACGCACGCAGACGATAAAAAATAATATTCGAGTGTGCTAGATTGTGAAATTCATCTTTTAATGTACGTATTGAAACAATGTGCAGGAGATACGCGCAGCAGTCATATCGGTTTATTGTACATCGTAAAAAAAAAAAAAAAGGAATTCGTCGCACGAAGGGTGGTGAGATGCGCACGTCGAGGACCTCGCCGTCGTTATTCGATATATTCCTAAATAATAATATATTATTCGATATAATATTTGGAAAAAAAACTATTACTGCATTCAAGCCTACACTGCAGTGTAGTGCAGTCGTGTTGACTATATTCTATATGTTACGTGCGCATATAAATATAATATATATAATATGATATGATATAGACATCGCACTTACCGAACCAACAAGGGACCATTTGTTGTTGAAACACAAATACCGATGCGACTCCTCAGCGAATATCGACAGTCGAATACTGAAGTCCAGGGATTTGACAGTTAGGTTTTCTGTTGATACATGAAAAAAATAAATAAAACGTTAGTTATAATCGTACATTATGCGACGAGTGTGCTCACACGATGAAACACAATTTAGTATATACAAAATTATATATATATTTTGTATATTATGTATATATAGGTTCAATATTATTTTATGCACGTCATCGGCCATCGGCTGCAAAGTGTGGGACTTTGGTGATATAATAATATTGTAAATACGATGACTTCGTTTATGATAAAATATGATTTCACACTATTTTCTAATTTTTTTTTTTTTTTGCTGCAGTGTATAAAGTTATGTAACTTTTGACGATGATCGTTTTTTAATTCATTTCATTTATCGTTACGTTTTTACGATATTTTATATTTTTTGTTGACTGCGTTATTGCAGATTGCCTTTGTACCTGATAATCAAAAATGATTTCCAGTCATAAACGTTAAAATACGCCGTTTTTGATGCCCTAAATTAACGTTTTTTTTATTGTCCTACCGAGCTGCTGACAGGGCGCTGACAACGTGTTCATTAATTTATTATATTACCCGCGACTCATCGTACCTATCCTGCAGGAATTCCGTGTAGGGGTCGGTGGATTTAAGAGTTCGTCGGCAACGGACTAACTACCTATTACCCGAAACAAACGGCGATTATATTCATAAAATATAGAGGGTCCGAGTCGTAAAAATCGTAATAATATAAAAATCGACGAGTTCTTTTTTTGTGAGTGCGTGCGTGCGTGTTAAAAGTCAAAATCGGATAAATGTACACACACGAACAAATCGGTGATCAATCATCGACCGCACAACCCATATATTAACGTGTTAGTGAGTTGTCTACTGGCTGCGGTGGCTGTATACAATATATATGTATATATATGTGTTTATTGTATATATATTATATAGGTATACGCGCCCGGGAAGATGTTGCCCAAAACGTTGCTCCGTTCGACTTAGGTACCGTATGATTATAATATATTATTACTATACATGCATGCATCGCAGCCGTAAAAAGCGCATTAATTGTTAATTTATTGTGAGACAATTTATTATTATTATTATTATTATTATATTGTTGCGGCATATAGCGTTTCGGTCGGGCACCGCTTTTCCAAATTGTTACACACATACATTCAATCCGTATAGGACGTAAGCGCCACAACACATACCATCACGCGGGCCATCATCGCGCATCATTCGTTGCAGCTTCGTTTCGTATTTTATAATAATATTATATAATATTGTCAAACGCATATTATAATAGAATAACCAGTACTTCAAATTTCTAGTCACGATCGGCCGTGGAATGCACGCGAGCGTTTCGTATTAACTGATTTAAATAATAATAATAATAATAATAATAAATAAATAAAACAAACACACGAGCACATCATCATCATCACTCGGTATATATACACACGAAAATATAATAACGTTTTGTGTCTTGTGTGTTTATCATCCCGCGGCGGCGGCGGCGGCTTTAGAGAAGAGGACAAACACGCTTCAAACAAAAAAATAAAAAAACAAACTTTACAACGGTTTTCCATTAAAAAACAAATTTACCCGCGGTTCGTGGGTACCTATTCCGTGACGAGTTAACCTGCAACTCCGATGCGCGACCTCGTCGCACCACCTATCTTATATATTAGGTACAAAATTAGTTCTATCAAAGTGTAAAAGCACTATATAATATATCATTTTTTAAAAGCAGCTCGCGATGTACAAAACATCGCCTTACCTATCGATATTGCAGCGGTATCGTGATTGTGACGTAAATTATTGCTTGTTAGTGCCCTCGTTGTGATTTGCGCCACGCGAGGCGTTGTATTTCTAGTATAAAAAAATTAATTCGTTCGTCTGCGAGAAAAACAGTTTAAAAACCGCAGGCGGGAATTCATTAACATATCAGGGGAGGTTAACATTGTGAATCTCGAGTTCTTGTATCTATAAAAGGGTTCGCAACAAATTTTGTTATGATAGTTGAAGCAAGTAAAGGTTTCGAAAAATAATATGCTTTACATTTGAATCTGTGTCCGTCCCCCTCTAGTACAGTAATAGACGTTATATAGTTACATAGACAAGTGTACTAAAAATTAAAACGCATTTGAAATTTTTGTTTTTTTTAGAATCGTTTTTAAAAACTGTTCAATACACACAGTTTTTGTCGTGTGATGCATTTTCTTTCGCCAAACATTTGGCTTTTCGGGATGTATACACGAAAATCACGCGAAGATGTATGTATTAACGTCGGTCGTGTGGCTATACAATGTTAGTTTTTCCGAAATCATATTTCAAAATATCGACGACGAAGACTTCAAGACGGCGGGAAAAAATATACTCTCACAATAAGCGACTATAGAATTCAGTCAGAGTATTCAATAGCGTCAAGTCCTCGTTCTGTCCTCTTCGTACTTGCAGGAGGATTTTTTTTGGGGGGGGAGGGGGCTTTCGGACATCGCGAGAACCGTTGGCCGAATCTACCCGTCTAGTAATAAATATGATGTCATGTATATGACACGACATCTAGAAAATATCATAACTGCTCACGTCGAGTAGGGCGAGAGTTCGTTACCCTCCGCGCTACCTGTTGCACAGCGGCGGCGGCACACGCGCGAGCGGTTAGTTGTGTTATTACACCGTATACCACGTATAATATAACGCGCGGTATAAACTATATATACGATATACTTAAATGTTTATCGCGTCTGTCATTGTTCTCGGTCGACGAAAAAACTACGTTATCGACATATCAAATAAGTGCGTGCGCGGCCGTGTAAACGTATACGTATATAGTCGTACCTATATACACATATACACGTTATAATAATATATAATATAATGTATATAAGTTACTTTCGAAACGGCGGCGAGCACTATACACATGCGTCGTCGTCGTCGTATACCGCCGACGCCAGAAACACCGATAATAATATTATTATAACGATCCGTGTCGATTCGAAAACACAAAACTGATATTATATTCGTGTTTGGCGGCGGCGGCGGCGGCGGCGGTGGAATCCATTAATATTCAAAGAACATAAACTATAATATTCGTGTGTGCTCGCGCGTATTTCTCATACATACATTATATTATTCGTTTACTATATATATATATATATTATTACACGGCACAGCGTAGTATATTAGGTGTACCACACGTGTGTGTTGTGCGTGTGTGTACGGATCGGACGACGGCGACGGCTACGGCGAAGGCGAAGGCGACGGCTACGACGACGACGACGACGACGACGGCGACTACGACGACGCGCCGCCGCCGCCGACGTTCGTTTAAAAAATGTCCATATTTTCCGAAACGTATAACAACACTATAAGATAATAATAATAATATGATATACGCCGACGAGGAGATGAGTCGGTGCCCGCCGCCGCCGCGTATATTATAAAATAATATTATATTATTTTTAGCCTCGCGCCTGATTTACAATATCATGATGAATTATACGAGCGTATAACACTATATATTATCGTAGGTATATTATATTATACTATATATTAATATATATATAATAATATGCGTGCATGATATATACGCGTCGAGTGTATATAATATTATTATATGACGTATACCGCGGCTGCTTTTCGGCGTGTGGCGGCGGCGGCGGCGCACTGCACGCGCCCGACGAGGAAAATACGAAAATAAAAATATTATACAAAATCATCGTGTGTTATATATGCGCGATGGTAATAATATTATGCATAGTGTGTGTGTGTGTGTGTGTGTGCTGGTCGTGGTATATGGTCCCACGACTGACCGCGGCGGCGGCACTATACGCGCACATCATAGGTATATAATATTATATATATAGACGGTATATTATACAGGTATAATAATAATATTATATGTAGAGCTGGTATAACGAGTGGAGGCGGACGGACAATTTTTTTGAAAGATTTTCATTTCGAGACGACGTTACCTCGCTCTACCTATATATAGTATATACTATACATTATACAAGGCCACGGCTATAAAATATTTCGTCAAAACTGCAGTATTAAAATATATTTTTTAAGGTACATATACACGCGCGTATGATATGCTTACTGTTTGGCATCGCGCAGTCCGTTCAGCCGTTCAGTCGGATTCGGTGCGGGAGCAGAACCACAAAATGTATAATATTGTTATTGTGCAGACTGCAGGGCTTTAATCGACTAAAAATGAAAACTGATCCGATACGTCCAGTTTAAATGAAGTTGATTTAGCTAATATTGCTATTATTTTTGTGATCGATTTAAATCGACTCGAACTCAACAATAGTCGCTTTATTGAGTGATTAAGTGACAACGTGTTACCATACCGAGTCTATTAGCATAAGGTATTTTAACTGATTATTGCAATAATATAGAAAGAAAAATATATTGACGCGTTGGACATCGTTTGGTTGGTAGTTCCAAATTTCGATATAGTAAAAAATTAAAACTGCATTAAGCTGCACTTAATGTCAATAGTCGATATCTAGGTAATAACGTCTGTATAAATAATGTAACGCGGTTCTTTAATAAATCCCTAGTAATATTGTATTAATAGTTACTGTGTATTTCACTGAAATAAATCCTATAATCCTTGAAAGGATTGTAGCCAATTAAATGAACGTAACAAAAATAATTAATATTAAGAAAAATACAAGGCCACTGAATATAAAATAAAATTGTTTTAGATCGGTAATTTTGTTGTTGGAATATTTTTTTAATTCGGGTCCACCTAAGATAATATTTTCTTCTTGTTTGTTCGGGTCAATGTCTAAGTATAAGTATATTAAATAACCTCCCGAGTTCAGCTTTTATAATGCTTTATAAAAATGATAAATATTTAAATTTAAGTTCTGTTGTAATTTTTAAGTAAAAAATTTAATATCAAGTTAAAAAAAAAAAAACAACAATTAATTGAGTTAAAATGTTTTCTATATACTAACTCAAGTTGAAAAATGTAGTCAAATATTTGTAACGTTTATTGTTTTATTTTCATAATATCAACTATTAACGAGCTACAAAAATCTGTCAACTACTATATGCCTATATATTTATATTCTTGTTATTTAATATTTGATATATACATGACAAAATCTGCATTTGGTAGGTATATATTATATTATACCTACCGTTCTATACTTATTCGTTCGATTTGAAAAAAAACAGTGTCGTCGGAATACATAAATATATACTCGTGTGATATATGCGTATAAATTATCGTCGAGGGACACGCCGCCGCCGCTCTCGGAGGAAACCTGCAAGTATGCGGGAGTAGGTATTCATATTATTATATTATATAGGCGTTGCACACGATGAGTATATATATTATTAGATATATATTATATACGAGTATTATGCGCATATTATTATATTATATGCGCGTGCATTATAGGACGTGTGTGAATAATATTATCATAACGATGTCAACGGGAGAAAAAGAAAATCGGTGAGATTCTATGGCGCATTCCTGCACCACTTATATAGGTATTATTATAATCTAATATTGTTTTATGAATTATAAACGTCTCCCTCCCCCCCCCCTCGTCCGCGCCGCGCCGCGCCACTGCTGCAGCCGGGGCACGACAAATCAGACGGGCCGCGGTTGGAGGCGGAGAATTCGCCGTTCGGAATGAACAATCATAATCGTGAACTCGGTTGCAGCTATCGCCGACGGTGTGTCTCGTATACATGTATATTATATAATATATTTAATAAATTAGTACTCTCACGAACTAATGGCGTTTTCGCAGCAACGATTATATCCCCACCTATGCCACCCCGGAGAACAAAACGTTATTGTGATTTTTTTTTTCACCACACAATTACGCGCTTAAATTATTATTGTAAATATTACTCGTCGACCTTTACTTAGTTTTATCGTTCGTTCCGATGTCGCAATCGCGATCACGAGAGTGGCGTACAGTATACGTATACGCTATATAAATAATATTATATACTTATTCGACGACGTGTTAATGAAAATATGAGTGTAATAATATATTAATATGCTTACGAAATGGATTCGAAGTCTCGTCGTCTGCGAGAACACGTCCCCGGTAGTCAACCCTGACATTGCGACTACTGCAGTCGTTGTACAGTCGGACCCCAAATCCATAGCCAGGACCGCACCTCCAAATGTCGCACAACACCACCTGTTAACACAAATCGTAAACATTTGCGTTAATCAAAAAAATTAAATTAATATGTACATGGGTATAAATATATACTATAGTAGGACCGTTTTCATATCAGTTATCTACATAGCTCTTTTATAGTGTAGTGTGCAATTTTAAATCGCAATAAATTAAAGAGTGTGTAAAAAAAGTTGCATTTTTCCAAAAAGCACTTACATATCATCTATCTACCCCACCGCACACGTTTGACGGATATGAACATTAAATGTGTGAGGTATACAAATCGTATTAAATATAATAATATATAAAAACATAAGGTAGGTACCTATATATACATAGTTATTTAATATGATATAAGATATATCGGTGACGTTAATTTGACGAATTACAACCCGAGTGCACCACCCTTATGATAAAACGTCGCCTACACGTGTTCGGAGACGAACAAAGTAGGAGGCAGCAATAACAGTCAAAACGGCCGTGAAAAGCTCGGAGACGTCCGCCCCTCGAACGCCCCTTTCTCAAACGCCGTCTCCTCTGCAGCGGTTTATTTCGTTAGACCAATCCGACGGGACAATATGTAATATTAACAATATAATATATGCCTCGTACACTGCCCACATCAACGGTTTAATAATATAATATATGTGTAATGTAATAATATAATATCGCATCACCCACCGGACGTGCACAAAAGCACAAAAACGTTTCGACATTTTGACGTCCGCTGACTCAACGGCAGCAGTTCCGTATATGTGGAACGCGTGGAAATTTCAACAATGCTACGATTTCAAAAAAAAAAAAAAGGAAAGAAAAAACGTTCGCTATAATAATAATTCTATTATTTTGTAATTAATAAGATTGAACGCGATGACGCCTAGCGAGCGCCTATATATTATTATATATTATTATTTTATACGCGCAGACCCATATCAATCGTAATAATAATAACCACATACACGGTATATATATATATATATTATACGCGGGTACACCTCGTTAAAATATAATATGTGTACCTAGCAATAAAAAAAAAAAAACGTGATTTTGGTCGAAAACCGAGCATATCTGTAACCGCGGCGCGCGTGCACTGCATGTCGTATTATATTCGTTTTCGGGTCGGACGGGTTAATTACTATATATATAATATAATATTATATTATTAAAAGCAGTGCCGCGAGATAGGTAGGTCAATATAATAATATAATATACCTCGTACGAACGGAATATTTCGGTCCCGACAAACGGACACCTCCTCGGCGCGAACGCGCGCGCGAGCGCAAACGATAAACGGCGGCGGCGGCGGCGAATGCTGCAAAGAGAGATTGCTGCGGCGGGTGTGATATACGATCCGGACGACCGCGACGGGGGCGTGAGACGCGGGGACGACGGCGGGAGGGGTAGGCGTTTCGAAAATTTTCTCGTAATTAAAACAACGGATTTTCACTTTGGAAAAAAAAAAAAAAACTCGATTTAAATTGGGTAGAGTTACCTATACGGTTTTTACTCTCCACCTCCGTCTCGCTCCTCTTCGTCTCTTTTCTATTCGCTGTCTCGTCGCTCGTGTCCGGGATGCTGCGTACCTATCGTTTCGTTTTTCGTCTACACGTGCTCGGCGGCGTCGCGACGTAATAATAATTACTTTTCGACATCGTCGCCTCCATAATATCGGACTACGTAGTTATTACACGCGTATAACGACGCGCGTATAATATATAACAATTATTATTATTATTATTATTATTATAAAACAGCGCGTACCTATTATACATATTATATCGCGTGTAGGATAATATATATATATACATATTATGACGTCGGAATATTTATTTCTCTAAGAGCGCGCGATAACCCACACCCGACACACTGCGGCAGGCAGCAGCAGCAGCAGTGTAATATGCATTACGCGTGATAAATCGTGATCCGGTACGTGATACGGATTATGGTTATTATTATACCGCGATGGTCGTGCTCGGCGGTTTTTGTGGAAATATATACTATTATACGCGCTTGAAACCATATCGCGGACGGAAATGCAATTCCATTTCCCGCTTAAACGACGCTAAATAACACGCGTGTAATATAATAATATGATGTGTATATTGGTAACAATAATATGTGTACACTTCCGCGGTGGTTCGTCGGTTATTATAATAGAAGGCGTATATTATAGAATCACGAACATTTACTGAGATATCGACTGATAGATACATTGATAAAAATGCGTACACGTTAAACATAATATGATATTATTATAATATGAGATATATATATATGTATAAATATTGCGCATTTGGCGAACAATTATTTTATTTATTAGGTATTAATTTTATTGTTTTCACTATTAATATTCGTCCTCGTAATACTTTAATAACAATCATCGCGTTCGTATAATACCGCACACATACGTAATATTATCATTATGCACACACGCGTATAATGTATACTATATGATACCCCGACGGGGAGTCGTGAGCGTTATTAAAATAATACATACACCTATATATTATAATAATAATAATAGTAGTACGAGAGTCTGTTTGTTTGCTCCTTAACGAGGCGAACGAACCTTGAGGTAGAGAGAAATAATTCACTCGGAATAAACACGAAAACACAATGAGACAATGCAACTGCAGGTACGCCACACGTTTTCGATTGCCGACACTATTTATTCGCGTTTGTATAATAGTGTTTAAATCTATCTCCAAACGGCTGAAAATCCGATATTATTATTTTTTTCTACTGTTGGAGGTGTATCGTGGTAGTAATGTCATACATGAATACGAGCATAAAAAATAAAGCGGTGAGCGTGAAATGCGGAGAGGAAAAGTTTTTGAAAAAAAGATCCCGTGCGGGCACGTTCAGGTTAGGTCGACCAAATACTAGTGTTTTGTATGATCATGAACGATATTATTCTTGTACAGCATCATTTCCAGAAATCTTTAATTTGGGTACTGATCGCACGAGCCCCAAGATACTCGATACAGAGCACAGCTAGTAAAAAATATGTTTAAAAATCGATATACCGTCAAATAATATAACATCACGAAGGGTCTGTTTCGAAATCATAATATTATTATTTTGTCTCTATATACTATGCCAATTTTGACAAACATTATATATATATTTATTACTATTTTTTCTTTTCTCTCTCTTGTGCGATGAGAGACAGTGACTTACTGACGTCACGACTGCGACTAATAGATTATATTATGCAGGTTATTAGGAATATACTCATTTATAATTTTTTATGCGAGTTGAAGGCGTATAATATATGAATCAACCACTGCTGTATAGTGGCGACTGAGTTGGGTCAGTTACTTCAGACTATTCTGATATTACATTTCAATAATAGTTTTAATAAATTGCATTCGGTTAGACATTTCGCGTCCGTGCAGCCGCATGGCCATAATATAATGTTGCGTTATCCGTTTGATGTGGTGACATACATATTATACCTACCCAGTGCGGGGAAATTATAAAATATAATGTCGTCTCGTTGATATAGAGAATCCTAAAATACCACTCTACGTATACCTATATAATACGTATATAAAGAGATAATTATGATGATAATCTTCGGCAATAAAACACACCTGGGATTATAATAACAATAAATAATATATAATATAATATATAGGCGTGTATAGATGCAGTGTGGTATCGAAACAATGCACGTTGCAGTCGTAAACATAATTATGCACAGTCGGCATGGGAGAAATAAGTGTTCATATCTAAATCCGACTTACTATATATATATTATGGGTAATTGATTATATTCGTTCGAAAAACATTTCTCTCGTGAAACCGCGTCCTAAGTCGTATATCATAGGTACACGATATAGTCAAATGGAAAAAACTCATTTTGTTTTTTTTTTACCAAATATAAAATAATATGTCAGATATATATATATAAAAAAAATTAACATCTGACCTTTCTGCGGATAGTAAAATTATAGTTTCCGGTATCGTCGATCTCCTGATTTGGATTCATTTCTAATAGATGAATATTATTATACAAAACAGCAATGGCGGTTTTTTTGGTGGGGGGGGGGTGGGGACCGGATCCTATGATGGACCGATTTCCAAAATGCTAATTTTGACTTATAAACAGTTTGATAAATATGTTTTTAAACGAGAAAAAAAGTATTTTCACGTTAATAAAATGCAGCACAAAACTTTCAGACCATAATGTTCAAAATCACGCTGTTGAGTATAAAACTACGAAATCCTACATTATAATATTCTAACACACGCGTGTTCAATATGTACGAGCATTATGCGTAAATGCGTATTAAATCATATATACTTTTAAATTACATAACTCATATAATACGTGCGCAAGTGCAATATAAATCTATAAATATGTATAATATAAAGTAATTGATACATAATCAGTAGTAATTGTATAGTAATTGAACGAATGTCGGGTTGAAGGCGTACGTGAAGGTTTTTCCTAATTGGATTTGAGTATTAATTTGATATAACGTATAGTATACGGTATTGTTGTTTTAAACGACATAATATTTAATCAATTGTTATAGAGCATATATAGTACCTACGTATATTATATAAACGCCATTCGAAATTGATTGACATAATAAATTATGTATAGAAATTATTGTCGATTGTTATTCGATATTATTTTAACGGGCACAATGATGATGGACCTCGATTTTCCTAAGGCTACCTATAAAGAACTGATTGAATATATTTTAGGCGTCGATTCTATTATATATATAATAACAATTACGTTTATTATCAAAAATATATTGCCGATCGCCTGCCGCCGCACGTGGTTCGAACCACAACAGCGTTTAATACACATTTTGTAATAACGACGACGATGGTAATCGGAAAAAAATATAATATATTTATTATCCTATTATTATTATATAAGCACCTACCGATATTCAGAGCGCCGGGGCCCGATTTACGATGTTTTTAGAGACGGCCCGAGACAGATAAAATCCCGATCCGTGATGGTATTTTATTCGATTCCTGTAGCAGCTGAAAGCCTCAAAAACGGCGGGAAACCGCATCTATTGAGTTTTCTCTCAGCAGACCGCGGAGTGGGTTTTCCACGAGCCGAAAGTTTTTCGCGAAACAGAAACACGCCGCGGTATCCGTCCGATAGCCTAACAGCAGTCGTGGTTCAATAAAATATGAAATTCTATTTCGCGGGGCCTTTCAGAGCACCAGGGCGATGGACATGTTCGCTTATAAATCAAGTCCCGCGCGCCTGTATCACGAGCAGTACCTGCTAATAATATATAGAACTCTGCAAACGTCGACGCGACTTTCGAATATATTATAAGTATTGTACGCGAGTCGTAAAACCGAGCAGCGAGTAATCATTTTACTGGTACCTATACCTATATAATATTATGTACATAATATGAGAGTGATAAAATGTCGAAAACGGCAGACGCGACGACGGTGCGTCTTTGTCCGCGCGGTAGGCCGTACGCCGCGACGAGTGTGATGGCGCGAAACCGCCCGCCGTACATATAATATTATACGTATAATGCCACACACATACGACGAGCGCAGACCGACGATAACGACGATAAGTTATAATAATATTATGCATTAATAGCATTATTATATTATATGATTACGAAGTGTATATAGGTACTACAGGAATAAGCATCGCGAGAACGACGGTATAACTATAATATATAATATAACTATCGTAAAAACGCGGGTTTTGAGCGCCCGGAGGCCCCCCCCCCAACTGCTCTGCCCTTTGCCGGGCCATTAACGCGAAAGACCCATAATAATATACCGGCGGTTATGTGTGTACTAAACATAATACGATGATATCGTATATATAGGTGTATTAAAAAATAAATAAATAAAACGAGCGTTTATCGATTGCAGGTCCGAGAATATAAGAAGCGTCGTCCGGCTACCGAGGTATGAGATTTCTTTTTTCTCTCGCCGTCCGTTCTCACACCTAAATACTCGTATAATATAATACAAAGCGAGGGCGGTCTGTCGCAATAGTGTTCGCGTTTATTGCCCAATAATGATAGTTCCCGTCACGATGGCTTTTCGTTTTTTTTTTTTTTCATACACACATTTCGCCAATAACTATATATATATATATAGTACGTTTATTATCTGTTTACTTTTACGACGACGTCGTCGGTGGCTGCAAGACGAGCGCGCGCGCGCGTTCGATTTTTCGGCAGACGCGTAAAAAAAATTCACACGGCGGGAAAATTATCGCGCAATATATTACCGGCCGTTTAAGTATATGTTCATATAAATCGTGACGTGCGTATATAATATATGTACGGCGTTAGTCGGTTACGTTTTTACTTCTCCGAAACTCCGATTTTTACGATTATTTACATAATTTTTTATTATTTTCCTATATATAATATAATATAATATAATATAATATAATATAATATATATTATTATTATTATGTATACCGTGATGTGGATAAACAATATGTGCGGCGGCCGTCGTGCGAGCGACCGGAGATATTAACGTAAATTATCGATCGCCGCCACGCCACGCCACTACCTATATATAATATATTATTATAATATTTTTTATCGACATTGTATATTATACGCGCACAACCGAATAAGATTCTTTTTACTCTTCTATACGCATAGACCGATATCAACAATGACGTCCTGTAGAGTGCGTATAATGTATGACGTTATGTCGTAAAAATGTTTTTTTTTTCGGAACCATCAGACGTTTTCTAGCACTCGGAAATATGTCTAAACGCTTGTCCGATATTTAATAGTAATATATTATACTATATAGTATGTAAACTTACACGATACACTTGGAATTCTTCGTGTTCGTTTAATTTAGAAAAGATTATAGGTTCCGAAACTGGAGAAAAAAAACTACATAAAACTACATGGTAGTTTAACTAGTGGCACTAATAATGGTATAAATATGATCAAAAGTGTGAACTCCACCAATCGGCACCAATATTAAACTGGTTTTCGAAACGAATCTCTACACGCGTTCGTTTCGGCCTAGTCCATAATAAAAACGGTTTTCGAGTCATCCAAACGGTACGATAACAGTTTTAGAAAAAAAAAAATAATTTAACGCCCGGCACCATTATAATAACGATTTATGTTTGTTTTTACGACTGTGTAATGTGTATACACGCGGAAAGTACTTCTCCGGGAATATTCCCGATCGGTAAACAAACATTTAATTATTATTGGACTACGACAGTCGCTATTTATCGTATCTATAATATATACTATATTTCCGGTTCGTTTTAATTATTTTAACCGATAAAAAAATAATAACATAATAGATGCGTGTCGGTCATTTGCATAGACTTGGTGGCCGGCAGGTAGGTGTATATATAGTACCATTGTAGATGTTGTCGGCTATTTTTTTTTATTGCTACGTGTGAAAATCTAACTGCTAATGGGTGTCGTATTTCAAATGTCCATAATATATTATTTTAGAAACCAGAAAACATACCCACAGTATTGATAGATTATAAATTTGAGAAGTCGGCCGGCGCCTGTAACATATACATCGTGTATAAACACGGCTATACATATGCTCAACAGGTTGACTATATAGTAATATTACTATCGCTCACATGAACAGTGCATCGCTCCGATCCTTCTCACTATTTTTGTTTTAAATATATCAAGGGAACCGTAAGAATTTATACTATAATTTCAGAAATAGTCGAACACATCGCATACTTAATTACTACTAGTTGCATATAATTTTTTTTTTTTAATTTTAAATATAGGTGAGATCTGAGGTGATATACCTTTTACGAATTACGGGCGGCGCAGTGGATGGCCGTCGAACAGAGTTCGATTGGTCAGTTATCATCAGGTGCTTTAATAATAACAACAACAACAGCAATGATAATAATGTACGATCTATAAAGTATACTGTTCGTCGTTTGACATTTGCCCGCAGTTAAAAAATAATATTAAATCAATCGATACTAATTTACATTAATCGACGTTACCACCGCAGTGTCCGTCAATTGAACGCGACTACTGCGTACGACGTACAATCTATACGTACCAAATAATAATATGTCGTCGTCGCTTTAATACTAGTCCCCTACGGTATGCATAAATGTATTATGTATAATGTAAATCGTTCTGTCGTGTTCCCAAGTCATATCATAAAAAATGATATCCAAGTACATTATTATGCACGTGACGTATATAATAAGTATATTGGTACACGTCATAATGTCATATTGCTGTTGTATAGACGGTCCGTCATAAGCAATGTTATTGTTACTGTTCACAGACGGAATGAAGTTCAGTCAAAATCAGTGCTTGCAAACGTTATAATAACGTTGTGTATGACAAAAAACTATTGACATTTTTAAACGTAAAACGGAAAACGGTTAACAAAAATAATTAAATACCACAAAATAAAACATAACGTATAGAATATCATTAAACAAAAAATAACGCAAAACATGAATTATATTTTATTTTTTATGGTACCCACTACTACAATCGAGATGAGTAAATACTGATAGCCCCCAATCGGTTTTTTTTTCAGTGAATATTGATCTCAAATAATATTTTTATAGGTAGTACTTGATAATTTTTCCAGAGATAAATTATTATTATATATTATTATTGTTGTTGTCTGTGGCATCACTTTTCGTTGAATTAAAATATCAATAAAACTATTACGTATACTGCTTTCATATTGTTTTCATAGAACAATACATACTTTACATAATTTAAACGAATAATAAAACTGTAATATTGAAAGGTTTATAAAAAACATTTTTCTTATTATTATAAAATATTATTATTTTATTTTAAATTTACGAAATCCGTGTTTTAACAAATGTAATGCATATTTTGACAAATTTTGATGCATATAAACTAGTGCATATTGAACACAGTTTATAGTGCATAAATGCATTAAACAGCAGCCTAGGTTATAACCCAACACCTGACTACCATAAAATACCTGTAATTAGTTTTCTAATTTAATTTTGACGTAATAATAAATTGTTACATCGAGTCCGAAAGATTATAAATTACAATATATAATTATATACCTATATTATATTATAACGATGTGACTACGGTAAAATAAAAAATAAATAAATAAAAAAACGTGCTCTACTCACCATTAATAGAACGAAAGCACTCTGGATTATTTTTGTTAACCTGAAACGAAAAATAAAACCAATTAATAAAACGTCGGTGTAAGGGTGGCGCGCGTTTTGATGTGCATAATATTATATTATTACATTATTATTGTTATACAATATATTTTTCTTAACGAAATTTAAACAAATAATAATAAATATTACTACCGATCGCCCGTAGTCATATCATAGTTATTGTAATCGTCACATAAAATACGGCAACGCGAAACCGATCGAAATCCGTTCGGCACCGTTTCGTGCGGACGCGCCAACAATTTCGCCGGCGTTTCGTTTAGGCAAAACATGCACCATAAACGACTTGATGTGAATTCATTTGGCATGCGCTTAGACTTTAGGCGAACGCGGGCTATGAATATTTCTATAATATTATGTTTTATTTTTTCGAAGACTACGTATTTTATTATTCTATTCGACGAAGCACAGTCCACGATTGGTACTCGACACACATATTTATATCGCGGGAGCAGATTTTGTTGTTCAATTATAATATTATTCCCCAATATAATAATATTATAATATATTGTTTCGGACATAATATTGCTTGCCTGCATTACCTACCTATATAATAATAACACTAACGCTATGGCTGGCGGAGACTTGTTCCGCGAGTAAGTATCAGACTAAAAAAATATAATATGGCTAAGAGAAAATAACAAAATCACCACGACGCGTTGCTCATTACCGCGTGACAAAAATATATAATCGAAACCGGTTGCTATTTCATAACTCACTATATACGCAAACAATTTTAATAAATCATCGTAAAATTTATGTAAAAGTGAAAATATTAAAAAATATAAAAAATACGTCGTTTGATTTATTAAAATCACATGTCACTTAATGCCCGGACAAACGGGTTTACTACCTTATAAAATAATTAATATACACAATATATGTGTAGTATATATTATAATTATATGTATGAAACGTTTTAATGAAATGTGTTAGCGCGGCGGATTCTGCGTTGGATATACACCGCAACCATTACCGTGTTTAAATAATAAATATTATATTATACGAGACAATATGTAAGTAGGTAATCCGAAGTACGGTTTAGGCGGTGAATTAAAAAAAAAACCATTTTCGACTGTTTGCCGGCTTTTATCGATTTTTGTCGTCTAGATAATAATATCGATATTGTATATTATAATATAGTATTATGGACGTCGTCGGCCGCGTGCGTAATGTACATTTTATAAACATATTATTATTATTATTATTACGTCGAATTAGGCACGAAAAATAAATATACTGCAGCAGACAACTACTATATTATACTATACACAACACAACGGGTACGCGCGCGTTGTTATTTATAATGGACGTCGTCGTCGTCGCCGTCGTCGTAGAAATCGATTAAAATATTCGATAGCCGAAAGCTCGAGGCCGTTTTAGGTTTTTTACATATTATAACACACACACACACACACCGGCGCGAATAGGATAAACGCGTGTGGGATTTGAAGTATTTTTTACTCGCGCAAACGGCGGTTGTCGTATTATATTATTATTATTATTATTATTATGGGCGTAATGCGTTTTTATTATATACCTATATTATATTAACACAATACGCGCATTGTGTTATTATACACACACACACACACACATATCAGAATTTAATATTAAAATATTATACGCGTAAACGGCACCTATGTGTGTATGTGTGTGTGTGTGTGTGTGTGATGCTGACGCCGTTCGAACAATCGAATAATGCGTATATAACGCGTCTCGCGGGGGACATATGGCGAAAAGAAACAAAAAAATCCGAGAGGAAAAAAACCACCTGATTTATCGTCAGAGTTTCGTTTTTCGGCGGCCGAGACTTCCCACGGCGGTCTCGGGCGCACGCGATATATAGTAATATTAGTGATATCATAATATCATTATTATTATTATTATTATTATTATGTTCTCCGACGGCGGACACATCGCGACACCGCCTTTCCACCGGGTCCGTCAAGTGCAGCGTTTTCGGCCCGGTCGCGGCGCCAGTGTTTAGCATAATATTTTTATTGCCATTGTATTGGATTATTATTTTTTTTTTTCCCACAATCCGTCGAGAATTATTAGATTTTTTCGGGCCGTCCGACACGATATAATACTATATTATATACTGATCGTCCGAATATTCCGCGCACGACGGACGACTGCAGCATGTGTATACCTACGCGTGACGTTATAGCGAGACACTCGTCCGCACCGAATCTGCAGTCGTCACAAATCAATAATTAACTGTATTATAATATAATATAATAATGTCGTTCTTGCCACGAAAATACAATACCATATTATCATTAAAACTGTAACTGTATCATGATTGCGTCGAAATCGATTGAAATATTTACTCGATAACTATATAATAGGTAGGTACGTGTACATTAGATGGACGTTTAAACCGCGATAGTCGCCCTGCGCTGTAGAACAGACGAAAAATTCACAAACTATTCGTGTATAAAAGCAAATAACAATTATTTATCGAGCTCCCGCGTCTTCTCGTCCTAATTAAACGATTACATGCGCGTGTTTGTCGACGGTAAATTACTAACGTTTTACAGCCGCTGCAGGACAGTTACCTCCGCGATGTAGGTATACGCATTATAATATTATTGTGAGGCCCGTGCGTATGTAATGCCACCTTGAAACGATGTTTTTTCTCCGATACGTTTCGACGACGTTATGGGCAAGTCCGTACGCAATAACCGTCGCTGCAGCACACGTCGAAGAAGAGGCAATAAAAAATACATTCGGGTCGTGTGTACGTATATTACGCTGCTATATGCCGCCGGTTTAATTCTATTTAAATTCCAATAAATTATTCGCGCGTATCCTCCGACGCATATAATATAATAAAATATAATAATACCGTATTATATATACATTAAAAACTATTAATGTTTTGAAACGCAGCCAATGCGTAGAAAAATTATAATAATATAATATACTGAGAGAACCGTAAAAAAAAAAAACGTTACAAATATTGAAGTTGCCAAACAGAATAAATAATAAAATAAAAGATCAAAGCGATCGACTAGAGCCGCTCGTGACGCGTAATGATTTCCTCGTTGAAAAGGTAAGAACAATTAATACACATATGACGTATGAAAAAAATTCACTAAAATAAAAACAAAAATAGGTACGATGTTTTTTGCAAACCCCATTCCGGACTTTATGACGTATTATGTTGAACGTTAGTAAAATATTATTATATTTATTATCTATAGCCGCGGCCAAATATCTTAGTTAATAACATAATATTAATAAACGCACAATCAAAAATAAAACCCGGACAATATTATTGTTTGATAGTTTTCATCAATTGACTGGGAAAATATTATAACGATTTTGCCGATATTAAAAAAAGAAATACAGCTATACCCAGCTCGTCTTAATCGTTATTATAATATATTATTTACCTAATGTTAATAATGTTGTAAATCAATTGGTTTATTGTTTTAGAAATACATTTTTATTGATCGAAAGAATGTCCTATGAAGTGTTGTACATAATCTATATATGCGAATGGCGAATGAAACTATAATGCAATACTTAGGTTTACATAAATTGTATTATCGCTGGTGCAGAGGGGGACAATATTCGAACTGCGGCTCCCCGATTATCGCGCAAATAGGTAGTATTCAAGTATACTGTACGATGCGATATCAGACTGTAATAATATTATATTATTATCTATATCATTCGTTCGGGTGGTCGTTGGCTGTGTTGTAGTCCGCGAGCGAGCAGTATATACTTAAACCCAAATCTACACACACACACACACAAACACACAAACAAGCACGCGCGTGTTTCATAATCGAAAACAAGGAGCGCACGCCGCGAGCGTAAACCGTTTTTTACGGTCTGAATAACTACCGAGTAAAAAAATAATATAGTCGTGTGCGGTATAGTAATCGGGCGCATGGTGTGAGGCCGATTAAGAAAATATTATATCAAATCAAAAAAAAATTACGAGCGACAGACGACTGCCGATGAACCGCGCCGCGAATACGTTTCGCGTTTGGCCAACTCTATATATTGAGCAGATACAGCACACTCGTGTGCACAGACATTTCCACGAGTGTTACCGCGAGGACACGGCGCAAGAGAAAAGTGACCATAAAGTCAGAAAATATTTTCCAAAACACTTATTAGGTTTTATCGGCTGTCCGTCTCCGGGTCTTGGGGCTAACCGAGAGGCACGAGCTTTTTGTTCATTTATGATGGGGCAAAACTCGACGACTTCGTGCGCGGGGAGCGTTGCAAACTATTGTGCAAGATCGATCACGAGCCACACCGAAACTGGTTTTGGCTGTGTAGTAGCACGGCCGATAAAACTATTGGTACATTATTAATTATTATTTTATTATTATTATATACTTAAACTACTGTAAATTGTACCCAACCACCTGTTCGTTTGCGGAAACCGCTAACGCCACTATACACATACGATATATTGCATGGATCTCTCGACACGTACAAACGATTTTCCTCAAAACTTCGTCACGACGATCACTGCAGATTGGGATAGCGTAATGATAAAACGTTAGGTACATTATACTCATTATTAGTCGTCGTCCGCGTATTTATAAATACGTTTCCCCGGCTAAAGAATTATCACGCCGTGGCTCGCATTCCACTCGCACATAACATTATAATAATATTACCTATACGTGAATTTATGACACAAACATGATTAATATCGGTTCAACGGGTCCCCCCCCCCTCCTGCGGGTCGCCACCGCACACCCCCGAACCAGTCGTAAACCGTTCGAGTGTGTCGATGATGAAAACTATCTGTACAAAAAAAAAAAATAAAAAACGTTTATAAAAATCGATATACCTATACCGAAGGGGAGGGAAGGGCGATCGGACGGACGGACATACGGACGAGAATGAAGAGGAGAAGCAACAGCAGGAGAGGACGAAGGAGATGAAAACGAAGACGCGAAGAAGGAGACCGCGCGCGAGAGAGATTATGAGAATCGATAAAGAACTGCGGCGGCGGCGGCGCTACAACAGGTTTTTAATCTACTCTGATAGATCCATTATAAAATGCTTTAACACGGTGTGAAATGAAAGCTTGTCGTCGAGTTAATAATACAGCAGCGTCTTACGACCGGCGCGATTCGAATGTGAGTATACATATAATATTAATAATAATATAATGTATACTATATGATATAACGCGCGTACCCGTGTCGTATCCATATACATACGTGTATGTTTATGTATGTATGTATGTATGTATGTATGTATGTATGTATGTATGTATGTATGTATGTATGTATGTATGTATGCATGTATATAGGTAGGTACATAACATAATATGTTATGACTTATATAATATTATATATGGTAAACTTGGGTACACGATAGACGCACATGCGCCCTCCACGTGCACCGCGAGAAGTCGATCAAAAGTATAATATCTAACGCTCATTTACCCGTAAAGCATTACAATTTGATGTATATATATACATCACCTATTACCTATATATGTGTATTGTGTCTTGGACTATCGGTTAGTGTTTCCCCTCTTCTCTCCCCGTTTTTTTTTGTTTTTTTTTAGTTTCGGTGGCGCGGGCTCCGAGCCGCCTGCCGGAGAGCCGAAGAGATAATGATCGGTTCGCGTCTGTCGGATTAATAGCGTATCGATGAAAACGAGTCTGTCAACCGGCCGACGGCGGCGGCGGCGGCTGACCAGACGATAGTGAGGCGGCGGCGGAGGCGGCCGGGGGAACAAAAAATACCGAAACATGTGTTTATAATAATAATAACCTATTACGGTGTCTTAATGATTTTCAATTATTATTGCCGCGAACCGTACGGGCTAATAAATCGTGATCAATCAAACTACATAATATATTATGCACGCGCGCGCGCTCCCGCTCGTTTCGGCCGACCGACGTTCGTGTTGCAGTGTCTTCGAAACAACAATACACGCCGTCCTCCTTTAAACGTAATGATAATAATGAACAAACCGTGAACGTATAAATAATATTATTATTTTCGATTCCGTGCACGCGATACCGAGCGCTGCAGTGTCGGCCGACCACGCCGCGCATTATAACAATAATAATAATAATAATAATAATAATATATATAATAATAAAGTCGACTACCGTTTTCACGTCGTCGTCGTCGTACAATATGGCGTTTTACCGAGTTAGTTTTTTTTTGTCGTGTTTTCCACCTTTCCGAACGGCACTCGCACGACCAGATTGTGTACCGCCGCGCCGCCGACGCAATATTTACGGACAATGGACCGAATTTCGTATGATAATAATAATAATATAAGAAGAGTACCTACTATATATACATAAATAATTATAATATATTCCGAATAAAGTGTGTCCCTGCGCCGCCGGTCGTTCTCACCCTCCCCGCCCAGCCGCGGTCGTCACGGTCCGCCGCCCATAATAGTTGTGCGTGTGATGTCCGTCGACCGCCGCCGCCGCTGCTGTTATGAGTACATGTGGTCGCCGAGCCGAGAGAGCGTCATCCTTGTTTCGTTTTTCGGGATTTGTGCGTGTTGCACCTGCACCGCAATTTTTTTTCATTCCTATCCTTTGCTCCTCTGTTCACGCCACTATTTTCTTTTTTTCTCGCAATAATAATTTATGTGGATATTTACGCGAGCACCCGCGAGTATATGCACCTATATATTATACGTATTAGGTATTATGCGCATGAAACCGCTGCCCGCTGCTGCACAATACGATATTGTAGTACGACTATTATACGAACGTTGACGATAATATTATGGCGAATGGCGATCGGAGAAGGGAAAAAAATGTGCATTCATATCGATAAATTAGCAGTCGTCGCGGGACTTCACGACCGGACGGCGTGTCGCATATGCCGTGGGTGAGCATTATATTATTATTATTGTAGCAATGGTGGTCACTTGGTATTTCTGTAATATTATATTAAACTTCATTTATATTACACTCCGCGCACTGTATATACGAAACTCCCAGGACACGACGACGGTGATAATAATTATTTTGTCGTTTCGACGTTATGTTATACGAACGACGTATATACTATATATATTATATGGTACGTTCTGGTGGACCGTTAATTTCCCAACGGACTTACTGATTTTATGTCTGCGGACCGTGAACTCGATCGCCTTAATATTAATAATCCTCCGAAGGACAAATATATAGGCAATAGCTGCTTGTCCCCGGATATACCTGTATGGCTGTATATACACTTGGAGTCCAGAGTCATAGATATCGACGAGGTATGTGAACGGATTTAGTCCGTATTATATATATGTAGGTACCGGACATATTATAACGCATCGGATTACATTTTTTAATTTAAAAAAATATTAATACGAGTATCGTATAGATACAGTTTGAGAGTCTTCCCGTCACACTGCGTTAAAATCTGTTATTTATGGTGTAATGTCATTAATGTATTATACGCTCAACATACGTTCAAAGTTTCGGTACCAAAAGGGTGTGCAGCAGGTTAAGTGAACCGTGTTTATTTCTGGGCTGCAAATTAATTATAACCGGTTTGGAGTAATGGAAATTTAAATTAACGTTTTTTTTCATAATCATTATTTTAGTTTGAATAGAACAAAAAACACCGTTTTTCGACTTGTTTACACGAAATACCACTTGACTACAAAAAAAAAGAAAGAAAAAAAAAAATAACGACAAAACATACAAAACGAACAATATGGTGAGTAATTATTATAATAATAATTGTTAATTGTTGTCATCTATTGTTGAAACAAACCAGCATGTCTAGAGAAATGCCTTTGAATGCGGGATTGGCGATATAGCGTTTAGAGATTTAGTCGTGAACAGTTCGTGTGTATTAAATATGTATTGTTAAAACCCGTTGGACGTATTTAGCCGAAAGTATAGTCGGACTTTCGCATAAAGTATTTTTCAAACGAAAAAAAAAAATCAAAGTCACACCTATATAATATATACACATACGACGAACTACGATGATTGAAAAATCAACTGCGGTCAACGAGAGACTTCAATATTGCATAGATCCATATGGTATAGCTATACTCGGAGGACTAACGATGACGAACGACAAACAATTAATAAAAAATACTAAAAGAATCTAAAAAATCACCCTTTACAGCGGCGGACGACGGTGTGAGAGGGGAGAGGAATAAATATTATATAATAATTTGACACGATATATAATATAATATTATGGATTATCGAATGTCTGTTGCCGACCGCCATCGCCGAAAAACTCGAGTATCTTAATATACGATTAATGTTGTCGTCACTATATTACGGTATTTTCGTCGTTATTACCACCTGCGGCAGTATTACAATAATATTTTTTTTTTTTTTATTGTATACAGTCGTTATCGTCCGATTGTTGTTTTTTTCCTTTTGACGCAAGCGCGTGCGAGTTTACGACGGTCCATATCGCACAGAGCGTATATATTATATCATTATATTATATTATATTGTATAGAGGCACCCACGAGTGAGTATAAAAATTAATTTTACACTTAATTATAATACGTATTATATATAGTGATGTTAACAGCAGCCGGCGAGACTCACTGATATATGCCATTTGTTATTATCGTTCTTCCTGCAGCGGGCAAATGATGCGATTGTCGATTTGATTCGAATCGGGCCGTTTACTTATGATGGGTACGGTACCCGGTGGAGTGGTGAACGGTGTGACGCCCGGGTGGTCGAGGTGGACACATTTTTCTGGGTGGGGGGTGGTTGCGGATACATTACGGTAACCGATATAGCAAAAATTAAAATATTTACAGTCACACAATAATTATAATATACATATTATATTAAGGGGATAAAGAGTCCGGACAGGTACCTACTGAAACATATTATGTGCCGTGCATCGCGGTTTATAACTTTTCAACCGCGCTGGCGGTATATACCTATAATATGACGTGCAGCGCTATGTCTGTATATATATACTGTTACTGTATCAATACGCGCGATCTCGGGGCTCGTCAGGCCCGATATGATATTATTATTATTTTTTTTTTTTTTTTGTCATACACACGCGTACGTATTGTCCGACGAGAGTCACCGCAAATCAAACTCTGAGATAATAATATTATACTATACGTAACCATCGTCGTCGTCGTATTATTATATTACTATGCGTTCACAAAAAAAAAAAATAAAAAGCGTGTGCGTTTGTTTTTTTATTTTTTAAAACTCGGAGATAGTACGGTTGTGCGTGTGTGTGCGCGCGCGCGAGCGATAATCGCGTGGTCGGACCTCTCGCGCGGACGTCGCCGCCGAGAGACGTCGAGCGGGGCACGGCTGGCGCCACCGTCCCGCAGCCGGCGCGGATAGCCGCCGCTGAGTTTATTGCCTGGAAAACCTACACACACACACACACACACACACACACACACACGCGCGCGCGCGCGCGCGTGCGCAAAAGAAGACGACGTGACGGGAGAAATATTATTGTAATAATTTTATACAAAAAAAAAATATAATAATAATAATACACACAATAATAGTATTATTAATATTTTGATATATATAATATAAACGCCCCGCGCTCGTGTAGACACAAATTGTATAATATTATGCACGTCCGTTATTGTGGTGCGTAAATAATATTTTTATTTTACCTTCCTTTTTCGTTTTCCTTCTTCTTCGTATATACAAATTTCGAAACACGATATAATAACGAAATAAATCGTACGCTGCACACGTCGGCGACGTATCTGTTTGCAGTGGTGGGAGGGGGAGGGACGCGTGAGATGTACCTATAAAGTTTTGATGATTCACAATGTCTTACCGAATTAAACCATCTCAAATATATAGTTTACTTGTATAATATTGGATTCGTGTTTGAATATAGTTGAGTTTCAAATCGATAGTTAAGAAATAGGTAAGAAATAGGTACCGCGGGTAAAATAGGGAAATGTGCTTGGAAATGCGTTAGGAAATTTGGGACAACAAAATTAACATACGCATAATGTTATGTACTGTCGAAAATGATACCTATATATGTATTGGTAGTTATATATATTATAAAATATGATAGTTACCATTCGTATGTGTTTATTACACTCTCCCGCCACATCTGTCGATGCGCGTTTGTGTTTATCAAACCAAATCATTCCTAATTGAAAATAAATGCTATACAGCGGTACCCCGGTATGCCCAGTATACCATGAAAAAAATATGTATGCGATAGTTTTAGTAGGTGCGCATATTATACAGGCAAACGATAGGGGTTAAACATATTCGGTTTTTTTATTGTAATTTTTACTCGAAACCGCGAAAGTCGAGACCGACATCGCATATAAGCAGCATTACAAGCGGTGATAATATAATATCGGTATAGGTATACAATACATATATATATATAGTTTAGTATATTATATATAAGTAACCTCTTGCGGAGTTACCCTCAGTGTTAAACATTTGCTGACCGAGTGCAGATCTAACGAGGAAGAGAGGAAAAAACACAACATGTCATTTAACCTGTACGAGATTATCGGTCCCGACTGCCGACCATAAAGCATCACTTCACTCCTCGAGTCTATTAAATTAGAGAAAAACATAAAACAAACAAATAAATGGTTATAACTTATAGGTCACAATAATATACTGTAATATTGTAAAAATAAAACAAAGCTAAATGGCCTATGCAGCTGAAGCTACAATGTTCAATTGAAAAAAGTAATTTATATAATAATAATAATATATAATTACGGTTTAGAAATAACTCAGACTTATATGCAGTAAGTAGTTACGGTGTCATAAGTAAGACGGGTGCATATTGTATTATTGTGTGTGCGGGCATAATATATATATAGCGAGACATGATAATATATTATTATATATATTACGTGTGTGTAGGTACTGCAGTCGTATTCGAGTAAGACGATATGCGACAAGAAAGTGTGTGTCCGAATTAAGGCGATTACGCGTTTATTGTATTATTATTATTATTTTTTTTTACCGAAGCCTTTTTATAAACTTGACGCGAAAACGCTGCCACCGCTATAGTACATCACGTACAACGATATTGTTCGCGCTCTCATAAGTCACGGTTTATTGAGAGCGCGAAATTTATTTCGACATTCGAATTTCGATTTTTCGGAAAATACGTTTTTGAAAGTGCGATTACGTGCATATAACAGTCCATAGTAGAGTCAGTATCGTGAGCCGTTGGCGTTTTGTCCATCACCGCGATCAATCACCCCTCGGACGATATTATTATTTTATTATACGACGCGCACTTTGATCGCGTTTAAAGTTATTATTATTTTCCGAGAAAGGAGATTTCGTATATTATGTGTCGATTTGTGTGTACTGGTTTGCGTCATTCGACTCCTCGTTTAGTATAATATAATATCATGTGCTAGTTTATGTATTATAATATTATATTATGGTGAATTCGTTGTTTTCGCCTTCCGGCAGTGTGTTATTATTATTATTATAAACAACCTTTGGCTTTGAACGATCGTCAATCTCCGCCCCACGGCGCAAATATTCACGAAAAGCACACATTTCTAATGTATATATTACACGGGTACTTAAGACACCCATAATCAACCGATATATAATATAAATAAAACATATAGTATAATATGATATATTATTATATAGACATGTGATTTAAATAATATTATAATACCTGTGAGAATATTTATGTATACACATATTTATGTCCATGCCGCGGCGCCTTATCAGACCCATTGCATAAACTTTTATAACCCTTTTTTAATATCGTTTGTGAAACCTCTCTCATAAGCGACATTCGTATAGGAGGTATAATACTATATATAATATCTATAAGACAACTGCAGTATTTATATAACGCGTGAGGTAGATGTAATATCAATTCGTTTAAACAAATAATACAAACACATTTTTTTTTTCCGGCACTTCGAGGAGCGCCCGGAATGGCACGATTCTATATTATAATAATGTCGTTTTCAGAAAACGAATACGTACCTTACCTGTATAGTATTAATATTATAACACTGTACACAGATACTGAGATACATATATAATCGTTTGTATTAATAATTATCCGAGGGCAAATGGTTTTTTTTTACTCGTAATCGTTCATGCCGCCGACACGCGTTTAATAATAATATATAATATTTTTAACGTCTAAAGCGCGCTTATACAGCGTGCGGCGGCACGGCGAGTTTAAACAAAATATAGTAATTAAAAAATCTGTACGATCAATTATTTAAATCATCGGACACGATTAGTTTTACTATTATTATTATTATTGTTGTTGTTGTTGTTGTTCTAGTGCGCGCACACTTGGTTAATTTTTTTTTTTAAATTGTATACACCGCTCGTTCGGTTCTTTGCGCAACTGCATTTATGTTATATTGATAATATTTTGAAAAAAAAAACTCACAACATTATTATATACTTCATCGTAGTACATAATATTATCTCGTACTGCGCGCGCAGTCTCTTATTGTTGTTTCAGAGCCGAAATTATTGCGTTTTCGATATAAATTATTACTCGTCCCATCGAATCCTAAACGACCCGACCGCTACTATTTGTACGAATATAATGTGGTGCGGCAGGAAAGAGCCGCCGCCGTCGCCCGGTCCGATCGTTTCGGGAAAACGTACTTATCATATTATTTGTTTCGAACCAAGTACGAAAACAGTCTATAAAATATAAATATCATGTGTGTGTGTGTGTGTGTAGGCATTAATAAAACCTTCGAATGTAATCATATATGAGCCGAATATACTTGTCGTCGTTGCATTTTATTGGCTTTTGCCCCGGATTATGTGTTACGCGACGTTAGACATTTCTACGACTTCGACCGATTGTGTGTGTACAACCTACATATCAATAATACATACATACATACATACATACACACATACATACATACATGCGTGCATATATATATAATTATAATAAATTAATATTATTATTATATTATGTCGGACAAACGGCGCGACGACGACGATAAATACCCGCGAGACGATATCGTGAGCATATATTATTATTATATATGTACGCAGCACGCAACCGCACTATAGCACTGACTCTGCTCTCACTGCACACAAATCGTACGCTGGGTTACCGCGAGAAATATAATATAATATAATATTATTATAAACAATATTATTGAAATCCGTTTCCACGGTTTACGGGGAGTTTTAGACGCACACGACGAGGGGCGGCGGCGGCGGCGGCAGTATGTAATTCGAGAATCAATCACAATATATACGATAAGGTGCCCACTGTCGTGTGTCGCCGTGGCCTGTTTGTCTCATATATAGGTAGGTAGGTACCTATATAGTTATTGTAATAATATATAGGTAACATATTATTGTTATAATCATTCGTTTTGAGTTAACTGTTGCGACTATATTTTATCGCTCACAACACGAGACGGGTGTATTTAATATATAAGAATAATATATTATAATGTTTTATGCATAGCACTCTTAGCACCTACTATACGCTTTTAAACTTTCCGCGAGGTGCGCGTATAAATGTATAATGTGTAGACACGATGCGGAAACTTATATATATATAACATCCCAGTATCGAACATTCGAACTACAAGGAAATTATTTTTGAATTATACCAATCGTAGTGGCTCATCGGAGGTTTGAACGATGAAAGTTTTTCTCGGGATAGTGCGTTTTGAGCGTATTATTTTATACGGTCGCGTTTAACGGCAGTAACACACATCTACCAGCTACTTAGCTGATCAGATCATATCATCTAGTAGTCAGTAGGTATAGGTATACGCGTATAAACATAGACCTTATATACTCATATTAGACTGCGACCCTGCCTGTAATTCTAACACGAGTCGAGATAGAGGGTGCAGAGATCAAGTGACAGAGTGACCGATAAATAAACGCATTTATAATATATATTTTCATTGTACACGGCTATATAGTTTATACCTACCCCCGCAGCTCTCTCTATAGTGGATCCGAGATTTGTATTCGCAGGGCCGGTCTATGAGTATATAAGGTGGTATGAACCATAAGTCATATTATTATGCTTTGATAAGTATAATATAACTTTGATGGAATTATAACGTAAACAATGCGAATTCGGTTGGGTTTTCCGCAGAATTCAGACGTGAAAGTGCCGGCACTATTTGCCGGAAAAATATGATTATAATATTATCCGTTCGATGCAATAGCGCTTACACACCACCGGCGGAAATAATATTCGACGGCGGCGTTGCACTCGGGCGAGAATGACAATATGTCGTTAATGAAGAAAATCGTATATTATTATATATTTCATACGCAGACAAAGTGTGAGCTGTTATCATATATTATTATTGTTATTATTATAACAGCCGGTACGCATAATATCGACTTTGACCGCGAAACGCGTGCGTATAACCTATATTATTAATTATTATATTATACATTTACCTGTATACAGTATGGATTGTTTAAAGTATAGTAACGATGTATATATATGTAGCCGTGTAAGCATCTATATATAATAATGTGCTCACAATGTATTTATTATATAGGACAAATGTGCGTTACAAAAGAATCTCGAGTGCACCGAGTACCTATATTGCATAATGCGTTTATATTATTATTATTAAATTATATAGGTACCCATTATAATCTATATATAGTCGCGTGACGTTTAGACACGTCGATCTCGCCGTGGCCACGCATATCATATTATGTGTATGGGTGTTCGGCATTATTCAAAATGCTTTTCCGACGAACGGGTAGTGAAATGATTACGTAATCGAACAGATTCAAATTTTCTATAGAGGAATACTACCTACTGCACTATTTCCGTATAAACTCGGAACAAGATATTATATAGTATTGAAATTAATTTTCGTGAAAATCGCCATAATATACTGTCAAATAGCTTGTTTCAATACCGATCTGCCAAACTTCGCGCCGTCTATCACGTAGACCGTGTCAACGATTCGATGAGATTGTCGCGTTTCCCGTCTGCACGTGTGGGATCAGAGGTACGAATTCGCACGACCGTTTTGCGATCGCGAGCATTTGCGAAATCCCACCCGACTCCACACCCGACGATAGTCATTCGACGCACGCCCCGACCTTTGTCGGACGTTTTTCTCTCGACGACAACCAAATATTGTATATTACATCGGGTTTGTGCACGACTGCAGGCGACGGTGGCAATACGACGTGCGCGTTATTAATATCGTACAAGACACGCGGATTGCGGATATCGCCGGGAAACTCGTAGACCTCCGTCATGGGGACGTTCAAACCGGTCGCCGCTGGTTGGGCGTTATGGCTATGGACGTCCATTGGTGGTCACTGGCGAGACTGTCCGCAACACACGCACGCGCGTAAAATATAATATAATATATTATTATACTTTTACCAAGTCAGCTTGTGTGTGTGTGTGTGTGTGAGTGTGCCTCGCAGACCGATAGCCCGGCGGCGGAGTTGAGTTTTTCCGGCGACCGTGAGGTATATAGGAACCTATATAGCATATATAATATATCGCGCGCACGGCAGCCGGTTCGGCGAGTCAAACGAGCGGCGGCGGCGTTACTGCTATTATTATTATTATTATTATTATTATTATTATTATTTTAATTAAGTTATACATAATAATATTATTAGTATATTGTGTGTTTGCATTACATTGGAAATGACACACCGCCGCGGGTTCGTTTGATTTCATTTCGTTTTTTTATTCTCCGCAATCGACTATTGCGCATAATTGTTTCTGCCAAATTAACATAAATTAATATAAATCACGCGCGTCAATACTGTTATTATAACACGCGTTATATATCATTATTATATAGATACATTATAATATATTATGTATTTCACGTACAGTGTATATATAATGAGTTATGCGTGCACATTTTAATATTTTTCGGTGTCGCTCTCTTTTTTTATACAAGACATTATATACGCACCATCGTCATGCATAAACTATATTATGAAGTACGATTTTTTTTTAATATCGAGCAGCGAGGCCCTCCGGCACATGTTTAAAGACATTCTAATTAAATATCGTTCATCTGTCTCAAACTTCGCGGGGTGTTCAGCTGCAGGGTGTCCGTCTATATTCGTTAAAATAATAATATAATATCATGTATATATACGTCATAATGCAGCAAAGTGTAACGATTTGAGCATTTTTTTTTTTTTTCTGAATCCTTTTTGTATCGCTCATTTTTGTTGTCATCTGTTGCAGTTATCACAATCAGGAGTGAACAATTAATTGTTATATATACTTGAAACATTAAGTCGACGGTCAATCAAAGGCGTTGTAGCGGATTTCGCGGCGGCGTCTTGTATTCACGCACCAAAATATGCATGATGGCTTGAAAATGACTGACGCAGACACGAGTTGTAGTCGCATCTCTTTCGCTCCACGTGTTTCACACTAATCACCATCGTGCACTTGAAAAAACTTATAAAATGATTATTATTATTATTATTTGTTGTTATATAGGAAACAGTTTCATCGAAAAATACAATATAATATTATAGTAGTATTAGGTATATCGTTATAGGCGTACTATCGATTTCCTGAAATTTTAGCAGGGTGAAAAAAGAAAATTGGTAATAAGACATCATACCATAAATGGTTATATCGGTTATAGAGTCGTGACAACGGTTTCTGAAGTGTAATTTTCGCATACACACGAGGCTTTTGAAAAATTCTCTGGGCTGGCAACGGGTTAATAAATAATGATAAACAATATGTAGTTCAAAATAAAAACCTTTCACTCAATATTTATACGTTTTTATTTTAAGTGTTCAAAAATGTGTCCCTACTCTCGTACAAATGGTTAATACGCTTGAACGGGATTTGAACACGGAGTTGACGTTTACACTAAATCAAATCGAG
Organism: Neotoxoptera formosana; assembly: GCA_022818045.1. Classification (NCBI taxonomy): domain Eukaryota; kingdom Metazoa; phylum Arthropoda; class Insecta; order Hemiptera; family Aphididae; genus Neotoxoptera; species Neotoxoptera formosana. The sequence continues at coordinate 72,380,010 of CM040630.1, forward strand.
GTAAAAAAAAAAAAAAACTAAAAGCAATATACCTACGTCAAGTTAAAAAGTTAAAATTAAATGTAGACTTTCAACCCGTCAACACCCAGTCGGCATAGCTAGTGCGTCTTTATACTAATATATAATAATATGTAATATTAGTAGGTAATATTACGATAATGTTATGCCCAGGGCTTGCACTTGAAATCAAAATTTCGTTTTAAGTTATTTACAATCTAAACGTTATACAATGTTTGCGTCAATCGTTATTTAGAAGTAAAACGTTATACAAGTTTTGAGTTTATCGTTATTTACGACTAAAGCGTTGTACAATTTTTGCGTTTATTGTTTATCGATTATTGTTAGAAATAATATGTCTTTAAGTAAATGGATTTTAAATAATTTCGGTTTACGTTTTTTTGGTTTAATGATATTCTATAAATTACGTTTTTCATAAACTATGATTTAATATTAAACATTTTGTTAATCGTTATAATATGTTTTATTTGGTGGTATTTAATTATTTTTGATTACCGTTTTCAGTTTTAATCGCGTTTACAAATTTCAATCGTTTTTTTGTCATACATAACGTTACCACAACGTTGGCAAGCACTGGTTATGCCAAATAATAATTTCTGCGCGTAAGACATCATCGTTTATATTTATATTTGTTATGTCAACGATTGGTATTCGAGTTTGCGTAGGTGTACCGCGTGTTCGCGCAATACGCCATTTATAATATGTACATACATCGAATAATATTGTTGTTTTTATAGTATATAGGTGCCTAATCGGGAACGGACGTCACAAATAATAATTAGACACTCGGTCGATATTACAATAATTATTATTATTACGACGACGACGACGACAACGGAACACAATAGTGTTGATGTTTACCTATACCTACTGCGAAAACCTATGTAAATAAAATATATAGGTACATATAAAGTACCTATTATAGGTATATATAAGTATACAAGTACCTACGGATATAAGTATATATAAGTACCTATAGGTATAAGTATATTGGTACCTCTAAGGTCTATAGGTTTACCTATAGGTAATAATATATACATGTCGAAATCCGCAATATACACGGTGGTTGCGCAAACACGTGCGTAGATCCTACAACGACGTCTGCCGCGCGGTCGTTAAACGCGACACAATATAATATTGTTATTATTATTATTATTATTATTATTATTATTACCATATCATAAATATGTATATTATTAACATCTGTTTATTGACTAATTGGGCGATTGTCGGAAAATCTCGTAATAATGGACAGGTCGTATTATTATAATACTCTATACATAGATAGGTATACTCGTCGAAAATGTGGAAAATATTGTGTTAACGCGTATTATACGACAGAGATTGTGATTTGGATAAATGGATTTTTTTTTTTTTTTTGAAAATGATTGCGTCGAGAGATATTAGGTAGGTATGTTATTATTCTATCGAGCTTAATAACGATTATAATATACGTAGGTACCTATAATAATATTATAACGAATCAGAATCAAACATTAATGCAATTTAGGCGTGTAAACGACTGGCATTCAAAATGTGTAATCAAACGGTTTAAGTATATATTAAAGCGTTATTTGAGTTTTCTTATTTTATAATGAACCGACGAGGTGATAAAAATCAGATTTAAATCGAATAATAATAATAATAACACGAA